>CM021103.1:4175592-4775592 GCA_007115665.2 Sequoiadendron giganteum
TTTGTAAAGTACAAATATGTCCTATCAATTACATATTAAAATTTCACATAAAATGCATATATGCACATGTGTAAATTACTATTTAACAATAATAAATTTCATGAGACAATATATTAAGTCCATGAAACCAATATATTAAGTCCATCAGAATACAACCCATGAAATAAAGTCCATGAAACAATCAAATACAACCAATGAAATCATCTCTCATATCGTCTCTATAATCAAGAGACCTCTTCACACCATGCAAACTACCCAGATGACCCGAATCACTTTGTACAAGAGGAAGAAAGATGAAATCAGATGTAAGATTATTAAAAATGATTTAATAACAATTTAATTCATATTTTATAATAAAATTAAATTACCGTGTGAGGATTCTTTGTGTGCTCTGGTTCACATGGACTAGTTTCTACATGCTCTGGTGCACCTAGAGCTGTCACTACATGCTCTAAATAATGTACATACAAGAGAAATAAAGTTGAAATTAGATGTAATTCTATGATTAAAAAATGATTTAATTCAATTTAATTTATAATTTATCATATTTAAATTGTACCATAAGAGGTTGTGCATCCTCTATTCCAGGACTTGTCTCTACATGCTCAACTACATGATGTGTCTCATGCTATAAAAGAAAAAGAATTTAACATGTATGAGCATATATATATATATATATATATTCAATTTTAAATTTAATTTAAGTTATTCACAATGTATAACTTGTAATTGACTTTAAATATAATAAAAAAATTAAATTACCATGATATGAGGTTGCTTTGCATGTCTTGGTTGAGGTGGTGTGACCTCATCAAGGCAAAAAGTAGCACTAAAAAAGTCCTACAAGGTCAAATTTAATGTACGTATACTTGAATTAGGTTAAAATATATGTATTCATGTGTGCACACATTGTGTAGAAACTTTTTTAAACAACTTGAAATTTAGATGCCTCCCGAGTTGTCGCCACATCAAATGTGTGTCTGATCCCCATTCTCAGTGTTGTGTCAACTTACTTACATAGACATAAATCTTATAATATTTACTTGTACATGCATGTTTGATATATAGTGAATTCAAAATTCATAATTGTAAGTATAGTAACTTTAAATATTTTACAATATAAATGTACCTGCACCTGATGTGAGACGCCCACCAATAGATGAGCACTCGAGAACCCCTCAAGTGGAACCAACGTGGAAGTTGATTGACTCCCTAAACCAACAAAATATTTAAAACATATGTTCATGATTGAAATACAAATTAAAAAGTTAGTTAAAAAATTATTTCATATATTATTTAAAAGATTGAAATAAAAAAACCCCATAAGGGTTTCGACTTGCACTGTTGTCAACATATAGACTCAAGGAGTGGATGATTCCCCTATGGGCAGTGTCATCTACACCAAACAATTTGATTGTTAAAATATTGCAATTTTTTTTTGATAAATATGTTCATTAAAATTCTTATAAATTCAACATGTACATGCATATTTATAACTGTGTCACACTATCTACGAGGTGATGCTCTGCAGTAAGAAATTCTATGTATGAATTGATGCGACCATATTCTCCACAAAAATGTCCATGTCCACTCGAACTAGGTGTAGGTTGATTAGGTCCATAGCATAATGATGGAAACTGGTACATATATGGGATGTCGACACTCATGGAGTGGTACTAGGACCAACTCCATAGAATTCTCCTCCATTGTCGTAGTCTCTAGGCTCCCCAACCGCCTTTGTAGAAGTATGCTCATCAAGGTTTCTTGTGAGTGTACTTAAAGATCCTAATGCGGATATCACCGCACATTGATGCACATGTGCAGGAATGGTAGGAACAAGAGGATAAACAAGAGGTTTCACATGCATGGGGCATTGGGGATCAACCCATGCCCCTAATCTCTATTGTGGCATGCCACCACCAACACCCTAAAATGATTTAAAATCAAAATAATTGGGATTTTTCCCCAAAAAACCTTTGCATATAGTTTCCTCCAAAATTATAAAGGGACCTCCAAATTAGCGTGTGGTGGATGGTCAAATATTATCCACCATCACTCCCAAAAATGTGCAGTCATTTATGGATGTATGTACCACGTCATCGATATTCTAGCTTTATTTGTAGGAATGGGCTAGTAAGTGTTAGAGTCGACAAAAAAAGGTGTTAGATGGGATTTTGTTATTTTTAGGTCCAAAATTTATTTATAGGAGAGACCATTTGAATAAAATCATCTCATATCCTCCCACCATTGTCTATTCCTATCTAAGTCTACATCAATAGACCTAATGGAATCAACAACTTTTTGCATCGCAGATGCAAAACACCTCACATGTGGTGGAATCGATTCTTCATTTTGAATAAAATTGATTTGATTTTGAATGGATGCAACATTTTCACTTATCTGTGCTTGCGAGCGAGCCTTATTGGATCATGTAGGTGGTGGAGGTGGGATGTTATGAGGTGGAGGGGGTGGAGGGGGAAGGTGGAGGTGGAGGGGGTTGGAGATGGAGGTTTATGAGGAGGTGGATTAATGATATCATCAATACTGAATTGATCCATGGTATATGTATATAAGTGAACCTGCATTAAATTATACAAAATTAACAAACAAGTACAAAATTACAAGAAATAGTTAAATTTTAAACATACATGAAAATTTGTTTAAATAGGATGTACATACACATACATACATTGATTCAACTTGAGCATTTACTTACAAATTTCAAAATTTAAGATACATACATTTAAAATAAAAATAGGATGTATAATGCATGCATACATCATTCAACTTTACCATGTGTGCATACAAATCTCAAAATTTAAGATCTAGAACTATGTAATTTTCATACATGTACATACTAAAAAATAAACTTAAAACATTCACAAAAAACTCATTTATGTCTAAGACATGTAAATGATTTTTTTTTTTAATGCGATGTGAAATGTAATGCCCTAAATTTAACACTCAAAATATAGCTAAGGACAAAACACAACTATCAAATTTCACTCAAGAATGCTTGCAAAAATCAGAAAGCTTCTACCAAAGAAGGCACTACAAGGAAGCATACAACACTCGACCAGTTATGGATTAATATATTTAGTTAGACAACTAAATTACTTACAAAATCCTAGGAGGGTTTTTTAATGGGGACGAGGAAATTAAATCATCAAGACAGACTTAGATGGTTCAACCAACACATTCATAAACTGATAGCAAAATCAAGTCATAAGCTAGGAAAATACATTATATTAACTTTAACCCAAAGTAATAAAAAGAGAGGGAAAACCCTAAGGGCCAGACCTAATTCCTCGGGGGCTCATCTTTTGATGGCCTTGCCTATGTATATACTTCGCAGAGGAACCGTAGTTCACCAATTGGACTTCAACCATATCCCACATAGTTGGATAACAAAGGATATAATTTATTAGGTTACAAAGATGTCTTAAAGTCAAACTTCAATCATAGCTTTAACCCACAAAATAATGATAATGTTAACAATTTGAAAGAATACTCATAAACAAATGGGCCTCGACTAAAAATTATAGGACTAATTCAAGTGAGATTTTCTAATAGTCACACCACAAAGGTCCATACTTTAAGTAATATTTTATTCAAGAATATAACAAGGATAGTTCAAAAATAACCATAAATCTTGCAACTAATCAAATCATACAGAAGTTAACAAAGACACTAACTAGTTCAATCCTTTTCATCAACCTTCTTCCTTTATACAAATCTTATCAAGTATTAAAATTGAGGTCTTCTTAAACACAATTGATATATTGTGTCCTTGGTATTGTCATACTTTATTCCAAACTAAGATCCATTATAAACCAATCCCACATTACTCTCATACTAAGTTTAAAACTAAGGACTAAACTAATTCAATAAATTTGCAAACCACCTTACCTTATAAATTAAAATTCTTAACTTTCATATACCTAGTACAAGATTAACCTTCTCCATAAGCCACTTAAGACACTTGTCCCTTGAGTGACACAATCTATATTATACTTTCTTGATATGAAATAAGAGCTAAAGTTAGATAAACCTTGAAATGCTTCAATATCCAAAATAATAAAGATAATGATAAATAATCTAATACTCATCCTTAATTGTAGCTTTTTGTTCCTCATATCTAATATTTTCTATTTAGGGTTTGGGGGGAGGGTTTTGTGCTTGTATCCACATATTGAACCGTCGTACCCGACCTACACTGCAATCTCAGCTGGTAACATTACATGATGTTCCAAGAATGTTTTTGGGAACACCTTTGTGTTTCCAAAACTAAGTTCCATGACTAAAACTTAAAACTTAAAACAAGAGGGTAACCTGAAATTTTCCACACTATGGCCATATACATAATCTTCTTGTAATATCATTGGCTATTTCAGCTTATTTAAGTTTATCAATGGATACAAAATTGAATATTCTTTTTATTTTCCCTCCGTTCGAGTCCGTGGTGCATTATACGTGGAATTATTACTCCTAAGCATACTAATTTTAGGATGGAAAATATTAATCTTGCAATGGGACTTTATTGCTTATTTGAAACAATGTGAATTACTAAATTATAAAATTTAAACAATTCGCAGGCATTGCATCATATAAAATTTTCTAGTTTAGACCAAAATTGTGAAATATGGAATATTTGATATTCATTTATTTTCGTGCAACATTTACAATAAATTCCCCATAAAAAAAGGACGGATGCTTTGTTTTTGTGTGAGAGTGGTCATTTATATTTATGTTAATAGGCTTTGAGCTAAGTAGGAATTATAAATTAGTTGGTTGAAATGTGGTATTTTCAATGAGTGATGTATTTATCGAAAGTACTATACTTGATCTACTAGGCAGAAAGCATTGCTTTGACACTATGTTTTAGCTTGTATGGAAAAATAAATAACCCTTAAAACTTACAAATAATTAGCCAATAAATACAACAATCCGATCTTAATTGCTTTATCTTAAACTAAACCCTCAGAAATACTCAAACTTGCCATAGCCTTCCCAGTATTGAAAATATCCTATAATAGCAATTCAAGAAAATGTTTTATGGTCACAGTTTTTACTTTCAAATTTTCAGATGCAAGCCACCATTGAAGACACGGGTCAAGGAGGATGTGAATGAGAAGTCTTCAAATAATTTCCCAGTCATCCCATTATTGCACTCACAGAAGCCACTACATACAAGAACTAAAAGATGAATCAAATTGAAGGGTAAGAGAACGCACGCCATCATGAGTGGTTTCAGAAATATTTAAAAGGTGAAAAAAAATCCTTGCCTCAATATGGTTTGTCTTTCTTCTATTTCAGGTTTATAATTGAGTAAAGCATAATATAGTCCATTGGTGAACTTTCTTTTTATTATTATTATTCTTAACAAGTCAAGGATACAAGGAAGAATGGAATGGTAATGAGAAGAATGGAGGATTTTACAACAGAGATAAGAAAAACAATCAACTCAGAGAACATAACACACACATAAAACGTATTTGGAGACCAAAAAAAATTGTAAATAAAGAAGAACGATTCCAATACATTGAATTCTATTTCAAAACATGACTCAATTGATTAAAAGATGGCATTTATTTTGCAGTTTTCTGCTGCCAACTGTTAAATGAAAGCATTGATTCTAACATTCTGGAAGAGTAATTCATACTTCCAAACTATTCTGCAGCGAACCTGGGTACTCGATTGTGGCAGCAGAAACATACAATATGAAAATAGAAAACATCTACTAAATCAACCTGACAGATTCATATTTTGTGATACAGATTTAAACATATCAAGAATACCTCTTATATTATATAAACATATCAAGGAAAGTGAGAGAACGAAGCCTACTTGGTTTACACCAAAATTTCAAGATACGGGGGGAGTCATTTTGAGATGCAATCGCCTAAGTCCCATGCTTACTTCTTAGTAGATTTCGTGATTGATATCTATTCCAAAGTAAAACCTCACCGATCTGTAATTGTTTGTTCAATGATTTCCCAATCGAGATTGTTCCCTCTCTCGTGTATTATGCAAGAATTTTTCCAAAACTCAGAGAAAATGGTAGCCAGCATAAACACTGCAACCACCAATCCCCAAAAACATGTCATTGTATTTCTTTCCAACATTATGCTGCTGTCCTCTTTCTGTGCCCTCCCATATCTCATTTTTCCTACACAAATTCTTGGGCACTATGGTGTCATTTCTTCGTTATTGAAGGCGAGTGTCCCCCCCTATTCCTCACGCCCTTTTAAGATTTAGATCTCTCAGAAATTTTTCCCCTACATTGTCATGCCTCCCATATTCCTCACATGACCTCTCCAGAAAATTACATCCAGATAACTTTACGAGTTGGGCAGATCGACCCTTTTACCATGCCCAACTCTATCACACATGAACTCTCTAAAACTCTCCATCTTCCTCATCATTGGGCTACCAGGAAGCCACAACCAGAGCAAGGTGCTAAGACAGCCTTGGTAGCGTAATGCCCATCATCTCATCGTTGCCATCCCTCCTGTTGGAAAGGTTTTCCCTTCATTATTTCTCTTCTCTCCCTGCGTAGTACCCCACATGCCCACAGTTGTATAAATTAATGCTCATTCAATTCAATCCCCCACCTACACTGTCCAAAGGTTTCCATTTTATTAACTATTATCGCTCCCCTACCACAATTGACTACCATTATTTAAATGGGTCCATGTACCCCATTAATTATATTGGATTTCCTTACACTATTACGGATCCAACAGTTCAGAAGAATTAATGCAATTGGATTTTCACAATCCATATGAAATAGTTTTTGCTGTTTCTGGATTCGATTGTGTTGGAGTTTTTTCATCAAGTTTCAGATCACACTAGAGAGTTGAAGAGGATGAGAGTTGATGAAAAAACTTCAATACAATCGAATCCAGACGCAACAAAAACTAGTTCAGAAAAAGACAGAATAAAAGCTATGATCTCTCCCATCATCACAAAAACATTAATTAATGCATGTTCCTTACAGATCAAGCAAGCTGAACTAAATAGATCAACCATTAAATCAATCAAGTTGTGAAAGGACCCTTCATAATATTTCTTTAACAAGAAACATTAAGAAGCCAACTATCTTTCTTGAGTTTAGGTGGCGCTTTATACAAGAAAATATAGATTTACCCCATTGGGTGATTTGTGGCTTAAATGGCCCCCTCCTCACACTTTCCAGTTATGCAAGAATGTAAATAAATTAATGGAAAAATAATAGATTTCATTTTAACTTCTATCCACCCATTGCTTCACTACACTTCCTTAGGTACGTTGTAATCATGTTTGTGCAGAAATGATATTCTAGATTTATGTCATTATTTATTGCTGCAATTGCTATAGCAGTAATTACTACAAAAATAACATTCAATGTTGAACTCTGTCATTGATGTTAGTAATAGTATTAAAGGCAATAATAACCAGTATGTTAATTTTAACATCAAGAATATTATCACTAATAAAACACTTCATCACGTCAATGTCAAGAGATTCATGTAAATTATAACATTATTAATATATTAATACTTGAGTAATATTGACATTTATAAAAGATAGTATAATCTTTTAAAGAGATTTCAATTGTCCATAATAAATTTATGGGAATGATTAAAATATAGATATTGTTAACATCAATAATGGAAATTTGAGATTAAATTTTAAATCTTGTTAGTTGCTTAAAGATAATATTTATTATTGATTACAGAGGCTAATAATAATATTTATATTTTGATAATAAAAGTATGTTGACATAATTATGTATAAAGTAACAATATTGATGATATCACTAAATGAGAATTAATAATAAAAATATTATTTTGAGTTTGAATATAAATTATATTATTGAGGTGGAACAAGGATCATAGTAGGATTTTAATATCGATCATACCATAATTACCATTATTTACAATGTTGATATTTGTATCAATAAGTAACGGTAATTAATGTAGTGTTAACATTAATATCAAAGAAAACATTAATATTAATAGTATCAACATTTAGTAGTAAATTTGAATGTTAGGTATTGATGACATAGTTGGAGTAGGGATTGATATTCCTAATGGTGAAGATTATCTTGCTACCATTTATTTTTGTTCTCCAGACAATATTGAAATAATATTCATCTATGTTATTTTGTTTTATTTTTATAGAGAGGAATGCTAGTATGAACCTTACCAATGGTGATACCATTATAAGAGTGGTATGGAGGGAGGGGCCTCACATGAAATCTCATTAAAAATTACATTTATCTAATAGGAGAATTTAGTAGTCATAAATTATACTATTATATTCATCATTATACTATTATATTCATAAATTCAACACTCAAAAATATCCATCCAACCAAATTTATAAATTCATCACTAAAAATATCCATCCAACAAAATTCTTTATAAAATATCCATCCAAGGTCAAATTCTTTATAAAATTTTGATCATTATCAACGTGAACTGCAAAATCAGTCAATAAAATTCAATAAGTTCATTGTCTTAATAAAGTGTTGTGGTTCTCTACTACATCTCTTCATTTCTTTATGTTTTCCTTTTCAAAATAGGATTGTGTCCTCTCCTTTAGCCATTATTGATGCTCGTCTAAGACCACATCCATGGACCTAATGACATCAACAACATTTTGCATCATAGATGCAAAATGCCTCAAAGGTGGTGGAGTACATTCTTCATTCTAAATAATATTGATTTGATCCTAAATGGATCTAACATTCACATCGATTCATGCTTGCAAGAGAGCACCATCGGATTTAGGTGGTGGCGGTGGAGGGTTATGAGGTGGAGAGGGTGGAGGTGGAGGTGGAGGTGAAGGGGGTGGAGATGGAGGGTGTGGAGGTGGATTACAAATATTGTCAATATTGAATTGATCCATGATCTTTAAGATATAAGTGAACCTGCATTAAATTTGTAATTTCAAAATGTAAGATCTACATGTTTAAAAATCCCCTTAAACCATTCAATATAAATGACCTAATTGAACACAAATGAAAAAACGTGTAAGGTTCATTTATGTCTAAGGCATGTTAAACATGAAAAAATAATTAACGGTTAATGTGATGTGAAATCTCATTAAAAATTACATTAAACTAGGAGAAATTATGATGGCTTAAGGGGTCCTCATAGGATGTCTTAAAGGGAACTATGAATTAAGGTCCTAGGACAAAATGACATGGCTTAAGGGAATAAAATTTGGTGAATTTTCCCAAGGCAACCAAATTTCATCTAGGTCCTAGGACAAAATGATGGCTTTAGGGTTAGGGTTTAGGATTTAGGGTAATATGGTGGCTTAAGGGGATCTATGAATTAAGGTCCTAGGAAAAAATGATGGATTTAGGGTTTAGGGTTTACGTTAATTCGATGGATTAAGGGGATCTATGAAGTAAGGTCCTAGGACAAAACATTTGATGGCTTAAAGGGCAAAAATTTGGTGAAGTTCAAGATAGTGCTTCTAGTTTTGACCAATTTTTTTTTACATCAATGCCAAACTAAATAAATAGCAAATCATGAAGCACTATCTTTCTCAACTCTATGTGTTCACTATAAGTTAATATTTTAAAGGGTCTTCAAAAGGTTGCAATGTTCTATAATTTTTTTTTGGTTGACCTACTCATGATATAACTACAGTGTTAGTTGCATTTTGAAACATAAAAGGCTTCCAGAATGAGTTCCTTCCAAATAATGGACTTGATAGAACCTAAAATTGTTGAAGCTTCGGTGGCTCTTGGAATAATGGACTTGAAAGCTAGTGAAAAAAGGTAGTGTCCATGAAGGAATGCAAAAAATGCGTAGAGCCTTTGAACTATATACTTGTACTATGCAATGGCATTGAATCATTTAGCAAACCATTTTTTCTTGACCAACCTCTCATGAAATCTCATTCATATTATAATCTTGCACGATCTTATCATGAGAAGCCTTCATCCTCCCCTTCCATGAGAAGCCTCTCTTGAAATGTTTGAGGCATTAACACCCCTAACAAGAGGAAGGTGGGAAGGCTATAGGCTATATTTTAATCACTAAATATTGAATATATATTATTGTTAAATTTGTTTTCCTTGGGAAACTTCACCAAATTTTGAGAACTTCTTTGATCCCCTTAAGAAATGTCATATTAGGACCCCTTAAGACATCGGTTTAGGGTTTAGGGTAATAGGATGGCAAGTAAGGGGGTTAATATTTTTGATTCATCACATATGCAAGAACATTAGTTTATGAATATTTTTGAATTTATGAATAGATTGACTATTTCTTTAGATACCTTCTATGATCGAGGAATTAAGCACATAACTATAAATTAGCCCACTTTTGACAATTTAGGATAGTCTCTATGGTCTACCCTTGAATTTATATAAATGCATATATTTAAAGAAAATCAAAATGTGTCTTGATAAGTTGTTGGAGCTAGATCTTAAAATTTGGTTATTGAATCCTTGATTAGTATTGGTAATTTCTATTCCTTCCCTAATCATCTTTGAAGCCTATGAATAAAAGGAGTGGAAATATAACCTATGTAGTTGGATTGATTTTCTATAGATAAGGGGCAATCATCCATAAAATTTGAGGATTGTTAAGCATGAGCGTAGGTAAAAATGATTCATTGATCCTAAACTAGTTACATTATTCTTGGGAAAAAGGTCAACAAAACCCTTAAGAGGTGAGTCAATGTAGGTGTAGGGTTTACAAGAGTGATACAAGGCACCACTTAAAATTTTAAGAGTATTTCTAATGCAATCAGCTATAGAAGGAGAAAGGTGTTTATTTATGGGGGAGAAAGTGATTGAATTAACCTCACCATAATCATATGAAGAGGTGCAACACAATCCATTTCAAATAGATTAAATATTTTATTTAGATATATTCAATATTTATTACACACACTCATGGACATATAAATTAATAAATGTTATTTAAAATCTTTTTATTTTCTCTACATTTTTTAATTTAATTTTTACTTTATATATATTTAAGATAACACTTGGATGAAATCAATCCAGCCTAAGATAATTCAATCCTCTATCTCCCTTCTCCCAAAGGGTTTCTTTCTCATTAGTTCCTTCCAAATAATGGACTTGATAGAACTTGAAAATGTTGAAGCTTGGGTGACCCTTGGAATAATGGACTTGCAAGTTCGTGAAAAAGGTAGTGTTCATGAAGGAATGTAGAATATGTGTAGAGCCTTTGAATTATATACCTGTATTGTGCAATGGCATTAAATCATTTAGCAAACCATTTTTTATTCACAAAACAAATTCAATCCTCAAATATCTCCCTTCTCCCAAATGGTTTATTTCTCATTAGTCTTGTTTTAGCTTCAACTCATGAATTTGCTTAGAATAGTAGACCCTAGTTTCATGGTAGATATGGATTAATTTTAAGTCATTGGAAAGCATTCTTAAATTTTTGATTGACTTTAGATCACTAATGTCACCATTTGGATTTGGTTTTGAAACGTTCCTTGCATATACCAATAGACAAAATGGTTCAATTTTTGGCTAAGAAGGTAGGAGGTTTTTGTCTAAATTCAACTTTTATTGATTGATTTGATATAGTTTTAGGTGAACCTTGTGCATTTTTTAAACCTAAATCATAAACCTGAGGTTCAAGAATTACTCCGGTAGAAAAACTATATGTATGTTAATATGTTAGAGACTAGTGTTTGTTAATATGAAAATGAAATATGATTTCCATAAATTGAAATATTCAAGCATATAGATTTAAAACATATTGACAATGCAAATGCAAATTTTCAATTTTGAAATGTTCAAGCAATGAGATTTAAAACATAAAGCGATGAAAATGAATATTTTCCATTTTCAAATATTCAAGCAATCAAGGTTTTTAAATGCAATTTTTTCTGTTTGATTTCCATTTAGGGTTTCAAAAGTTTTTTTTTTGGTTTTGAAAGGTAATTTTTTTTCTTTGGTTATGATTTAAGGTTGATTTTTTTGTTTCATTTCAACATCTGAGGGTTTCATTTCATGTTTTTTGTTTGATTTATACAAATCACCATTTATTTTATTATAGGTAAATAAAAATGCAAAAAGCTCAATAGAAATTGAAAAAATACAAACAAAAACCTAAATTTGTATTAAAAAATTCAAAATAATGTGAAAAATACAAAAAGAGGGGGTCGGGTGCTTACCTAGAGGTCGTTGCTTGTTGATATTCAATCAATATCTCATGCGTAGGTTAAATGACGTTGGTTTCTTTTTAAAAAAAATACCACTACAAAACAAGATCCTGTTTTGTAAAAAGTGAGATCTTGTTTCCCAAAGGCCGACTCTGAACACCATTACTAAATGTGATCCCATTTAGATTTTCAGCTCAGGACCCAGAAACCTAAATGGGATCTCGTTTATTAAAAACTAGGATCTTGTTTTGTTCAAGCCGATTTTGGGTTTTTTTCTATGGAAAAAGCTTCCACATTTTGTGGACTCAACTTCTTGCATTTATTGGAAATCAAAAAAATTCTACTTGGAATTACTAGCCCTGACCAAATAACTAAAACCAATGGAAAAAAACCTCAACAAAATTGGAACTAGTAGTAACCAAATGCACGGTCACAATTGTTTTTTCAAGGTTCCAATTATAATCCTCAATGGCCAACACAACAAAACCAATGGTAGCCACAAAGGCAAAAAATACAACAGTGGCAGTAGAAAAACATGAATTATCAGTAGCCTTGGCTCCCTCCTCAGCTACAACAACAAGCCATTATGCCTAATCCATACAATCCAACATCCCAGCCACCAAGAGAACCATAGTTACCTGCCCAACCTGTACATAACCCTAACAACAAGCTTGTTCAATAGGCTTATACTAATGAGGTTATGCAATACCCCACCTATGGGGTATAGGTGAGTGATGTCCACCTTAGGTCAGGAAAAACTCTAGTCGGTCCTTTATCCCCACAAATTACTTAAATGGAAGATGAGGAACCTATAGTTGAAGCTCTAGATAATTCATCCCTAGTGCCTCAGTCAAATCACATAAACCAAACTATCTCAAGTCTAGAGCCTCCATTTCTTGAGCGCTTAGCCATACCAAGACATTGTTGGGTGAATATTTTGTAATTCCTTTATAAATTACAAAACATGAATTTCATCCACAACTATGATGAGATAAATCTCTCCTCTCAAAAAGGGGAGGCTCCCTTCTTATTGCCCACTATAATTAACTAGAAGCGAAACTAAGATATATACAATGTAATTATCCATGGGGGTTTTATCCATTAACATATCCTCTTCTTTCAGGATAAGAGAAACAAACAATAATGATATCCTCAAATACAACTAGTTAGAGCAATAATTACCAATACTCGTAAGTACTAGTGAACAAAATTAACTTAGAAAAACCCGTTGAAACACAAAGTCTTCAACTGCTTTCCCACAATGATTCCAAAATAGTAATGTGACATAAGTTGAAGCACAAAGTATTTTAACTCACTTCACAAAAAGATTCATGCACCAAGTGAATAATCCCAAGCACAAAGTATTCAAATTATCCTCCAGAAATATTTCAACAATAACTGTATTACTAGTTGTCACACAAATTCTACCAACTATAACACCAATGATCCACATGAATATAATTGAAAATTACAACACAAAGTCTACAAGTTCTCAACATAATTCATACACTCAAGAATGTAATAAAAAATTTCTGCACAAATTCTCCAAGTTCTCAATCAAATTCACACACGTCGGGGTGCTGGCAAGAAGTTGAGTCCACTTTTTGGCCAAAAAGTGGAAGTGTTTTCTCTGATTTTTAGAGTTTGACACATTTGACCTTAAAATTTGAAGCACTTAGAGATGAAATCTTCAAACAAGTCACTGATCATAAAATGTAGTACTCGGAGTCTAGTTTCCAAATATGTAATTTATTTCAATACCCACATTGTACAAATTGAGTTTCAATAGGCTTTTGTAAAAACCAGTATTAAAAAGTCATTTTTTTTTACCATACCATGCACGTGTACGACATCAATATTTTGACTTAAATTATCATATTTTTCTAAATCCTTTTGGGAAAAGACTTGTGACTCACTGAAGCATGCCCTGAATATTTTTTTGTAATTTTTTATTGAATTTTTTTTTTTTTGTTAATTTTTTATCAGGCATATTTGACGTTTAGAAAAATCATCGTGTACGACACACATAAGATGACCTAAAGTTATCATTTTTTGCATTTTTTTTTTTAAATTGAAAAGAATTGTTTGAAGTTTGCCCTTGTGCAATCCGTTCGTCAAAATGTTATGTTGATCAAAAGTTATTAAAATAGTAAAAAACATTGATATTTAAAGTTTATGGACCAATTTCATCAAAAAATAATTGAAAAATAGAAAAAAAAAATCAATTGTAAAAAAAATTACATATTTGAAATCTGCATTGTCTCATCTAAAATGGGTTTTAATTTCGTTAAAAAATTCTGCAAAAAAAGTCGTCAGCCATATGTCCAAACTCTATTTTTTCCCTAACATTGTTAGAACCTTCAAGTTGTAGGTCAAACCAGCTTGAAGGCCTAGGTTCAGACTCCCAATGCTTTTCTCGAACCAAAATCCAAAGCAAAAACCCGACCACAAGGCCAAAAAAAATTCAAATTAAAAAAAACTTGATCCTGATTTGTAATCGGGGACCCGTATTTAAAGATATGGGATCCCGTTTCCTATAATTAAATCCGGTGAGAGTTGACAGCAGAACGGGATCCCGTTTTAGATTCAGGATCCTGTTTCCTATACTTAAATCCGGTGACCGTTGACAACAGAACAAGATCCCGTTTAGAAACGGGATCCCGTTCCGCTATCAATGGTCACCGGATTTAAGTATAGGAAACATGATCCCGAATTTAAAACGGGATCCCGTATCTTTAAATACGGGATCCCGATTTGTAATCGGGATCCCTTTTTAAACTCGAGATCCCGTTTCTCTGTCAACTGTGTTTTTTTAAATACTGTCAATTTTTATTGTGAAGTCTGCAACTTCACATGTACGACCGAGAACAGTAAAATTGCTCTATTTTTTTCATTGAGCATTATTTTTACAGGTGGTGACTTGCTTTTTTGATAAATTTTTTCAAAGGAGGCATGAAGAAATTAGTTTTAAAGTAGAATTGTGCTAGTTTTCTACTTGTTTTGAGGAACATGAGGAAATATTTAGTCCTTTTAGGTCTTCAACTTCCAATTTGAATCAGATTTTTTGAAGAATTTCACTATTTACATTCATTTGTGCTTGAGAATTTTATAATCATGGGAAATAAATTTCGTAATAAGAGGAGGAAGACAGTGACTCCTGAAGAAATTGAAGCAAACAAAGAAAAGGAGAGACAGAGACAAAGAGAAAGAAGAATGAGAATTAAATCAATGAATGATGGGGGAGCATCCAATTCCACAACTATTGAAGATGCAAACATAGAGGAGACCATGGTTGTAGATGAAGTGAATTTGCAAGAAGTCAATTTGGAGAAGAATATGATTATACAACCAAGTCCTACTATGTCTTCAAATCCCTCTTTCAATGCTATGGATAATGTTTCAATATGCACAAACCTAGGTACGTCTTCAAATCCACATGTTAGTGAATTTATAAATTTGTATGTAGAAATTTTACAAGATGCTGGACTTAACGATGTTGACATTGATAATATTCAAAGAAATGAAACTTTTATATAATTTGTTGAAAATGATAGTGAGAATGATCCTTTTGTTGAAAATGAAATTGAGAATAATCTTGTTATTGAAAATGAAAACAAAAACCATTTTGTTGATGTAAATGAAAATGTAAACCGTTTTGTTGATGAAAATGTAAATCATTTTGAAGTTGAAAATGAAAATGAAATTGAAGATGAAAATGTAGATGAAGATGAAAATCTAGAATGTGATGTTGAATTTAATGAAATTACATTTTTTTAAATTGAAAGTGGTGTTTTTGATAATCTTCCTGGCCAAATTTCTTGGAGGCAGATAAGAACACATGCAAATAAAATATACAAAGAATTCTTTTATCGTAAAAAACTTACAATTCAATGTCAACTAATGATGCAATTGATGAGAATGCAAAAAATGAGGAAAATAATGAAAAGGTTAGGCTTTTTTGTTAAACCAAAAAGAAAAGATCAATCATTGAAACATGCTATGTGTACTGTTGCTAGTGCCATTCAATCGACTGGAAAAAATAGTCGATCTAAAGATAAAAATGCAGCAAGAAGAGCTATAACAACTGCTATAGTTAATAAAGCAACTTTGAATAAAAGAATGGTAGAAATATTAGTGAAGTTTTAAAAATACATCCTAAAACATTGCTAAGAGCGGCAAAAAGAAGAATAATTATAGAAAATGATCCTATCAACCAATGTTGGAGTTTCAGTGGTCGACTCCCAAGGTCTAATATGAAATTGAATGTTGAAATTAAATCTTTGATTGAAAAATATTGGCATGGAAATACTAGGGTTTCATCTAATGCTAGAGATGTTTTAAAATTAAGGGTGGGGTCCAAAGTTCGCGATCCTCACCCAAAACACTTATTAGATACAACACAAACTGAAATTTATAGAAAATTTTGTGGTGATTTAGTGTTACCCGGTAATATTAAAATAAGTCAAAGGTCTTTTGAAAAATTTAAACCGTGGTATGTAAAAATTAATAAGCAACGAATATTTTGTTGTTGTAAAAAACATGTTCAATTTCGTTATTTTTATGATGTTTTTTGATATATACGTTGTACCTTGCATACTAACATGATTATACAGGAATGTGGTATTAATATGCCACCTGAAGCAATAAGGGAGTTTATTTCAAGTATTTTTTCTAAAAGATCTAATGGTAAATTGTTTTATTTAAGTTCTTGTATTTCTAGACAATGCATTGATTGTGGAAACCTTTCATTCTTAGGAATTTGTATGCATGAAAGTGTTGATAATGATTTTGGACAACAACTAGTAGAAGTTAAAATATTTAAGAATGTTCACTATTCTTTAAAAGATGGAAAAATAGGAAAGCGTTGTGATTTAGTTACGGAAAAAGTTAGTGTGCATACATTCATGAGTGAATTTAAGAATAAGATAGTACCAAAATATATCATGCACTCTCAACATGCTCGATGGCTTGATGGCCAATTTCGCGCATGTAGAAACACATTTCCAATTGGTACTATACTTTCAGTGGTTGATTTTGCAAAAAATTATACTCTAGCTCTGCAAGAGGAAATTCAATCACAGTATTATAATTCAGTGCAAGTAGCTATGTTTGTCCATATTGTTTATAGACATGCAAATAATAGCACTGAGGATGATAGAAAAGTTCTGAGGGGGTATCATTTTTATTTGAGTGACAACCGATTACACTCATCAGAGTTTGTTCAATATTGTTTTAGTATATTTTACAAAAAATTAAGAGAAAGAGGAATACATATGAAATAACACCTCATATGGTCAGATAATTGTACGGGGTAGTTCAAAAATGCTTGAATGTTCTATTGGTTCAGTAGGATTCACAAAGAACTTAATGTCCAACATATATGGAGTGTTTTTGAAGCTGGGCATGGTAAAGGAGAACATGATGGAGCTGGTGCGTGTGTCAAAAGAATTCTTGCTAGAGAACAATTAAAATTTGAAGATGCGGTAAAATTTAAAGATGCACGTGGGATTGTCGATTGGTGTAATACAATATTATCTACACCTGGTTTGAGTGAGTACTCTAGAGTTCATCGACTCTTTTGGTTGGTTGAAGAAGATAACATTGTACCTAGAGTTGACTATGAGACAATTAGTGGATCTACTAAATGGCATTCGTATAGGAGTTCAACAACAAACACATCGACTATCTGGACAAGGGAGCTTGCATGATTTTGCTAGTTTTGCATCTCAGGAGATTGGGAAGCATGTGAAAATACAAAATGGGTTGAAAAGTGGGAACAAAGATCGTTGACACCTTCACAAGCACATGATCAATATGAAAGAACTATTGAAGAAAATGATCAAGTGTTTGCATCTGAAGACTATGACCGTGTTTCAGACCTTGTACAAGAAGGTAATTTAAGTCAATTTATTTCATTTAATTTCGCTTTATTAAGTTATTTTGTAATACTAATTTTTTTATATTGATATGTGCAAGTTATTAAATCAATTTTTGTTTGCAGGACATGTGTATGTTGTTGTTGCACCTGAGGGGAATGAAGACCAAACAGAATATTGGTTAGTTCATTGTGTGGAGAGTAAACATAAGTTAATATCACCTCGAGAAGATGATGATGGCTATCATTATCCAACAGGTACCATGATCCCCTTAAGACATCCCCTTAAGCAAATTTTGATAACAAATTTTTTGATCCCCTTAAACAATATTTTAGAACAAGTTTTTCATCTCATTAAGAAATATTTGAGAACTTATATGATGATTGTTTTCATATTTTCCAATAGGATCGGTTGTGGTTGTTGGAACTTGGCTATGAAAATACCTAGCAAGGAAGAATGGTCTACCTGCATTCAAAGATTATGAACCGCATAAAAAAATTATACATTATTCACATTTGGTGGTGGCAACAAATATAAAACTAGATCGGTATTGCGGAAGACCTGCAAGTAAAGTGTTATGGACAATTTCTATGGAAGAGCATGAAACAATCATAGATGCATTGCAAAAAAGAGAGGATGTAGATGGTACAATGGAATAAGTAAATACAGGTAAATATAGTTTAAGTTTTATATTGTCTTTTTAAATAGAGGTAATTATTAGTAAAAATATATTTAAATACATGTTTTGATTACATATTGATATTGCTTGTACATATCCTTAAGATGTTGTATTATGACCCCTTAAGACATTCCCTTAAGACATTGTATTGTGACCCCTTAAGACATTGTATTATGACCCCTTAAGACATCCCCTTAAGACATTGTATTATGACCCCTTAAGACATCCCCTTGAGACATTGTATTATGAACCCTTAAGACATAATATGACCCCTTAAGACATCCCCTTAAGACATTTATTATGACCCCTTAAGACATCCCCTTAAGAAGTAATATGACCCCTTAAGACATCCCCTTAAGACATCATATTATGAACCCTTAAGATGTCCCCTGAAGATGTCCCCTTAAGATGTCGTATTATGAACCCTTAAGATGTCCCCTGAAGATGTCCCCTTAAGATGTCGTATTATGACCCCTTAAGATGTCCCCTTATTTTTTTTCAGTGTACCTGTTTGTTTTGACAAGTTATAAATTAGTATTGGATGCCATTATTTGTGTTGACAACTTATAAAATAGTATTGGATGCCATTATTTGTTTTGACAACTTATAAATTAGTGTTGGATGTTATTATTTATAGAATTTATTAATGCTTTTGTTCTCTAATATTGTATGGTTTTGTTTATTACTTAAAATTTTATCCTTTCTGGTATATAAACGAATTGCTTTTGTTTGTAAATTATGATTTATTGACTAATTATTGATTGACGTGAATTTAATAAGTTCATTGACTAATTATCGCTAATTATTGAATGTACATATCATGTATATCATGTATGAGATCACTAAATTTGTAAACTATAAATATTAAAAAACCCTATTAATTTCAACTTTAATTTCACATTAATGTCCTATATTAATATCTTGACTATGAACATAAAATGCATAAATGTATATGTGTAAATTAAAATTTCAAACAGTAATAAAGTCCATAAGTTATGTAAATATATTAAGTGCATGAAACCAATATATTAAGCGCATGAAAAAAAGTCCATCAGAGTACAACCCATGAACTAAAGTCCAACTAAGTACTAAAGAACCATGAAATATAAAGTCCAATAGAGTACATGACAAACTAGAAATATAGTCCATGAAATAAATAAATATAACCCACAAAATCATGTTTCTAGGTCATGTATTGTCTCTATAATCAAGAGACCTCTTCACGCAATGCAGACTATGCAGATGACCTGAAACACTCTGTACAAGAGAAAGATGAAATCATATGTAAGACAATGAAAAATATTTAATGACAATTTAATTTATAATTCATCATAAAATTAAATTACCATCATATATGGGTTTGGATGCTCTACTGCACCTGAAGCAACCTCTACATTCTCTGAATCAATCTACATAAACAAGACAAAGAAAGTTGAAATTAGATGCACAAGTCTACAATTAAAAATGATTTAATTGAAATTAATTTATAATTTATCATATTTTAATTGTACCATATCCATAGGTTGTGCACCCTCTTCTGCAAGACATGTTTTTACATTCTCAACTACTAGATGTGTCTCATGCTATAAAAGAAAAATAATTTAAAACATGTATTAGCTCAAATTTTTTACATATTCAATTTGAAATTTAAAATTAAAGTTATATTCACAATATATAATTTATAATTGAATTTAAATATAATAAAATTTTTAAATTACCATTTGATCTAGAGCCTGCTCCACATGCCCTCCTGGAGGTGTAACTATGTCTGGGTCAGGGCTGAAAGTCGCACTAACAAAGTCCTACAAGATCAAAGTTAAAGCATGTACATACTTGAATTAGGTAAATATATATATATATTCAAGTTTGCACATTTTGTGTAGAAATTTATTTAAACAACCTGAAAATCAGAGGCCTCACGAGTAACCGCAGAATCTAACGTTTGCCCGATGCCCATTCTGATTGTGGTATCAACCTAGACAGACATGTAGACACATGTAACACAAGCTTATAATATTTTCAAGTGTACATGCACATTTCATATATATAGTGAATTAAAAATTCATAATTGTAACTATACTAATGTAAGTTAAACAATTTACAATATAAATGTACCTACCCCTAGTCTATGATGGTCGATAGTGGAGGAGTGCTCGACAACCCCTTGGGTGGAATCGACGTGGAAGCCGATTGACTCGCCTAAACCAACATTAATATTTCAAACATATATGTTATTCTATTATAAATTTAAAACTCAAGTTAAAAATAATTTCATTTATAATTTAAAAAATTGAAATCAAAATACCCCATAAGGGTTGCCGATTAGGACTGGTGTCGATGTATGTACTCGTGGAACGAATGATTGCCCCATCGTTACTATAGTCTGTACACCAAATAGTTTGATTGTTAAAATGTATTGCAAACTTTACTTTGATATATACATTCATCAAAATTCTTATAAAATGAACGTGTAGATGCATATTTATACATGTGTAGTAGTGTCCTCAGGATGTTGGCCTACTGTAAGAAACTCTACAAATGAATTGATGTGATCAAATGAACCACCAAAATCTCCACGTCCACACGAACTAGGTGTGGCCTGATCAGGTCCATAGCATACTTGATGGCAACTAGTACATACATGTGGGACGAGCCTCGACACTTCTGGAGTGGTACTCAGACCAGCTCCATAAAACACTCCTCCATCATCATCTTCTCTATGCTCCCCACACGCTATCGCAGAAGCATGCTGATCAAGGTCTCCTATGAGTGTACTAAGGGAACCTAATGTCAAGACCATAGCTCGATGATGCACAGGTGCAAGAATGGGAGGACCAAGAACAACACCAAGCGGTTGCGCATGCACGGGGTGTTGGGGATCAACCCTTACCCATAACCTCTATTGTGGCATGCTGCCACCAACAACTTGAAATGATTTGAAATCAAAATAATTGGGATTTTGCCCCATAAAAAACTCTACATACAATTTCCTCAAAAAATACAATGGACGCTCCCAATTAGCATGTGGGGGACTATCAAAAACCATATACCATCAATCCCAAAAATGTTCCCTCATCTGTGGATGTATTCACCACCTCATGGATATTCTAGATTTGTTCGTAGGAATGGGCTGTCGAGTAACGAGGTCGAGAAAGTAGGGGGCTAGGTGGGATTTCGTTATTTTAAGGTCTAATATTTGTTTATAAGAGAGACCGTCAGCATAAAATTGTCTCATCTGTTCTCTGTATTGTCTATGCCTATCTAGATCAGAATTAATGGTCCTGATGGCATCCGCAACGTTTTGCATTGCAGATGAAAAATGTCTAACATGCGGTGGAATCAATGCTTGACTCTGCATAGCATTGATTTGATTTTGTATGGATGCAACCTGATCATTTATGTGTGCTCCCAAGCAAGCCTCATCAGATGCAATAGGTTGTGGAGGTGGCATATTATTTGGAGGGGGAGGTGGCTGAGGTGGTGGATTGATGATATCATCAATGTTAAAATCATCCATGATATGAGATATAAGTGTGCACCTGCATTAAATTATACTAAATTAACATACAAACTTAAAAAATTACAAGAAATAGTTAAATTTGAAACGCACATGCAAATTTTTTTAAATAGGATGTGCATACATATATTAAGATCATATAAAATTGAAACACACATATACATTGATTGAACTTGAGCATGTGCATACAAAATTCAAAATTTAACATGTACATACATTTAAAATAAAAAATACCATGCATAATTTGCATGCATACATCATTAAAGCAAACTATGTACATACATACAAATTTCAAAATTTAACAACTATATGCAGTTTTAATACATGTGTACATACTAAACAATAAACTTGAAACATTCACAAAAAGCTCATTTTATGTCTAATGCATATATATATATTACAATTTTCCATCATGATCAGACTAGATAGTGATAAAATATATACTATTATAAATTCATCATTATAAATTCATAAATTCCACCAAATTCATAAATTCATGTCACTAAAAATATCCATCTAGAACCAAAATCATAAATTCAAGTCACTAAAAATATCCATCTAGAACCAAAATCATAAATTCACATCACTAAAAATATCCATCCAACCAAATTTATAAATTCATCACACAAAATATCCATCGTTCACCAAATTCATAAATTCATAACCATTTAAGATCATTGTCTTAATTTAAAAACTATTGTGGCTCTCTACCGCATCTCTTCATTTATTTGCATTTTCCTTTTTAGAATTAGAAGTTCTCCTCTCCTCTAGCCATTGTCGATGCTCTAAGATCCCATCCATAACCCTGACAACATCAACAATGGTTTGCATCCTAGATGCAATCACCCTCATAGGTGGTGCAGCAAATTCTTCATTTTGAATAATGTTGATTTGATCTTGGATGGTTCTAACATTGGAATTGATTTGTGCTTGCAAACGAGCACCATCGATTTCAGGTGGTGGAGGTGGGGGGTTATGAGGTGGAGGTGAATGTGGTGGAGATGGATGGCGTGGAGGTGAATTGCGAATATTATTGAATCGATCCATGTGATCTCTAATATATGAGTGAACCTGTATTAGATTTGTAATTTCAAAATGTAAGATACATGTTTAGGAAATACCCTTAAACCATTCAATATAAATGGCCTAATTGAATACATATGATAAAATAAGTAAGCCTCATTTATGTCTAGGGCATGTTACTTGAATGAAAATACAATTAACTATTAATATAGGACAATTTATGAATGTTATAGGGTTTACGGTTTAGAGTTTAAGATTTAGGTTTTAGGGTGATAGGATGGCTTAAGGGGATCTATGTAGTAAGGTCCTAGTATAAAATGGCATGGATTTTAAGTGAATAAAATTTGGTGAAGATGCCCAAGGCAACCAAATTTCATTAAGGTCTGAGGCAACTTCACCAAATTTTATTCACTTAAGCCATGCCATTTTGTCCTAGGAACTTACTAGACATAGATCCCCTTAATCCATCCTATCACCCTAAACTGTAAATTAATCAACCTAGATCATGATTTATCTCATTCATATTATAATCTTGCATGATCTTATTATTGTTAAATTTGGTTTACGAAACTTAGGGTGAAGTTTTGGTGTCCCTTGGAATATAATGAACTTTCAAGTTAGTGAATAGCATTTTCTTGTGGAATGGTTGATTGAGATAGGTCTTGTTTCAACTAAACAACCTAGATCATGAAATATCATTCATATTATAATCTTGCACAATCTCATTATTGTTAAATTTGGTTGCCTTGGGCAACTTCACCAAATTTTAAGAACTTCTTTGATCCCATAAAGAAATGTCATATTAGGACTTCTTAAGACATCGATTTACGATTTAGGGTGATAGGATGGCTTAAGGGGATCTATGTCTAGTGAGGTCCTAGGACAAAATGACATGGCTCAAGTGAATAAAATTTGGTGACGTCGCCCAAGGCAACCAAATTTCATTAAGGGCCTAGGAAAAAATGATGTCTTTAGCCTGTTTAGGGTTTAGAGTTTAGAGTTTAGGGTTTACGGTAATAGGATGACTTAAGGGGATCTTTGTAGTAAGGTTCTACGAAAAAATGACATGGCTTAAGGGAATCAAATTTGGTGGATTTGCCTAAGGCAACCAAATTTGATTTTAAGGTCCTATCACAAAATGAATGCTTTAGTGAAGAACATTTTCTTGTGGAACAGTTGATTGAGATAGGTCTTGTTTCAATTGACCAACCTAGATCATGAAATATCATTCATATTATAATCTTGCACAATCTTATTATTGTTAAATTTGGTTGCCCTGGGCAACTTCACCAAATTTTAAGAACTTCTTTGATCCCATTAAGAAATGTCATATTAGGACCCCTTAAGACATCGATTTACGATTTAGGGTAATAGGATGGATTAAGGGGATCTATGTCTAGTGAGGTCGTAGGACAAAATGGCATGGCTTAAGGGAATCATATTTCGCTTAAGGGGATCTTGGTAGTAAGGTTCTAAGACAAAATGACATGGCTTAAGGGAATCAAATTTGGTGGAGTTGTCTAAGGCAACCAAATTTGATTTTAAGGTCCTAAGTCAAAATGAATGCTTTAGTGTTGAGGGTTTAGATTTTAGAGTTCAGGGCTTAGGGTTTAGCGAACTTCGGGTGAAGTTTGGGTGGCCCTTGGAATAATGGACTTGCAAGTTAGTGCCTAGTTAATGAATATTTTTTATTTTATGAATAGTTTGACTATTTCCGTAATAGAAACACATAATTATGTATGATTAAGATTGAGTTTGATGTATATTTTAACTGGATGTTTTTTTAATTGAATATAAGATTATTTTATTTAACATTTTTTCATTAATATTAAACTCACTCAAATGAATTTTATGATATAAGATGTATAATATAAAATTAGTTAATGTTGAATCAAGTGTTTTATTTTAGATTGTTTGTAATTGAAAGAACCTAAAAGAACTTAGAAAATAAAAATATTTAGATTATTTAGTGTCTAGGTAACTAGTGCAAAAATTTAAATCCTAGACCAATCCTCTAAGTATATATGGTAAATCATAAACCATGGATTTAATCACTAAAATTTTAAATTTTAAATTCAATTTTTTTCATCCCCTACACATTTAATAATACATTATGAGCCAACTAAAATTGCTTAGTATTCAAAGGCATTCAATTGTCTTTATTTTATCATTTAATTACACTTGATCATTATTCACAAATCATTTAAATTTTTGTAAGTACTATGCTAGGAACACTTCAATAGGAGGACCTAAATTTAATCTAATTATGCATCACCATTTCCAAGTTTGAATACTATTGTCCTCAATCATTCCCATAATCATGAACTTGATCTTATCATGAGGGCTAACCTATGAGAACATGGCAATTGAGATCCAACACTCACCCCTAGGTGTTTTTAAATGCCACTACTTAATAACTTAAATCTTAATTTCTAATAGTTAATTTCTATGTGTCAAGTAACCCTCTCATTTAATTTCACAAAAAAACAATATTATGCATATGCCCTAAACTCTATTCTTTAAATTAATTTATATATTTCTTACCATTATTTTTCTAAAAAATATATTTAAAAACTATATTTTACTTCAAAATAGATAATAACTTAAATCTTAATTTCTAATAGTTAATTGTTCAAAATCATCATTTTTTCTCTAATAGAATAGACATCTATATTTTTTAAAGAGAGTTGATTTATTTACCATCCCTAATAATTTACATTTAATCAAAATACCCCATTTCTTCTTAAGTAGTTCAACTTCAATTCAAGAACCTTAGATGAAGCTAGATTTTGAATTTAATCCTCACTTAAGGTTTCATAGACCCTAGATGAAGCTAGATTTTGAATTTAGAGTGTGTTTTTATTTTTTATTTTATTTTTATTTCATATTTTTAATAGGACTGATTATTTGACCTATAATTAATTATCAAAATTCATATAAAAGATAGTTCTAAATGAAAATTCATATAGCAAAATTGTACTCATTTCAAAAAAAATGGAAAGTTTTTCTAATCTAATTATAATTTAACATTGAAACTAAAGTTTAACATATCATTTTCTCCATACAATACAAATGAATTTTCTTGAGCTCGAATATTAGGGTTTTCAAAATCAAAATGATTTGTTCGATTTCAATTTAGGGTTTTAGCAAATTTTTTTGTTTCAATTCAGGGTTTCAATTTCTAAGCAATTAGGGTTTTTAATACAATTTTTTAGTTTCATTTCAAACTAGAGTTTTGAAATTCATATTTTTTGCTTTGATTTGAATTCGAGATTTCAAAAAGCTTGATTGGGGTTTCTAAATGCAAATTTTTAATTCATTTCAATTTCTAGGCTTTTGAAATGCAATTTTTTTTGTTTCGTTTCAATTAGGGTTTTCAAATACATTTTTTTTTTGTTTCATCAAAAAATTCAGGTTTCAAAAGTTAAATTTTGATTCTAAAATACAATTCAAGGTTTATTTTTTTGTTTCTATTCAAAATCTTCACAATTTGACGTATTTTTTAATCTATTTGTACAATTTCTCATTTCTACAATAACACAAAATAAAATGCTTATAATGTAATTTTTTTTTGAAATAAACATGCTAAAAATAATTACTTTATTAACAATTTCAATTTGGAATGAAAAAATGCCAAAAATGAGGGAGAGTACAGTACTTGGGAGGTCTTCTGGGGTTGTTGTCACTCTGAAATCAAGATCCCGTGCACGCTGGTAAAAATGAAGATTTCTTCATTTAAAAAAAATAAATACTGTTACGAAATGGGATCTTGATTTGTAAAAAATGGGATCTCGATTTTTACAAATTATGATCCTATTTTTTACAAATCAGGATCCCGTTCCCTCTCCGTCGGTTCGGGACCCTCTAGCAAACGGGATCCCATTTTTCAAAAAGCGGGATCCCGTTTGTGATTTAGGCTCAGGATCCCGAACCGAAACGGGATCCCGTTTTTGCCTAGCCGATTTAATTTTTTCGGCTAAGGCAAAAACTTTCATGTTTCGAGGACCCAATTTTGTGCATTTACCCCTATAATAGAAGATTGAGGAAAATGGTTGAAAGTGCAAATGTCAGAGTTGATGAGGACATTGCTAGATCATCTTGATACTGTGGATATGATTCAGATGACCAACATGATAGTACTGATAAAGGAAAGAATGCTCAGACACAAAATCAAGTTCAAATTGTTCCGATGAATCAAGTGAATCAAGAAGGAGAAGCTAGTGGAAGTGAAAAAGAAAGAACATAAGAACAAGAAGCTCAAGAGAATCCCAAAGTTTTGAGGTATGTAAAACTAAATCATTCTAAAGATCAAATTATAGGGGATAAGAACAAAGGTGTGCAAACTAGAAGAAGAATTGCAGAAGAGTACTGTCTGATATCCAGGACTGAGCCCAACAATGTTAATGAAGCATGTAAAGATGAACATTGGATGGAAGCAATGAAGGAAAAAATGATGTAGATAGAGAAAAATGATACATGGATTCTTGTTCCCAGACCTCAGGATAAAAATGTGATTGGAACCAAATGGGTCTTTTGGAATAAGCTGAATGAACAAGGCGAAGTGGTCAGAAATAAAGCAAGATTGGTATGTAAAGGGTACTCACAGATGGAAGGTATTGATTTTGAGGAAACCTTTGCCCCTGTTGCTAGAATTGAAGCTGCAATATTGTTTATTTCTTATGCTGCTTTTACGAACTACAAAGTCTATCAAATGGATGTAAAGTCAACATTTCTAAATGGTGAGCTAGAAGAAGAAGTATATGTTGAGCAACTAGATGGATTTCAACTGAATGATAAGCGAGATATGGTTTTCCAATTGAAGAAAGCACTGTATGGACTCAAGCAATCCCCTAAAGCCTGGTATTCTAGACTGGATAAATACTTGTTGAAGCTTGGATTCAATAAAGGTATTGCTGATAGTAATCTGTATTTTAAGATGAATCATGATAAAGAATTGATTATTGAAGTCTTTGTTGATGATATCATTTTTGAAGGCGATGATGACTTATGCATGAAGTTTGCTGATAAAATGAAAAGTGAGTTTGAGATGTCAATGATTGGAGAGCTGAAATTCTTTTTGGGATTGTAAATTACTCAGCTAGATGATGGAATCTTTATATCCCAGTCCAAATATGTAAGAGAATTACTGAAAAAGTTTGGCATGGAAGACTCAAAGCCTATTGGTACACCCATGGTAACCAGATGTAAGTTAACATAGAATGATGATTCTTCTAAGGAAAATCAGACAAGATATAGGTCAATGATCTGTGGATTGCTTTACTTGACTCAGACCAGACCAAACATCATGAATGTTGTATGTATGGTTGCTAGATATCAAGTTGATCCGAAGCAATCTCATTTGACTATTGTAAAGAGAATTTTTAGATACTTGAAAGGGACAACTGATTTTGACATATGGTATCCTAAAGATGATGATCTTACTTTGAGTGCCTTTACCGATACAAATTGGGCAAGAGATGTGGAGGACATGAAAAGTACTAGTGGTGGTGCATTCTTCTTAGAGAAGAAGTTGGTGTCTTGGCTAAGTAAAAAGCATGAATTCCATTTCCTTATCTACTACTAAGGAAAAATATATTGTTGTTGCAAACAATTGTACTCAAGTATTATGGATGAAGCAAATGTTGAGAGATATCAGAATTCTGTATGATGAGCCTATTGCTATATTTTTTGATAACTCAAGTGCCATAAAAATTTCCAAGAATCTGGTGTTGCATTCAAAGACAAAACATATATCTATCAAATATCACTTTTTGAGAGACAAAGTGAGTGATAAAGAATTCAGACTGGAGTATGTGCCTACTAAGGAACAAATTGTAGAAATCTTTACTAAGTCGTTGCCTAAGGATACTTTTGAGTATCTTAGAGGGAAGTTAGGGGTGATTTCCCATCCTAATCAGAACTAAGATGCAAGTCTTTGCATCAGTCAGTGCTTTTACAGTTATATCTTGGTTTAGATTGATATTATGGCAGCTGCTACTCAGGTGGAGTAGTCAAATGATTCAGATATGTGGTTAGGAGCTTGTGTACCTTTGCCATTGATGTCAAAGGGGGAGAAGAGTAATATTGGAAGAGCTAAAAAGAAAAAGGGAGAAGAGTAATGTGAAAAACTTTGGGGAGAAGAGTAATATTGGAAGAGCTAAAAAGAAAAAGGGAGAAGAGTGCAATATCTAAGGGGGAGACTATTGGAGAAGAGCTAGTTGTGTTGATGGTATTTTTCACATCATGTGTTGCCATTAATGCCAAAGGGGGAGATTGTTGGATGATGTGGTTGTGTTGCTGATATGTGGTTGTCATTGATGTCAACACTATTAGCATTGGTGTCTTGAAGGCTGTATATGTCGAGGATATTGAGAAAATTATAATAAATATGTTGGAGATTGTCTATGAAGCCCTGAAGTTTAGTGAGGTGAAAAGTTCAGTATGTTTGATATTCAAAAGTTGCACATTAAAGGGTTTGTTGTTGAGCCTATCGAGTTTATCCTTAAGAAGTTTCAGAGGTGCGCATCAAGATTGGAGCAAGTTGTGAGTTTCTGTGTTCCTACAGTTATTTACTGTAGTTGGTGTTTCTAGAAGAAGATAATGTAATTCTAGTAATTTGAGTTGTTGTGTATGCTTCTGCGATGTTCATTGATGTTTCTAGATTGTGTTCTATCCTTGTTGCACGTCTGCATTGATTGGTGTGCTCATGATCAAAGATTTTTCCTTTGTGTGTTCGGGTTTTTCATGTTCTTGGCCGACATGGTGGTTGTAGCATGTTGTAGATCCTTGTGGATTAATTTTTGAATGTTTGGCACATTCGAGGATGTTGTTTTAGGTTTTCATTATGTTGTGACCGACTTTGGTTGGTGCGCATTGAGATTTGTTCATGAATTGGGCCAACAGTTTGTATTCATCTATTCTTTATTTTTGGCCGACAAAGTTGTTGATGTAATTCCATGTAGCGGATATATAAGAGCAATTGTTTTCTTCATTTGTGAAGTGAGTGTGTGTGGTATGCAAATTTTGCAAATGCTATGTGCAAATAAAGATCAGATCATTCAATTATAGAGCAGAGTATGAAGAAGTTTGAGCGAAGTGTGAAGAAGTATTTTTGTGCCTAACCGAAACTGTAATCAAGCTTTTGAAGAAGCTACTTTCTCAGTTCAATCTCTTCAGATGGATTTAATCTGAAAGTTTCATGTAAGATAGTGTGTCTTATTTGATCAGTGTGCTCTAGGCAGTGTGCCTGAATGCATGTGTATTCCCATTATTCATTTCTCTTATATTTAATAGGGTATAACTTGTGGATTAACCTCCACTGTGGTTTTTCCCCTAACAGGGTTTCCACACAAAAAAATCTTGGTGTTATGTGTGTTTCTGATGTGGTGATTGTTTATGCTTAATGTTCTTTCGTCAGATCTGAGAATAAGTTGAGTAAAGTTTAATAAGTTTGAATAATATGTGACAACTGATTCACCCTCCCTCTCAGTTGTCTATCCTTGTTTTGCCAACACATTCATCAACATTCTCGTGACTAGAACCATAGTTGGTCCACTTGCCATGGCCACAAGCATATCCAACCTTAAGACTTTTCATAGTGGAATTTGTCAAGTGCTCCTTCTGGTTTGTTGCAGATGACTCTTCCAGGCTATCATTTTGAGTGAGTGGTACATAAGAGGTATCCTCTGAATGCAGACAAAATGTAGAAATATCAACATTCTCAATTCTGGAGGGACTTTTTGTAGCAGAATTTTCTCTAGTCTTCTCCTCTATGACATTTTGCAACATCAGACACAACTTCTTCTTTTCGTCATTTGCTTCCTCAAGCAATCTCTTGAGTTCAACATTCTCTATTTGAATGCAACGATTGATTTATTCCAACTCCTAGATTTTTGCATGCTTCAATCCTTTTCCCATCTTTACACCTTGTAAAATTCAAACTAGCTCTGATACCACTTGATATGTAAATGATCCTACTTATGAATCACTGAAAAAATTTATTAGATTCACTTAGGATCACAGATTTTATTATTATTGATCGTTGACAAATTTCATGTAAGAAAGAGTATAGAAATGAGCATTCAAAACATAAACTGAAGAATGAAAGAAACAAGATTTGATAACATAGTTCACCCATTGTTCAAGCTACGTCTTTGAGCTCACTCAACTGTGACGTTCTTTGCCATTAATATGATGTAATTTCCCTATTACATCACTATGGTCTTCAAACTACAATACAAATTATTCTGCTTCTAAGGAAGATTATTGCTCTTCAAGTTCTTACTACTTTCACATCGTACTGACAAAAACTTCCTAGCAACATGTTTGTGCCTAGCTTCTCCATCGCTTTTACAATGCTTCCAAAGCAATAATAATGCAATCCACTCTCTCAAAACATGAGAACAAAAGCCTAAGGCATCAAGCCTCTATTACAAAGCCAATGAAAATTTTCCTAATTCAATTTCCAAGAGAATTCTTCCAGAAGAATTGACTCCAAGCATTATTTTTACAAAGAAATAATACCCCCTTTTATACAATTTTGTATGCTAATATGGGGTTTAACAATAATATTTTCAAATAACCTATATTAAGCCCTTATAGATTTTAAAACAAACAAAATCTATTAAACAGTCAAACTTTATGTTTTTTAATGGTTCTAATATTTTCATGGCCCTATTAAATCAAACCTCTTTTAAAAAAAATCTTTAAATATTATTTTAAGCCCCTTTGTATTTTCATGAATTCGAGTTTTGATAATTCTAAGGGATTAAGTCTTTAAATATAGGAGAACCGGCTTTAACTTCTTGTTTAAAACAAAATTTGTTGCCTTTAAATCCCACAAAATCTATCCAACCCCAAAATGGCTTTTATGAAGTTAATAAATAAAATTGCGAACACTTTATATCCCAAAAATAATGTGTGCATGAATTTAGTGAGGGGGAGGTTACTAGTTCAAACCTCTTCAACATCTTTTGAATTGCCAAACACGTAGGTGTGCCACATGGGTTCCATGTGGTGCCTAGCCATTTGGCCACGTGGCACCTTCCTATTAGCCACATTGGATGAAACATGTCAAAACATGATTGATCCACGTTTTTTCCATGTCACCTGCATAGTTTTCCACGTCACCTGCTCTTGCCACATGTCAGTCTTTGACATGTTAGTTGTGCCATGTCACCCATCTCCCACGTCAGTATAATTTCCACATACGGACTCGGATTTGGTCCATTCAAAATGTGTTGGAAAGTCCTCATCGAGCTCTATTGATGGAACTGGTAGAGAAATGTTCCATGATCAATAATTTTTCAAGTTGACAAACTTTGACTAGTTGCATCGAGAGAAAACAAGCTTTGTTTCTTACATTTCACATACTGTTGGAAAGCTCTCAACGAGCTCTACGCGATAGTAAAGGTTTCAATATGATTTGGGAACTTTTTTGAAATGACCTCTGGATCATTCTGAAAGTTGATTAGCATTGTAGAGGAAGATTGTCTGGTCATAATTGAGAGAACTAGTCTTAGTAAAACACCCATAACTTTCTCATTTTGTAACAAAATTGAAAAATTCAAAATGTTCCAGAAAGTTGGGAAGGAGGAGGATAAAACACATAAATCATTTTAGAATATTCATGCTAATGAGGGACCAGTGATAGGAAAAATATGATAGGATTATTTTTGATGTTACAATATGAATTAAAGAAGCTTTTGATAGGAAAAGAATGCGAAGAATATGTGTGAAAATGGTGATTGTTTTGAGGGAAGGAGGATTTGATATCATTTGAGGTGTGTTGCAGGCGTTTTTTATTATTCAAAGAGGGAAATGATGAAATTTTGGGTTGCTTGTAGAAGTTTTCCAAAGAATATGAAGTTTTCTTGTGTTTTCCTGTAGGTTGGTGTTGCTAGATTGACATAGTTTGGCATATGTGGAAGCTATTGTACATTATTGTTGTTGTAGACATTATTGATTGAAATAAAATTTCAGATTTCTTATTAATTGTGTTTTTCCATTATGCATTCAAAAATTTTAGAGGTGAAATTGTTGCTCTTTTGTTTGTTGCATCATGTTCCATCATAGATCCACCTTCACATTTTTCTTGAATAGGTTGAAGACCACCTTGAGGCCCTTAATTTTTTTAAGCTATCAATATTTATTTTAAATTTGTATTTAAGGGTAATTTATTTCGTTGTGTTGATCAGTTTATTTAAACATGTAGTATGTATATATGGGAAAAGTAACTTCTTCTACTCCCTTGGAGAAGTAGGTAGATGAGATCTATTGTAGATATAAATGATGAATGGATTAAATTTTCTTCCAAGAGGTGGATACAACTAAAATGATAGGACATTAAAAGAAACTAAGGGCTTGATTAAATATTTCCATATATTTCTTAAAATTGATCATATGATCCTCTAACTCAATGGAATATTCTAGAGCATCTAAATTACTTGTCTTGAGAAAAAAAACTTCTGAAGAGAGCATTTATGAAACAAATTAGAAGAATATCAAAAGATATATTATATGTACAACAATCCTAATAACCAAACAAATTAGAGGAATATCAAAAGAAATATTATATGTACAACAATCCTAATAACTAGATGAATGAATCTTGCACCAAACTCCATTATAGCTTCAATTTCACCTTTCTTAGCATTTAAGACTTGTGTGAACAAGATATGTTTGTCTTTAATTGGTTTGAAGTTTGCAAAGAACTTATCCTCATTTATTCCAAACTTGTAATATAATTGATAGTAAGATGGTGAAACTAATTAGCTATTATGACATGTAATGCTTCTGTAAATAAGTGAACTACAACATCTAAATGGGCAACACTTAAAATTCCACATGTAGTGATGAAGACTAAAATATGCTCGTTCGGATATCGATTGCTATCACTATATTTTTTAAAAATTTCTTACTTGATCCTCATGGAAGCTCACAAGTTTTTCAATGCTAATCGACCACTCTATTTTCCTTATGATAGAAATATCCAGGTGGATGATTGTTTTGATTAGCCATTGATTGTAATGTTTCTTTTGAAGCTTGATTTTTTCTATGAACTTTGGAAATTTTGTGCCAGCTTGAATATCGCGATGGATAAGATTGTTAAAATTTTAATTTGCATCTTTTAGTGTCACACAAAATTAAAAAAATGTGTAGGAAAAATACTCTTTAAATTATAAGGGGAATCTTCTTGTACCACAAAAAATAATCTACTCCACACAACATGTACTTGTTATCCACAATCTTTATAATTATTTTTTGGAAAGTTTTTATTCAATTAAATCAAATTAATTGTGTCTTTTTAGCTTTTCCTAAAGCAAAAGGATAAGACATTCTTCAACTCAAGGCAATCCAATTTTATATTTTTGGCTGAAAATAAAACAAAAACTAGTAGATCCACAAACTCAAGAATAAAAATTAAATAAAAACTCTTGCTACCACCAAATCACCATGCAATATTTTATAAATACAAGCTATTAGAAGCATTACAAAGTTACTAATATTAAAGGAAGTGTTGCTACAAAGCTCAACACTATAATTATTTATAACAAAACGTTTCACACACATAAAATTTAGATCAAATACACACATGACAATTTTTGTAGTATAATCTTCATATAAAGTAGATTAAGAATATCTTGTGCCCAATGAACTTATTTCTAGATTATGATGAATATGTTTTTAGGGATTTAAAATAATAATTAATTATCTTAAAAATAAATGTTTTAAAGAAAACCTTAAAAAGCTGTAGAAAAAATGGGAAAGAAATAAACTTTAAATCATTATCAAATAGTTAAAAACTAATTAAAGGGACCTAAAAATAGCCCCCTTCCTTGCTAATAGAACACAACTAAAAATAAAAAGTACCAATTTGGAATATGAATAAAATTTATGAGCCTATCGCAAAGTCTTTTTTCTAATGTTGTAAATCCTCTAGAACTCTACCACCATGGATCTTTGAATTTAGGAAATTGTGACTAAAATGCACACTTCGATATTTCTTTGATTTCTTGCTAAATATATGAATTTGAATCCTTTGGATTTATTCTTGAATCAAAATCATTAGATGATGTGATATCTCCATCAATTTGATGACTGAGGTGTTATGAAGGTGAGGTGAGACCATATGGTGTGTAAATATTGTTATTTTTCACTTTTTTCTCACTAAGATTCTATAAGGGTGAGGTGAGAGCATATTATGAGAGAATATTATTCACCACTTTTTATCACCAAGATTATTTTTGTAGAAACATAGGCCTAATAAGTTTGTAATGGAACTAATTATTAGTCAGTCATTTATAATTGAAATTTCTCCTTTTTTTGACGTTCTAGCTTTAATTGCATTCTACAAAATAATATTGATGGGGATTTTATTTTGGAGTTGTAACAATAACTCTATCATTATGTATTTCCCCTTTGTTAATGAATCTATCATTCTATATTGGTTCCTTTGAATCCCCATCAAGGCATCCTAAAAAAGATCTACCATTTCTCCTTTTGTAATAATTCTCAAAATTCTTTCCATATTTCACAAGTTGGTAGGATGTTAGATATGATACCATTGTGATACCCTATATAAGTTTTAATATTAAGTGCTTATGATTTTTTATCACCAAGGTCCTATGAAGGCAAGGCAAGAGCATATAGTGAATAAATATTCTTATTGATCACCTTTTATCACCAAGATCACATAAGGGTGAGTTGAGAACATATGGTGAGTGAATATTGACTTTATATTTTTTATTCCAAAAAAAAAATCAACGCTCAAAATATATAGCAACATATTGCACATATAAAATAAATATTCAAAAATATGGTAGAGTTTGAAATAGGAATCACATAAATATGAATTAAATTTTCTTTCACAATATATTATTGCTTTATAAATGCAACATTAGTTGATAAAACATGAAGAAGCTTTCTAGTACAAATACAACCTTTAAATGAGATTTCCCTCATGAAACCAATAGGGTTTTATTCTTCAGTATCCATAAAACCAAGGGAGTTTTGTCCTTTGATCTCCATATCCAAGGGGTTTTCATATTTAAATTTAATAGTTGAACACAAGGCTCAAACTCAAATAGAAAAAATATAAAAATTAAAATTATCCTCAAGTGAATCCAAGAACCTCAATATAGAGTAGTAGGATGGTAAATTGGGTGCATAAATTCTAACACCACATTTCCTATTAAAAAATAAAAAATAAAAATATTAATGAAATTACATCCCAAAAATGGGGGGTTATCATGAATGTCAAATTGTAACTCGTCTTTAATAAATTTCCAAAAAATATATCATAAAAATGTCATAGAATTTGCCATGATGAAATTACCAAGTGTCTTAGGGGTTACAACACCCCTTTATAGAAATCCGCACCTCCATATGTTGAAACTAAATAATTTTTTAATTTTTCTTCTTATTTCCCAACACATACCCCCTTATTAAAATTAATCTTCTATATTTATCAATATAATAAGGATTGGGCCTACATATGTTGATTTAATAAAAAAAACGACATTACAAATGGAACTATATAAATATTATAAATTTGATGACAACCCTTACTCTTAAAAGGAACATAAAACCATAAAAAGTGTTCTAATTTTTCTAGTCATATACAGCTAAAACACGTCTTTTATTTTTGGATGATAAAATCATTACTCTAACTAATTGAGGCACAATCTAAATTGTCTTTGACCTATTAGACATCTCTTTTCTATTATATATACCACTTGAATTTTTCCAAACACACTTATGAGATGTTTTACATACAAAGAATAACATTTAAATGGTTTAATAAAGATTGATATGTTATTAGTTGGTTAGACCAATTTTATGAATCTTGGTAGAGTTTTTTAGTGGTTGCACTAACTTAAAAATGTTCCTTGAATGTTCATGTAAAATAACTCAAGGAAAATAACATATTTCCACCTTAAAATGCTTGGAATTTTTTTAAAGTTAGGTTGTCATGCAAAATTTCTAGATGATCTTTCCATCTTTGTGATGAAAAAGTGTCACGTGGATTAACCATTTCCAATGTGCACCAAAGTCAAATTGGAGTTCTTAAGATAAGTTGCCACCTCTATGAATCTTTTAAGTGATTTTTTTTAAAACACTTAAACCGAGATGAGAATACATCCATTATGTCAAAGCAAAGGTATTGGACCCTTGAGCTAGGTGGAAATATTAGCCACTTAAACCAACTTAAAGATATTAGGAAGAATTTACAAGTGGTTGAAACCTTATTAAATATGCCCTGGGCATTTTCTAGGAAAATAATACAAAATGATATGCCTTCTAGACTTATGTATTTCATAATTTTGCTTCTTCACCCATACCATAGAAAAAAATAAAAACCTCATAACTATTTCATATCAAAAAATTACAACCTACATCATCCTACAAAAAATATTAGTAAAATAGCAAAGGCTAAGACATGAATAACTTTGTAAACTAGGAAGACCATAAGTTGAATTTAGTTAATTCTCTATGAAAATCATTTTTATGATAAATGGAAAAAAGTACAATTATTGAGTTTCATAGGGGTGCAAAAATTAACTTACAACACTTTCATCTAGACTATTACTTAGTGAAAAAGATGTTCTTCCTCAGCCATGGTTTCTTTTCATTAGGATTGATCTTTAGTAGAACCTTGTGTAGCATCAAACTTTCCCTAGTTTTCAAAGAAAAATATTTAGCTTCACTCTCCAACTCATTCTATCCTTGTGCAACACATATACATTTATATATATGACATTTCTCTTGCGGGATGTTTGGCCACACAAATTCCCTATGAACTTCTTGTCCAAATTTGAAGCAAGTCATACTAAGGCCTTTGTCGCAACCATTATTTATTCTTCCTCCACCCTTCTTGTATTTCTACTCATTCTTCAAGCTCTATTTAGCATTGCTATACTCAATAAATTTATATTTTATGCATAGGTTTTAATTTTTTCTCTAGCCTTTTGGATATCTAATCATCCTTCAAGCTCTATTTATGCATAGGTTTTCACTTTTCCACCTTATTTGGTTTTTTCCTTGACCTTTGTTGTGCATATTTTATTGTATATAGGAGTTGTATGCTCTAGGTGAGAACAAATAGGCTCTTTCCATGGAACAAATCTACAAAAAATAAATTCCATCCCAAATTGAGGTGTACAAACCATTTACATATCTAGAAACCTTTTCCATGTCATCCTCTACATGATCTACAAAAATATTGAGTTGAAAAAACTCCATGCATTTCTTCCAAATGTCTCTTGTTGCTACATGTTATGGAGCTTCTTAAACAAGTCTAATGTGTAGTTGGTGGGTATGAACTTATGCTTGAGTTTCATCACCATGCGATCCCACTTACTAATTATGTGTTTCCCCCTTTGTATGTAATATTTTAGAACATAATCCCACCATAAAGCAATATGCCCTTTTTGCTTCAAAAATTTCTTGGTTTTGAATGTGACATATTCTACTTCAATCCCCAATTCAATCTCTCCTTGCGCGACATGTATGCATTTCTTTGCATGAACTTTCTCTTGTATAATTTTTGGACACTCAACACACCTTATGACCATATTGTACAAATTTGAAGTAATACTAAATTTTTGGTTGTACCCTTTGTGTTCCCTTCCTCTTCCCTTTTCAAAGGTGCACTCATCCATGAAATTTTTCATAGAATTATTGGACTTGATAGTTGCCTTTAATGTTTAGGATTTCCTTCTACCATATTGTTTTCCCCTTTTTCCTTCACCTTTTTTGTACATGATTTTTCATCTATAAGAATACTTCTCCTTTATTCTAAATGTGAATTGTAGGCTTCTTCCATGGAACTGATCTACATCAAAAAATTCATCCTAAATTAAGGTGCAAAAACCATTTAAATAAGAAAACTTTTCTATTTCGTCCTGTACATGATTGACACAATACTAAGTTGATAGATCTCATTCATGTATTTATTCCCAATGTCTCCCTTTAGCATAAGTTTTGGAGCTTCTTAAACATGTCTAATGAGTACTTGAAGAATATAAACTTATCTTTGAGTTTCATCATCATTATTTCCCACTTAGAAATCATGTGCTTCCCCATCTAAACATAATCCCACCAAAAGGAAACATTCTCTTTCAACTTTATGGTGTACATCATGCACCTAGGATTTTTTATGGATTCAAACTCAAAATACTTCTCAAACTTAGTGATCCAAAAAATATTTTATATTTGATCTTCTCAAGTAGCTTGGGAGGTTGTAGTGTACCGACACTTTGTTGATCTGTTTCTCACTGAGTTTATAGGTCTGATTTCTGTTTCGGTTTAATTTTTCTTTTTGTGCTTTGAGTTGTTTGCCAATAATGCTAGAAAGGGGCTAAAAAGCATATGCATATAATGAAAGCTTCAAATAAACCAAACTATTGAAACAACTTTGAGTCATTACTCTATTTAGTGGCCAAATATGTCTTCTTCATTACAATAATAAATACTTACAACATATAACTTACATCGGATTCGAAACTAAATATATAAGAAACCATACTTTCACTTACAACCAAACAAGCACTGTGAATAATGACTTGCTACAGTACCCGCGCCCAAAGAAGTGAACACAACTCTTGAGATCCGAACTTCTCCCCACCAAATCCAACCTGGGAAGTTTCCTCTACCAAGGGCGCCCCTTTTTGGTGAGATTGCAACCTCTTAGAAAAAGCGGTTTTTTCTTCTTTTGCTGATTGGAACCCTCATAAAAACGTAGCTGGCTATAGCTTTCAAAAAATCAGTCCCAAATTGTCTCAAAACCGAACAGCTCTTGTATAATTGTGATTGGAGACCACGGCAACCGAAACCACTCAAAACCAAGCTCAAAACAACCTGCAAACCAGCAAGTAGATCTCCAAAAGAAGCAACCAAAATTTGACCAGCAACTTTAAGGTGGTGTTTCACACCATCAAGTAGCTCAAGAACGAAGAACAGAGCCCCACCAGGCTCACCCACTGCAAGAAATCAGGAAACCCTAGCTTCCTTCCTCCTCCAAGTTTCACTCCCAAGTTTTCAACAAGCTAAATCATTCATCCATGAAGAGGGTCGAAATTCTCCTTCTATTTATAAGTTTTTGCATTAAAAAACACTATTCATAAAAGTGAGCACTATTCACTTAAGTTATTTCTTTTTTCATTTATGAAGGAATAGTAACTGAAAAATATAAAGTGACCCCTTCCTTTTAAAGACACATGGTCCCTAGGCCGAGGATGGTGAAAGTAAAGGTGAGTATCATAAATTTAAGCACAAGTATTGTGCCAAACGCCAAAATTCACCCTGTCACCATACTCCGAAGACCCATACTGCAAACTGATGACCAAGTGCCCGTCCAAGAAACCCTCTATCCAGAACTATTAGCCTTTGAGGGTCAGAAAAAAAGGCTAATCCCCCAACTTTGATGCTCATGAAAAAGGGGACATTACAGTCCGCCCTCCATGAAATTGCTTGTCCCCAAGCAATCTCTACTGCAAAGAAACTTCACTCCTCGGAAGGCCGAAAAGAAGAACTAAAAAATGTCCCATGCATCGCTGACTAACTCCGGAAGCACCAACATAAATGCAATTGCGCTAAATATTCCTGGATCCCAAACCCAAAATGAAGGTTTGTTGTGTTTACCTTCCTCCGACTTCCGCTGCGCTCTATTGCCCCCAACTTCATCATGCTGTGAGCGGTGAAGTAAACCAATGGGACCCATCCAATATTTAGTACTAAACTTGTTACCACCTGGATCCCAAAACAATCTGAACTCACATCCATCTGTCATGCAGAGATAAGAATATCTAGAAGCATCCGCTATGCCAAATCTCTCTCTGTCCTCCGTTAAACACCCATGGATGTGATAACTAACCCAACCATCATGCCAATTGACATCACAATCACTCTGTAACACTGTACCTAAATGTAATCCCTGTGACATTAAAGTAGCAACCCTTGTCGGATACATATTAGCATGGTGGATAACTGACTGCTGACCTTGCAAGTAATCCTCTGCAAACAACCGAGTCAGGTACTTGCAGCCTCTAACCCCGTCCTTTGAAGATGGCAAACTCCCATCCTACAACGGATGGTATAACCCTCGAGCCAATCCACATTGATGCATCATCAAGTCCTCCACGTGTGGATCAAAAGAAACATGATGAGCACTCCTCATTGTATAGTTGCGATAGAATGCTCCAACCTCGGTGAATGGCTCACCACTAGCAATACTGGAATCAGGCAACTGATCACTCTGACTTTGAGGCATAACAAGCTGGCGTCCAAAATCAACTGCATGGGATGAGGTAACAAATTTTCTTCCAGGAGAGGGAAACAAATCCACATGAGAGCAATACTCCCAACCAAATGACACTTCACAAGTCCCCTGTGGAGATGATGGAGTAGCGTCGTGTACTAACACACAACTCTCTAGAGAATCCACCACAGCCACACAAGAGCTATCAGCTATCAGACCCGTGTCATCTGTCATAGTACTGACCACTAGAGAACCTGATGTAACATGTGGTTTTCTGCTGCTCTTAGTCAAAGTACTCAGCTCAACTGAGTCAACTACCCCTATATCCGGGATGGATGTTACCACATCCTCACTACAACCTGTAGATGTCAAATCATGACCAACTGCCACTATAGGAAACTATACTGTAACTGCAGCTAGTGGAGACTGTGCCAAACTGAACTCCACGGTAAGCTCCTCCAAATGTGACGTTGACTCCCGAAGGGTCAACGGGGCGTTGTGCAATGAGTCCATAGTCACCTCAAGCTCATGAGTGAGCTTTTCAACCTCCTCTTCTTTTCCCTTCAATGCATCATAGCAAATACCATCCCGCTCGAGAAGATAGTTCCTATCAGCAAGTAATTTCAAATAATTATGTTTCATTAATCCAATAGCTTCTCGTAGTGTATGGAACTCTCCAAGGGAAAGACTGCTATCATCGTGCTCATCTAACATAAGAGTACTCCAACCATAGGTTGCCAACATCTGTCGAGCAACATCAAAATGCTCCAAGGCTATAACAATCATATTATCACTAACCTTCAACTACCCCGTCAGATGGTGATGCCCCTGTGACTCATCATTTCCACCCAAATCTGCACTATAGTAAGAGGCTAAGTCCTCATCACTCACCTCATGATCAGCAACATCCTATGTGCTATCCTCAATGCACACATCAACAACTAAGGTATTGCTTCTATGTACCTCAACGGATGGCTCATCGGGTAAGGTAGAAACTGTTGATATGACAGTATCTTCACACACTTCCTCTTCCAATGTAATTGTATCACCATCCAACTCACGATCTTATGATTCTATGTCAACACATGAATCATCAAACTTGTTCTCTAAAGCCTGATCTAGAAAATCAGACTCACCATGACATGAATCCATGCCAAATACTGCACCATTAGCACCCAATTCCTGAGTACTTTCCTGTAACAACTCAATAGTAGCATCTTGCACATGTGTAGCCACTGTTGTTACATGCTGTTGCAGGCTACGAGTTAATCTTTGTTGTGAAAGCGTGAGTTTTCACTGAGTATTATTCAAGATGCTCTCAACCCTGATCCTAACTCCACCATACCAGAAGTGGTGAAGCAATACACTGGGACCCCTCCAAACGACAGTGCTAACTCTACCTCCACCTGGATCCCAATTCAGTAAACCATGCTAGTTCCAAACACTATGCTGATACACCTCAAGTATCATACTTGAGTCGCACGGATAAATTGAAAAACTATCAACCTCAACACCGTCTGACTTCAACAGCGCCACTCAGATATACCCTTTCTCCAAATTGCAGCAAGTCTCCAAGTCTTGGATCGAATGATAATCAACATGGGAGAATAAAGTAGAGGACCTGCTAAACCTGGAATCGTCATCTGAAGTCAGAGACAAGCCATACTAGAGCTGACTAGAGCACTCCTTATTCCACCCACCTCTTTGTGCCATCAAAGTCATCACCAAATCTGGTATATGTGGGATGAAAATGAGTTGATGAGCATACCTCATGCTGCAATCGAGGTGAAACTCTCCTGACTGTGCTAATTGAGTGCTCACCAAAGAACCCTTAACATCCTCAAACTCTAGAGAGGGCTTATCAGCTTCCTCTTCTTCCCTCATCAAGGAATCCAAATAGATCCCAACAAGGCTAAGTAGGGTGTCACTGTCTAAAAGAAGGTTTAAATAATTCATCTTCATTGTTTCCATACCTTCTTTGACAATCTGCAAAGCATCATGAGAAGATCTGGCTCCAGTCCTTACTTGTCTTCTCTCTAACTGGACTACCCAAAGTTGATCCTCAATTGATTTGTGCATCCTGTCAAGATGAGATAATGCCGTAATAATCTCATCCTCCTTCACTTTCAGCTTAGTCTCCAGGCTACGAACAACTCTTGCACCATATGATGAAGCCTCTAACTGTTCTTGTTTACCCATGTCTGGAATCTTCACCAAGTTCTTCGATTACCCAGGCTTACCAACCCCATCACTGTCATTAGAACAAAGTGCATCCCTTCTCTACGTAAGGAGTTGTCTAAGGTTATCTATTCCCTTTTGTCTTGCTATGTTGCTGAGATTGACTTCATCTTTTACCTTTTGAAGGTGTTGTCTCGCATTGGCAGCCACTAATCTAGCCTACTTGGCTTTTTGCAACCATCCTTCGTTCAACTTTTTGGACCTCTTTACCTCTTCACTGCCAAAATATACAAAACCATCCCTCATATGCTTGATATCTTCGTGTCTACCAAATGGTGTAGTCACAACACTAGTGGCTGCTCCACTAAGTAGAAGATCGATTTTCACATTCTCCTCAATATCTTGGGCCTTCAATGGACTTTCAAATATGTGAATATCGTCCACCGGACCACAATCCAATTCCTTGTCATGATAGGTTGAAGTAATGCTAGATTCAAATAATGAGGTATCACAAGAAATCTGACCTTCTTGTTGTTGCTCTAATGTAACTGATTTAACTTCGACCCACTTTTGCTTTTCTTCAACCTTGACGCCATCATGAAGTGTCATGTGACCCAAATCTTCCTCTTGGCAAATCTGTTTTGTACTCTCCTTAGGATCATCAGTAGGCTGATCACTAACTGCTGGAAATTCATTGTAGAGATTTCTAGAAGTTTCTCCTATAGATGCCTCTTCTCTCTCCTTCTTTTTGTTTTGTGATCTAGACCTGAAGAAGGATAATATGTACTGCTCTGAATTTGGGTCTGAAAGCATTTTATTAATCCTTTTTGAAATCTGACTTGACTCCTTCGCTACGGTATCCAACTGCTTTAATATGGCATTCCATTATTTTCCGTGTGTAGCCATGAAGCACAACTAAAACTTTTGCAGCTGAAACTCACCCAACAGGTTGGCAGGAAACCGCTCTGATACCACTGTAGTGTACTGACACTCTGCTGATTTGCTTCTCACTGAGTTTATAGGTCTGATTTCTGTTTTGGTTTAATTTTTCTTTTTGTGCTTTGAGTTGTTTGCCAATAATGCTAGAAAGGGACTAAAAAGCATATGCATATAATGAAAGCTTTAAATAAACCAAACTATTATAACAACCTTGAGTCATTACTCTATTCAGTGGCCAAATATGTCTTCTTCATTACAATAATAAATACTTACAACATATAACTTACATCGGATTTGAAACTAAATATATAAGAAACCATACTTTCACTTACAGCCAAACGAGCATTGTGAATAGTGACTTGCTACAGTACCCGCGCCCAAAGAAGTGAACACAACTCTTGAGATCCGAACTTCTCCCAACCAAATCCAACATGGGAAGTTTCCTCTACCAAGGGCGCCCCTTTTTGGTGAGATTGCAGCCTCTTAGAAAAGGCGTTTTTTTTTCTTCTTTTGCTGATTGGAACCCTCATAAAAATGTAGCTGGCTGTAGCTTTCAAAAAATCAGTCCCAAATTGTCTCAAAATTGAACAGCTCTTGTATAATCATGATTGGAGACCACGGCAACCGAAACCACTCAAAACCAAGCTCAAAACAACTTGCAAACCAGCAAGTAGATCTCCAAAAGAAGCAACCAAAATTTGACCAGCAACTTTAAGGTGGTGTTTCACACCATCAAGTAGCTCAAGAACGAAGAACAGAGCCCCACCAGGCTCATCCACTGCAAGAAATTAGGAAACCCTAGCTTCCTTCCTCTTCCAAGCTTCACTCCCAAGTTTTCAACAAGCTAAATCATTCATCCATGAAGAGGGTCGAAATTCTCCTTCTATTTATAAGTTTTTGCATTAAAAAACACTATTCATAAAAATGAGCACTATTCACTTAAGTTATTTCTTTTTTCACTTTATGAATGAATAGTAACTAAAAAATATAAAGTGACACCTTCCTTTTAAATACACATGGTCCCTAGGTCGAGGATGGTGAAATTAAAGGTGAGTATCATAAATTTAAGCACAAGTATCGTGCCAAACGCCACAATTCACCCTATCACCATACTCTGAAGACCCATACTGCAAACTGACGACCAAGTGCCCGTCCAAGAAACCCTCTATCTAGAACTATTAGCCTATGAGGATTAAGAAATAGGCTAATCCCCCAACTCTGATGCTCGTGAAAAAGGGGACATTACAAAGGTCAAACCATAGTTTTTTCCCATCTTCATCAGTGACGAGGAAAAATATCTCTTCTAGCACCATCCTCACATGATTCACAATCTATTTGATCTTCTTTATTGACATCCACAACCATAATTGTCCCTCACATTTGCATGGTCTCAATAGATTCAAGCCTTGCTCAAGTTTATCTCAAAATTTTATCTAGATTATTATCATGTGGTGTTCTATAGTTTCTACTATTTCTCTTTCCAAATTTGTGGGTCATTTTAACTTCTAGAATTCCTATAGTGTGACACATGCAAAATTGCTTTTGATTGTGGAGCACATGTCACCTCTTTTAGGATTAAACATTTTTAATACCAATTGATGTAGTACTGTTAACAAGTCAAATGCACAACTAGTTAACAAGCACAAGTCAAGATGTTTGGAGACACATGAAAACATGTTTGATTAGCTTGCATAAATATTTTAGATTATAATCACCCTATCCATTCTTGGAGAGACTACAACAATATATGTAGACTCTACCAAATTATTCCAACTAATATATGGTTACAAACGATATTTTCAACTTTTTGAAACCCATGATATGATTAGATTTCACTAGCCATTGATAATTATCATCATATTTCTACTATTCCCAACCCTTTCTTAACCTTGCCTTACCAACCTCACATCTACTAACTTTACCAACTCAAACTCCCCCCTTTGTCACATGATTGAGACCATACTATATAATCTTAAAAAATGTTATAATTACTTGGTAAGGATAACTAGAGGAAAATCTGTTATGAAGCCTCAAATGGTTCAAATTTTAAATCATTTCTTCATCTACACAATCATCAATTGTTGAATTATTGTATTGTCATAAATTGTCACCCTTGACAATTTCATACTATATTTTGCTCCCCCTTAAGTTATTGGACCTAATTGAGCACTTAATTTCCTAAAATATGCATTATACAACCCATTTTAAACATGTATCAACAAATTGCAAACATAAAAACATGCTCTCATTTAATACTTTGCTCCTAACTCCTTAAACTCCAAAAAATAGGTTTGGGACACTGGTGCCTAGGGTGCCTATGTCCCCCTATTTTGGCTCCAAATTCAAATATGTTGATGTCGGTATTTTATTATTTGAAATTCAAATATCTAAAGTTGGTTGTCAGAATTTAATTTTCAGGAAATTAGAATAATAGCAAATAAATATCTAGTTATTGCATCATTTCAAATATAACAAGAAATAGGTGAACATCAAGAGCAAGAATTATTGTCAACATAATTATCAAGCAAGTCAAGAGAAGCCATTAGAGGATTTATTGCAAAAATTTAAGATCCAAACATCATGTCAAAATGTATGTGAGTGTGTTCATGTTTATGTTTTCATATTTTTTGTGAAGACTAATCCTTGTAGGTCTCCAAACAATTCAAACAATTCAAGAGCAAATCAAGCAAGCAAGATCCAAGCCTTGAGGAGATGGGTATGACTTCAGTCCTTCAAGAAAGCCATTGAAGGGTGGTGAGTTGCAACACTGTAAAGGAGGGGATTCACTATTCTTGAGTCTCTAGGACAAAGAAGAGTCTATAGAGAGCAAATAGCCCTTGATTACCTCAAAGTACAAGCTCAAGTGACAAAGTGTGAAAAAAAGAATATTGCAATAACTTAATTAAACAAAATACTAAGATAGAATGATAAAACTGTAAATTAATAGAATATAGAAAATAATTATAGAATATTGATTGCAAAAATAGAAAGATAAAGACTTACAAATTCTGCCCTTAGAAAGACAGAGTTACAACCAACATATGACAATGCATTGCGGGGATGTCTATGCCCCACGTTGTCATCCCTATCAAACTAGGAGGTAAAACCTTAAAATCTGCAAGTACCCAACTCTTCAAATCCGAAAACTTACACATAGAAAGGACAAGGAAAAATGTTGGGGTTGTTTCAAGGATTGCCTCAATCAAACCCCCATTTTGGTGTTTCTACCTCCATGGATAGTCAAATAGATAGAAATAGATGAGACGTAAAGTGTAATAGACAAGATGTGTGATAAAAACAAACCCCATTGTGGAGGAGAGCCCTTATCACGAATAAAATATATGCAGCAAGTAGATATTTGCAAATAGACGAGACAAAGCAGACAAGAGAGTGTTACCAACAGTCTGTGGCTCCCTCGTGGCTTAATAGACGAGACGCTGCTTGATTGAAAGAGAGCCTTGGTTGTCGACGAGATGAGAATCTGGAAAAGATTCTCTGCAAAGAAGAGATGTAGAAGAGAATAGAGCAAGAGAGAAAGATTGAGTGAGAGAGACCGAGAATGAATGAAAGAATGAGAGAAAAGAGGAGTTTTGTGAGGTTACATGGGCGGGAAGAGCCATTACACTCGTGATTTTGCCACAATGACATGTGTCATAGGTAAAGGTCACATGATTCCCTCATTTGAAACTTAGAAAGTTAGGGGACGCTAGCGTGCCACACAGACGTCTGCATGCTGTGTAGGTGTGTTTCTCAAAACTTTATAAGAAATGTGGTGACAAAATGTTAATGCTTCGTCATTGTCCCTTATGGAGTTGAAATTGTGAAATTTTGACTCATAAGGTTTTGCCATTAATGTGGCAAGGTGCCATAAATGTAGCGGGCTAAATATACTAAATACACAAGTGTGAAATTGCCATGGGGTGCAATTTTACAACACTACATTTTGCCCCCACTTTAGTGAGCTCAATTTTTGAAGAAAAAACAGCTACACTAAAGTAGAAAAGAAGACATAGATGCAAGATCAAAAATTTAATTTTTTTATAGATTTACGTGAAAAAGGATATTGTAGGGCTATAGAGGTTGAGCAGACAGATGCTGGCTATGCCCCCAACGTTCAAGCTTAGCGAGAAACTACAACACTTGATGTGAAGTTTCGTTATGTAGAACTCAAATTTAGGTCAGTTTCAAAAATTAGAAGAAGCTACCACGATGAGAAGAATGATTAAGAAAATTTGGTGTTTTAGAAGAAAAATATGATGAAGAGGTGAATATATGCCTCCTATTTTTTTCCCTTGCTTGGTGGGGTGAAAATAGGAAGGATGGAAGGAACAATTTTTCCATGAAAAATGGGTTTAAATGACCTATATATGCCCCATGTGCCTAGGCCCATGGAAGGGTCATTTTCACTATTCACGGTGAGGATCTTGTTGAATTTTGTGAGAAAAGAGATAGCAAAATGGCTCGCAGACAAGAGTATGTAGCCCCAAGGATCAAGAAGCTCTATTCAACAATAGCGACAAGTGACAAGCCAAATGAGGTATGAATTTTTTTGACCCATCTTATCATTTAGAGCATTTTTTTAGCTTTTTATTTTCCTCGAGTAGTGCAGGCATCTAGCTAGCACAGAGGCATATAACTAGTGCATTGTCATCCTGAAAGTGTGTTAGAATCCTCTAATTGCATTGGCATCCATCCTACGCATTGCCGTCATGAGTCACTTGGCTCAGATGCCAACGTGTCGCACATACGTCTATATGGCATGCATTAGTCTTAGAGTCTGACTTAAGAAATTTGTGATGTAGAGTTAGAATATTTTTATAATGTAGAAGGAGCTGACATGAAACTCAGTATTTGTGTAGCATGGTCAGAGATCCATGAGCATGCCAACGGATTGTCATCAACATTGTTACGAGATCGTAGCAATGAGCTACATCCTAATGACCAGGACTTGCTACAACAGGTAGCTTGTGGTGGGTATACACTATGCCAAAGATTTGATATCATACATCGATGTTGATGGCACTCATGGAGTGTTGGGATGTAGACACCTCAAGCTTTCACCTATCGACGAGGGAGATGACCGTCACCTTGGGGGATGTCTATCACATCACCGAGCTACCTGTCCGAATAATATTATTTTAAATAAAAGATTTTAATGCATGATGATAATAACCATTATACACTTTATGATTTGCTTAGTGGAAATGAGTTAACAAATTAATTAAATTGTTTAGAAACTTCAATGCATTAACATAAAGCTTTACATAAATTTTTTGTTCAACCTTGGAATAGTATTGTCAAAACCTATGAAATGCACACTTAATATTTTTTTAGTAGGTATTGTTCAAAATTTTGAGAGTTTTTTTGGTCAAGAATTGTATGTTATAATATTTTTCTATTTATTTTATGTAATTGTCAAATTGTAATTTTTTTTTTCTTTTTTTTGATGAATAGGCAGATATCTATATTAATATATAAAGATAAAATACATATTCACAAAAAAAGATGGGTGGTAAGAAGGCACACCCCGAGAGTCAAATGGGCAGCGCCCAAAAAATCAAAAAACAAAGTTACTTGGGCCTAGCCCATAAGTCCATAATAACAACAAAATAATAAAAGAAAAGGCCATTAAGCGGCCAATGCAATGCCAGCAAACCTAGGAGGGTCTCTGTCATCCATTTTTTTGCCCCATACATCAACGGGATCAAGAGGAGGACCCCAACCATCATTATCTTCCTTTTCTTTTTCTTATCTTCCTAGCACTAGGGCGAGATAGCAAACGCCAAACACAGAAAACTTTTATTAGAGCTCAGCCAACTAGAGCTGCTACCAGGCCAACCAAAGCCGTTGCCAGGAGTGGTATTAGAGGGCCACCCAAAGCCGCCACCGCCGCTCCCCGCAACACCTCGAGAAGGCCACCCCTAGTTGGTCTGCGGGGGAGGAGTGTGAGAGTGCCAAGGAGGGCGGGAGCCACGTCGAGAGGGAGGCTGAGAGCAGGGGCAAGCAAAGCCACTCCTCTGTCGGCCCCGAGAGGGCGAGCCAGGCATCCAAGCCATAGTACATGAGACATTACCCCAATGGTCCAAAAGCACCTGGAGATGCTATTATGTAAAATGAAAAAACAGTGCCCAAAAAATATGCAATGATGATATATTCGTGATTAAATTTTAACTTAAAATTTCAATTCTTAAACTAGGACTGCTTCACCATTTGAATTTTTACCAATTGCATTAGACCACTACAATCCAAAAATTGAACAGCTCAGCAACTGTGTGGAACCATGCTGTTAAGAATTCCTCTCAAAAACACTATTATGAATAATAAAAACCTTGGCAGTGAGCCATGAAAACACAGATAATAAAATCCCAGAGATACAAAAGTTATTCACAAGCTTTTAAATAAGAACCATCCTTGAAATTCAACCATAAAGAGCAAAATACGTGTTCTCATATAAGATTTAACGTTTGTCATTGGAAAAGGTCACATTTATGCAAATCCTCAAATAGGTGTTTGAATGACAAGGATAAAGAAAGATTAAAATTTTAAATCTAATAAATCATAATGAACTTTGATAAATGTAATTATGTTGGGAATTAATAAAACTGAAAAGGAAAGGAAATGAAATGTCTTTATAGTCCAGGACAGAGGTCTGTTTTTAGGTCTACAGTATATGGAGAACTAGTAATGTGGAAATCACAAAATGACGAGAAATTTGTAATTGAAGCATTGATCTGAGACCGTGGTGGAGGAAAACATGTTAATTCGAATGCTAGGCAAATCAAACAATAAACCGCACGCTTACAGTTTCAAGAAATTAAAAACCAGTGGCCCAAAGTTCGTGAACTTGAATGGATTATGGCCACAACAAATGCTACTTGCCTTGCTAGGCGATCGATGCCATTTTGCTATAATTTCAAATTCTGTAAAGGATGCAGCATTAAAGGGAGATTTTGTAGTCAGTTTAGTTAGAAATCTCAAAGGCCAAGTACAAGTAAAATTACTGGTAGCATTTAGCCACTGACCCTTACAAGACAACTGTCACAAAAAAATTCAGTATTGGAAATTTGGCTGGTTTTTCAGACTGATGCAGCGATTTCATTTGCATAGGGAATGCTATATAAAGCATTTGGGGAATCATCTTCTGCAACAAATTAACGGTCTCCAGACTCTCCCATTCCTGGAGCTACTCGGAACTCTTCATTAAGAGCCATATCGATTTCCAGTGTTACAATTTTAAGCCTTGGAAACTTCTTGCAGACCATATGTATTCCTTCAGGAGCCTGCATTGTTTTATGCCATTTTAGTTCCAAGATTCAACATATGATCTTTTTCGATGAAGGTACTATAGGTATCTAATGCATAAATAAGTAGAATTCCAACAATCTCAAGGAAAACACTAGAACTACTCTATAAGAAACTAGATAAAATAATCATGAGATTAATTAAAGAAAGCAACAGAATAAATAGTAATATGCCTTCATTGATATAATCGTAATATACTTGGCCTCCAATGTGCAGGCTTGACTCTCACTACATACGAAAATACAAGAGTGGTGGAGAACTCAAATCAACCCTAACACAACATCCACATACAGAGGATGGAAGGGGTAGGCGCAACAGTTGGCCACGTCTACCAAGGCATCAATTATTCACCTCATAACACAAAATATAACCAACCCATGCTAACGACATAACACTTTAGAAAGGTAAAGCTTCATATACAAGTGCATTTGTCTTATAATGGCATATGCAATGGCGATCATATATCAATAGATTCAATATTATAGTATATTCATTGAGCCAAAACTAGACACTTTTAGTATTTTATTTATCACGTAGCACCTCTTGGTGCAGTTGCATCATTGATGTCATACATATTAGCAAAGTTTTTCTATATATGGTCATCAAATCCTCCCATACATATCTCTGGGTAAGAGGTTTATGTTTATACCGTTCATAATATATAAACAAATGCTTCTAGATAAATTTAGACATTTTGAATCAAACTCATCATAAACCTATGTGAAAAGGAAAATGTGTTCACATTTTGAACCACACTTTGATCACTAGTTGTTTTTTGACTTGTAGCAAAAACCTCGTGTTAGGATAGATAGACAAACTAAAAACACAGCAAAAATATGCCACCAAGATATGGACCAGTTTCTTGGACAAATTTCATGCATCTTCGCCTGAGGAATGAATGCAAGGGGCTTCTGGACATTGATTTTGTAAGAGAAGAACTATGTATACAGTGGTAAGAGATGAAAAAGGAGAGCTGAGGCTGCTGCTCCCGTTATAAGTTATAAACATGGAGTGGACACAGTAAAAAAGAACCCACTTACAGATATAAGATTAAGAAAAATAATCTTTGATTCTTGTACTCCTTTATCCAGCAGCAATTGAATAGCTTGCACAGCTGAATTTCCTGTAGATCATTAAATTCAATAATGTGAGCACATTAGATTTGCTGAAACACTCATTCTCTGACAGATTGAATGCTTTGCTTTACCAATATGTCATTCCTAGCTGAATATAAAAGTGAAATTATGGCATATTTCGGTATTGCAGAAATGAAAATGTTAAACCCACAAACTTAAATAATATCGCAGCACAAGTTGCAAATAAATAATAGAAAATATTAAACAACATAACAGAATAACAGAATAACAAGACACGGATTTAAATGGTAAAATCTTGACAATATGTCAAGGAAATGTCCATGGGGCAAAGTATTGGTATTCTTATTGTAGACATATGATTTCCACAGTCCATAATGTGCTAAACTCAGAATCTTCTTCAATGTCTCCAAACTCTGCAAGAGTTCTTGGTTCACCTAGATCCTTCCTCATAGACCAAAAGGTAGTAATTTTTGATTGTGACCAATTTTTTTTCTCTACATTCCTTATCTAGAGAATCTAACATTTTTACTCTACTAGATGGTTTATCACTTTTTTCATAAAAAATGTTGTACCTCCTGATTTGGTGCAATTCCATAATTTCTGCTAGCAATTGTTCAAAATAAATACCTTTCTTAACAACATTTTTCTCCATTGCTATTTTGACCTCATCCCAAGAGTCCTTGTTTCTCAAGTTTTCAAGCAAGGGTTTAATTTGATGTTGAATTCTACTTGCAACATTCCTATTGGCCACAATCCTTGATTTAATGGCGTCACATGGATCATACTGCCAATGACAGACAACATCAAAATTAAAAAAATTCAAAAGATTATGTGCCACACTAAATGCTTTTCTCTCGAATGTGAACCCTCCACATGAAAAAGGTAAAGAAGGAAATAAGGTCTTCTTCTGCTGACTGAAAAAGTATTCTTCATTAGTACTCTCCATCTACCTTACATATTCCAATGCAGAAACCCTTTTTGTCAAATGTATTAGAAGTTTGTATGGCTCTATTCTTGATCCATAAAATCTTAGCACGGTATATTCTTCCATTAACTACCAATCAACCAATTGCATTTATTTTCCTAGTTGAATGCAATTCCTACAAGACATAGACAATCTAGGCATTGGAGTATTTGTAATTGTTTGATACAATGGAGGCAAAAAGTAGTCTACAAAATGGTTGTAGTTCCTTTGAGACCCATGCATCCTTATCTTAGTGGTCCAATCATATTCTGAAGACATTTTTTTCTTTTCCATAGGGCTAAATATGAAGCTTGTTGGTCTGAAACATTCCACTAAATTTGAATAGAAAAAGGTAGCACAAGTAGGTTGTGAACCTAAATGTCTTGGTGGAACCTCCCTTAATCATTAGAAATTGTTTATATATAGATTCTACAATGTGCTCAAGATAGTTATATTTGACACGTTGATTGGCATAATGGATATTAAATACCATTTCAAGGAGGCTTGCACCCACTTCCCGAATGCTATTTAGTTCGAGGCAAAATGCTAGCATAGAAATAGTATCCTGAATCCATGGTCTAAAAATTTCAAAATCATGAGGCTTATGATTACCTTTCAATTTGTTTCTAACTTGTATGTTATGTTGAACTATTTTATTTAGGAAAGTATTTTTCTCCCTTTCATCCACTACATAATCACTAGCAAGCTTTTCTAGGCCAATGTGGATGTTTCCAAATTCTTCGGTTGTAAACCCTAACACTTTTCCAAATTATTCTGCATTAATGGATAACATTTTTTCTTTGCTATCTTTATTAACAATTACTCTTTTGTTATCATCATAATTGTAGCACAAACCATGATAAATTTTGGGAAAGGGAAAACCTCATGTAACATCATGCGCCCTAATCCAAGTACCCATGGTGCATTGACACTAGTAAGTTGCATTTGATTTGTAGCCTTATTCTCACATGAAAATCTAAGTTCTCAGATAATCCTACCATAGATTCCAGGATCATAAATATCATGGTATTCATCAGTGAAACCCGAGGTTTTAAGCAATCCAGCATAATCTATTTTTCTATCCGATTTTTCTTTGCCTTTCCCAACAACTGGTGTTCTAGTGGTGGTAGACATGCTTGTACAATGTGAAATCCCTCTTAAGTCCTCCTTAATTTTCCTCAAGTCTCTCAAGTTCTCAACCCTAAACCCAAAGTTTGACAAAATAAGAATTCAAGAAATGGTGAAATGTAGGAATTTTGTCTTTCACTTACCCGGATTTTGTTTCTTGAAAAGATTAATACTGATAGGCATGGACTGGCTTTGTAAGTTTGTTGGAACCCAGAATTTCCCTGGTGCACTGCAATGAGCAAATTTGAAGTCTCCCTGTGTGCTGACTCTCTCACTTAAAAATAAAATCACTTAGCAGTAGAAACTTCACTTATTTTTTTCAAATATTAAAGTGAATGAAACATCAACGAGTTGCCTCCGGACTACACAATTAGTACATTACATTTCTGTAATGACACTTAGAAATAAATTATCAAACAAATTCTAAACCATTGATATTTGTAAATCTAATGGTTATAGGGTGATTCCAAAGGTTTGAGTTCGCAAGCCTAGTGCTCTATGCATTTCATTCCAAAATGCAACTATAGCCATCCATCAAATGTTCATCGAACGATTGAGTAATTTATGATATAAACAATAAAAATGTGTTTTAAAGTTGTTTTAAATTTTAGTGTGCTAGGATACATAATCCTAATGGAGTCATTGAGATGAGTCCACGTGTCCATTCTGCGGTTCCGTGAGTCACATATAGATCTACTTGAAGCATCCCATAGACTCGCGGAATCCCTTTAAAAGAAAGACATTGATTGACATCAAGTCTAAGGGGTCGGTAACTTAAGGTTGCAAAGAATAAAATGACTAATGATATCGAAAATTGGGGGAGTAGGTCAATGACAAATTAGAAAATCAATAACATTCCGGAAAACCCTAGCAAGAGTGACAACTTTTAGTGTTTTTAGTTTTTTTGTCAATTTGATGGCAGCTTTATTTTTTCATTTGTATTGCTTTAAGTTTTAAATCTGCGTGCAAATATTTCATAAATAGATAATACTTAGTTTCTAAATGGAAAAAAATCTGATTTTTCTAAGTTTATTAAATATTTCATTCCATTATTTTATTCCATTTACATTACTTGTATAATTTGAATAGACATTGAACACAAAATAATTCTTTACTGTAAATGAATACTGAAGAGTAACACAACCATTTATTTTATTACAACTGAATTACAATGTTACATTATTACATAGCTTTTTAAAGATGAGTAGATCATCCAAGCTCTTGTTTTGTATAAATGACACGTGTCACTTTACATCAAACACAATTGATTCCAAGTTGCTGTTGGTGACAATGGAATACAAACCATATTCTCAAACCACGGGGCTTGCCGACCATGGTTTGGATCTTGGGATCTTAAATATGGTTCTACATTTATAATATGCTCAATTTGATGCACCAAAACAACTCGAAATGATACAATTGATTCCAAGTTGGTAGTGGCGGCTATGGGATCCAAACCATATTACCCAACAATGACTTTGAGAATCCATAGGGCTTGCCTACAATGTTAGGGAAATGGGATCTGTGAAGATAGAAAATGTACCTATCCTGGTTACCAACCAGAGTCATGCAGAAGATAAGGGGTAGTAAATTTGCTACCACCATCTTCGAGTAGCTTCCAAGCATCTGGATAGGCTAGCATGACTCTGAAAGTCTCTAGTACCTCTTTGAGGGCCTCTGTCAAAAATGGAGTATGAGAAGTCGCCGACTTTGAATGCAAACAAGATTATATTACTTATGTGGGCGTACTCTCTGTGAAAGCACTTATCTCCATCACAGCTCCTCATCTTGGTTCAAAACCTGTCTCAAAAGCCAAGTGAACCGAATCAACTTCTTTCCAATTCCACCCATTTTGAACTTGAAGGAAATTGGTCTTTTACTTTGTAACTACATAATTGGAGGCAGGAGAATTTAGAGTATCCCCAATAATACCACATCATCTATTTCCTTATTAACCTTGCAAAATGAAAACCCTTACGAGAATTCAAAACATTGCACCTAGTAGTAAAGCCTTCTATGAATGATTTCAGTTGTGCCCACTATCCCTATTTATGGCCACCAGCCTGATCCCTGTATACTCGTGAGTCATGCGAGGTATAATTGCACAAACCAAGTAACCAACTTAATCGCGTAACATAAGTCTTACATTTACAATGTTTATTTTAATTGACGTTTGGCTACATGCACACTGTACCTCAAGCTGACAAGTTGTCAAAAATGCCACTCAAATGATATGAAATCATTACAAATTGAAATGTGCTAGCCAATTTTTTCAAATTTTTTAACACATTAATTTCACCCGTTAACATTAATGAAACCATAAACCAACTGAATGGAACCCTTTCTCTTTCTGATCAACCCAGATCCCAGTATGGGCAAGGTGAGAGCATACTCGAAAGGGCATCGCTAGCATAAAATCTTAAGTTACCGGGTTCACACCCGGAGGCCTCGAACCCGGTACGGGTTCGCACCCGGGTGCACCCTAGGTACGCACAGGGTGCGTGCCCAGCCCTGTGCGTACCCAGGGCGCACCCAGTCAAATGGTGTGTGGATTCGAAGGTACCAACCGTGTACCCGGGCGTACTTCGAAGAACCCACGGCCCAAAACTTAGAAAGTGGGCCCAAACATAAATAAAAAACATTTTTTTAATTATTTTTTTGTCTCCTAACCCTAATCCGACCCAATATGAGGCCTTTCAACACTAAAACATTTCATTTTTACCTCTCATTTTGCTCTCACCATATTTTCTCTACATCTTGGCATTTTGAAGGGAGGTGCTTGTATTCGAAGGAGATCGATTGTGGAGTGCCAAATAGCTTCTACAAAGGAGATTTAAGTGTTTAAGGTATGCATTTAAACCCTATTCTTTGATCTTTTGATGAATTTTTTCAAGTTTCTTAGTTTTTGATGGATTTTTTCAAGTTTGTGAAGAAGTTTTTCAAATTTGTTTTTTTTTTTCATTTTTTTTATAGATTGCAACAATGGCTAGTAGTCAAAGTTTAGTGGGTGGGGAGGGAAGTAAAAAGTTCAAAATTGAGAAAGGATCTCCTTTATGGACACATACCACAAGAATTTCACAAATTCCTGGAGGTGGGGGTTTTGTTTGGAAGTGTAATTTTTGCAATGCACAATATAACAGCTCCTATTACCGAGTGAAACTTCATTTTATGGGCCCTAGTGGCAAAGGGATTAATATGTTGTGGGCCCAAATAAGAAGGGGTTGTCTTCTGTACAAATAGGAGGATTTATAAAAGAACAAGAAGATGCTGACAAATTGATTGCAAAAGGAAAAGAAAGTAGTTATTCTTCCGGAAAGAAAAAAACACCAACATTACCCTCTCAGACAGTTAGGGCCTCCAGACATCCCTTCTTGTCTATGCCCTTTACGGAAGAGGAAGATGAAGATGAACAACAAATCACCAACCGCAAGTGAGGTCCATTGGAGAGGGCATTTAAAATGGAGGCAAGAGATATTGCTGAAGAAAAAATTGCACGTTGCCTCTATGCCAATGGTCTTCCATTCAACTTGGTGAGATCACCATATTGGCAGGACATGGTGTCAGCAATAAATAGTGCACCTCCTGGTTTCACAAGTCTTGGGTTTGAAAAGGTGCGTACCACCTTATTGCAAAGAGAGAAGAAATCTTTAGAGGCCCAACTAAAACCAATTAGAGATTCTTGGATTGAAACAGGTGTATCTATTGTTTCCGATGGATGGAAAGATTGCAAAAACCGTCCATTGATCAATGTTATTGCAGTGTCCCCCAAGGGGGCAATGTTTTTGAGGGTGGTTGATTGTGAAGGGGAAGTGAAAGATGCAGAGTTCATTTCCAAGATTCTCATTGACTCCATAGAGATGGTGGGTGATGAAAATGTTGTCCAAGTAATTACGGACAATGCAAAAGTTTGTAGGGCTGTAGGTGCTTTGGTAGAGGCTAGATATGAGCACATCTTTTGGACACCTTGCACCGTACACTCCCTCAATTTGGTGATGCAAGCAATTGGAAACCAAATAGAATGGGTGAAAGAAATATACCAGGAGGCCGAGGAGATCCAGATGTTTGTGACAAACCACCATATGTCACAAGCAATTTTCAGAATTTTTTCAAGATTGGAATTGTTGAAGGTAAATTTAAATTTAATTTATTTAGTTTCATTTATGTCATGTTTTACATAATTGAATAAAATATATTTTTTTACTTATTTAGTAATTTACATATTTTAAATGTGTTATTAACTTACTATTAACATGTTCTTAGGTTGCTGAGACCCGATTTGCATCACACAATTGTTCTGAGACGACTTGTGAAGGTGAAAGAGGCATTGAGTCAAATGGTTATTAGCAACCAATGGGGTATATGGAAGCAATCAAATTCAGAGAGGGCCCAAAAGGTCAAGGCATTGATCTTGGATGACGATTGGTGGGATCGTGTGAATTATGTATTGGAGATCACCGAACCTATCATATCTATGCTTCGGTTTACTGATACAGATGAACCATGCTTGGGGGATGTCTATGATAGCATGGACACAATGTTGGAGAAAATAAAAATTGAAATACAAAAGAGAGAGAATGATCCTGAAGACACCCTTTACAAAAGGGTGGAAGCAATCATTCTTCATCGTTGGAACAAGATGACAACACCATTGCACCTTCTTGCATATGCCCTATCTCCAAGGTACTATACCAGAGAAGTACTTTCTATCCCAAGGAGAATACCGCCATATAGAGATCTTGAAGTTGCTAGAGGGTATAAAAGGGCATTTAGTAGACTCTTCACTGATCCAGAAGTGGAGACAAGTGTTATGAAATAATTTGGAATGTTTATCATAGGAAAAAATCTTAGCCCTTCTATTGTCAAAGACCAATACAAAATGGATGCTATTACATGGTGGTACCTCCATGGTCAAGTTTATATGTACCTCCAACCTCTTGCAATCAAGATCCTCTCACAAGTAAGTTTGTTTTTTTGCCACTTGTATTATAGAATTTAACACTTAACATTCTTGAATTTATCTTGCATTTTTTATTTTTTATTTTGTTGGTTTTCTCTCTAGGTTGCAAGCTCTTCTGCCACTAAACGGAATTGGAGTACATACTCCTTTATCCACTTAGTGAAGCGTAACTGGTTGGCTGCAAAAAAAGCTGAAGACTTGGTCTATATTCATTCCAATTTGCGTCTTCTGTCACGTAAGGAACTTCAATACAAGCAAGGGGCAGCAAAGCTTTGGGATGTAGCACCCGAGTCTGCTGACTTGGATGCAACCATTTAGGATCTTGCTAGAGCCACTATGGATCATGTGGATGATAATGATGATCATGACATACATGGTGCTGGAAGTGGAACCCCTTTGGGTTCAAATGATGATGATCTTGAAGTTGAAGCTGCTGAAAATCCAAATCACGAAGATTTTTTTGATAGTCCTTTTGATGACTGATGAACATTGAAATTGAATCATGTTTCAACTTTCATGAACTACATTTTGTAATTCAGTAATTGTGATGATTTCCATAATTGATATCATTGATATGGCATATTTGAATATTTTTCAACTATCAATTGACATTTAATATTTATCTTTGGCATTTGGCATTGATCAATGATCAAGTATCATACTATGAAATGATTTAGTTTTACAATTTTGTATATTTCTCTTAGTTTTATAATACATATATAATACATATATACACGTACCCATATGTACCCAAACCCCTAAAAATTTTTTTCACGTACCCACGTATCGAGTTCTTGTACCCGAACCTGAACCGGTAACTTAGATAAAATCATAACTGCAGGAAAGTACAATGAGAGGAAATAACAATCAACTCAACCACTTATTCAGCGGGAGGACTGGAATTGAAATTACAATGCTAAAAGTAAATATGCAACTCGACCACTTATTCAACGAGAGTGTATTGACGGCTCAACCGATCAGCAATATGAGAAATGCAACTCAACCACTTTTCAACGGGAGTGAATTACAAAGTACTGAAAGTAAATGTTTGGGCGGCTAGCCGACCCCTTCCACTTTTTAGTGGGCGGTACAGGAAAGTAAATACTGAAAAGTAAATAGACGGCGAGGCCAGTCTCTTCCACTAAAGTGGGGATACAAAATGTAAAGTGCAGAAAGGAAAGAGCTGATCAATACTATTGATTCAACATTACAATATGATGAACAATCTGCAAATACAATGAGATATAGATAACCAATGAACTCTAGAATGTTAGGAAATGAAATTCAAACAAGTACAAGCTATCCAGCATATGAAATATAGTTAAAATGACTAAAATATCAAGTCTGATATAAAAATTGCAGCAATAAGAAATTCATACCAGCAAGCCCTAGAATCACCAAAACGCTCATAACTTCGTCAAAACACCTCCGAATGATGTCAAACCAAGTGCAAATGAAGCATAAGAGAAGGGCGACCAAGATAGAACTGAGAGATTGCAACAAATTGGAGTTATTTATTTTTCTAAAACTTTCCGGCACTTCCCAGGGGAAAGTATGACTTGGGAGAAGTCGACCAGCAAGATAAAAAACAAGAGCCCACCAAGAATTTTGAAACTTTGCAAGAAGGGGCACCCAAGGTCGAGTAAACCATAGGGTCAATACCCAAAATCAACAAAAAATCGAGTGCGGAGCAACAAGTAAAAATGTGCTTCAGCCAAGCACCGAACCAACAACTCCAAAATATGAAATATCACTCAAAAACCAACTTGAAGCTCAATCTGCAACCTCTGGATTGAAGAAGCAGTCTCAATAGCTAGGTATTATCTCTCAAGTACGAAACTGATAAGCTAGGAGGTATGCATTCCTTAAAGCAATAAGTCTGAAACCATTTCAACAACATTTCGTTAAGATAAACAAAGCAATAAGTCTGAAACCATTTCAGCAACATTTCGTTAAGATAAACAATAGATAATTGCAAATGAAGGCCAAGTCTCATATTTATAACTTCTTCCCAAATTCGAATTCCTTTTCCCTCCAATTAGGGCACCCAAGGTGAAATCCACATCTACCTTCAATAAACTATAATTTGTATTTCATTACCTCCTTCACTTAGGCGTCCAAAAGCATATGAGGAAAATACTTTATAATTATCCAAATATCTTCTCCAAAGCGTCCCTTTTTTCATGAAAGCAATATACTTTATAAAATGCAAATAAAGTATAATATTGGCATCCCATAAGTTAAGTGAAAACAAACATTCTAAATCACTTAAATAATTTCCTTTATGAAGTCGTCCATTATTGCAAAATAATTATTTTCACTTAAAACATTATCTCCTCAAATATTTAACTTGCCAAATTAAATACCTCAAAAGTTGGAGACCAAACAAAATATATTGCCCTGCTAGATATAGCCATAGTATCAAACTGTTGAACACATGCCAAAAATAGCCTTTGCATTGAACTGGTGAACTGCTGCTAAAAATAGCATTGCCAAAAATAGCACCAAGGGTGTTGGAGACCAAACTGCTCAAACCGACCTGCCAGATATAGCCACATAACTGAATTGCAGAAACCCTGCTAAAAATAGCATTGCTAAAAATAGAACTTACTAAAAATAGCATACTGCTAAAAATAGTAAGCTGTTCCTGTGATGTCCCCGCTCTAGTTAGTTCTCGGGAACAGTGTGTTAGCCCTTTATTGGACCCTTGTGGGCTAGCTGGATTGGTTAGAGGGTCAGTGGTACTTTCTGGAGAGCTTGGTCGTGCTCATGTTCAGAGCTCAGTGTTTGGTTCACAGCTGGCATTAGCAATTCAGGGGTTGACAGCTTCTGACGGCACGGGAATATATGGAGATTTGAGGGAGTTATGCTTATTTAAGTGATTTAAGTTATTATTTAACTTATCATTATTTTATAAAGTCAAATTGACTTTATCTTTTTTATATCACTTAAATATTCATAAAAGGGGTGATTTAAAATTAAATCATTTAATCATTTAAGTGGGCACCAAATATTAAGTTCCTAACTATTGAAAGGACTTAATATTATATTAAAAGATTTAAATGAAGCAAAAATGCATATCTTCTTGGAAATGCGTGCCTTCTTGGATATAAGGCAATTTTGGCAATAAGAAACCCTATGATTGATTATTTTGACTTTGCCTTGGATATTTTTCCCGTGCCTTCCTCTGTGATCAGGGTTTGAGCAATACTTCCATTGGAGAACGATTCCTATTCGATGTTGAGTACTTTTGAGACTGTGAGAGATCAGTTGAATTAGTACAATGGTGAGAGCTTCATATAGAGGTTCTACATGGTTTTAACAAAGTTTTATTTCAGTTTATGCTTGCTGCAATAAGGAAGGGGATTTCTACACTGGAGGCGTCCTCTTCAACAGTTCCTCAGCATTTCATTTTGATTCTTCAGCATTCTTACTTGGGCCGTACATTTACATTGGGTTTTGTGCCTCTTTGGAGAAGGGCGTGTGAAGCCAGAGACTGGGGCGCTTTCCTTTGGGCTCCTGTTTGTGCTTCATCATAGGCGGCTATCACTACTGCTGCTTTGTATCTGGTTTTTGATTGGGAGAAGTCAGATCTGGAGGCTAGGAGTGCTTCTTTGTCAATTTTTCACCATTCCGGCTGGCAAACTGGATTTATTTCTTATTTAATTATTCTGGAGCATTACTGGTATGTAATTCATTTGTAATCTCATTGAATGCGTTGCATAATAACATCTATTGCCTCTGTTGCCTCTGTTGCTCAGAATATGTTCATGTTGCCCTTTTATAAGCTTTAATATGATGCGCACCTTCTCTTCTGTCTACAAACATTCTCTAAAAAACTAAGTAAAACACAAAAAGACTTAAGAAAAAGACAGGGGTTTTGAAGAGAGCCAACAAGGCTCATCACAGTTCCAAACTCATTTTAACCATAATCCGAGCAGCCGTCATACTTACTAAAAATCAGTGTTCCACGGGGACGCGTCCCCCCCAAAAAACCCCGCGTTTCCTAGAGGGGGACGTCTCAGAGACTTGGGGACTTGGGGGAGACGTCCCCCCACTAGGCCACCACCAACGCCACCATCCCACCACTAGTGTCACTATCTCCAAGACACTGATAGGACTTTGAGGACGTTGGGGTGTCCTCAAGACGTCTAGGGGACTCCTAGTTGTCTCCAAGATGTATAATTCTTATACTTATACATCTTTTTTATTAAAAAAAATTCAAGTACTATATGTATTTCAACACCCTACTGCCCCCTCGCCACCGTCCCCCCGTTGTCCCCCTGCTGTTCCCAAACTCAGGCCTCCCGTCCCCACGTCTCGGAAACACGTCCCCTGCCGTCCCCCCGTCCCCATCCCCAAAACCCCGTGGAACACTGCTAAAAATAGTAAGTCCAAAAAAATTCTCTGATTCAATTGCATGTCACACCATTGCGTAGCTCTCTAAAAACCTAGAAGGAATCCAAAATTAGAATTGTAAAACTCCAACATGCAAACCTCCAAAACAACCAAGGAACAACCAAAATTGCAAGTCAACATCTCGTCATGCATGTTACCACATCTCGAAGCTCTCCAAAAACCCATAAAGCTCCACCAGACATGCATCAAAAAATCTCGCATGCAAGCCTTCAAAACCTCCTCTAAAATGGAAACCCTAATTTTGCCACTAACTAGCCTATGGGCATCCGAGAATAGGCTATCAATCACTGGAAAGTGTAGTGCTAAAAATGGGGACATTACACAAATCTTATTTCAATTGATCACTAGATTAAGAACATCATCATCTATAGTATGTCGTACAAGTTTCAATATTAAGTTATTTAATCATTTGCTTTAGATGTACATATGGCATTAATCTATGGTACCACAACCACATTTTCTTCAAAGAAAGACAATGCGGCGGATATGCAGAAATTGATAAAAAGAAAGCATGTGCCACGTGCCATACTTTCTACCATGTTCAGTATCAAGTTATCAAATCAAACATTTTTCTCGCTTTAGACTAGAAGAGGAACTTAATTTTGAATCTTTTAAAGATTTCCCAGGTACATATGACATTAATCCACATACCGCAACCACATTTTCTTCAATGAAAGACAATCTGGCGGATATGTGGAAATCAATAAAAAGATTGAGAATTAAATGGAAGAGTACTTCGAGGCATTGAAAAGATAGAGAATTAAATGGCTTGTTGTAGCTTAATCATTATCAATGTCCACTAATAAGTCACAATAAATTTCACTCACTTATGATCAAAATTATATGTTGAACTTGAATCATATAAAAAATATAAATATCTTTTTAGACTTAAAAGCCACATTTTTATATTGAACAAAGCAAACAAGATTTACAAGAATGGAGCCATGAAAAGTATTTTAATTTAATTAGCCATGAAGTACATAGTCAGTCTGGCCAAAAAGTCACTAACTGTGACAAAAATACCAGTCATAAAATACATATTACAAGAGTTGTACAATAAAATATAGACACAATTCATTACTAATTTTTTTTGTAACTATAGTAGAGGTCCTGAACCGGGTGTTTGAGCAGGAGGTGAATTGAATTGAACAATGTAAGAGCAAAGAAGAAAAGGAAATCACCCAAATCCTTCCTCCAAAACTCTAGACTTTGCAATGATTCATTTGTTGTATCACACACCAGACCACACCTCATAACAACCAGGGAAAGAGCTTGCACCGTAGAAGCAGCTAGATCAACTTTGGGAAAGATTCCACTAATAGGCTCTAACCCAAATTCAAAATTGGAATGCTCAAGTGCCAACTCCAACAAAGAAAGAGAGTAAATGAAAGGCTGCAAATAACGTATTGTCAGTGTCTTCACCAAATCTTTATCCAACAAAATGTCCATGCAATTTGACAAGAAAGTAGAAGCTATCTCAGAAAATAGAGCGTGGGGGTTGTCCTAAAGCTATTCCCTACCCACAATTATTCTTATAGCATTCTCAACTTGCACACAAGGAATATTAAAATCCATACCCAACTTTCGTCTATCGTATGCATCGTTGCTTCTTTTCTCCCAAAAACATTTAGGTAGCATGACACGCCATAAAGACTCCATAATATCATAGTGAACTTGAGAATAGAGAAGAAAGAAAGCAAAGCCAGATATATTATAAATGATATGAAGAACATCAAGTTGGTGGAGTATATATATAGAATGAAGACATCAAATACTCAACACTTGAACATTTAATTCACCACTTAATGTGACAATATTATTTCAACAAAAATTGAGTCACGACTTTAAGTGATTTAATAAATAATAAAATGTCAACCATTGATATTTTAAAATCTAACGGTTCTAGTGTTATTCCAGAGGTTTGAATTCACAAGTCTAGTGCTTAAGACATTTGCTTCCGAAATGCAACTACAACCATCCATCGAACGGTTATATCCCATTTTCACATATCACATTTTGATCTTGTCAGAGCTTTTACAATTTTACAATCTGCGATCTTGTGATAACCATTGATCTTTGATTAACTTAGTGTTGATTGTTGATTCCTTTTAGACAATTAACCATGAGCTGAAGCTCAATCCCACTGAGGACAGATGTCACAATCCCGCATTATGATGGAAAATTGATGACATCACCTTCTCAACAATGCGAGCACGCAAGAGCCGCCCGATCGTTAATCACCGATCTCAACTATTGATTTTCGTGAGCAAATATTTTTCACTGGACTTGGGAGATATTAAAGTCTTTGATACTCAACGAAACTGGTAATCGACTAGGTCGAGGGGCCGGTCACCACGATGACTCCAAAGGCTTAAGTCATAACTTAAGCGACCTTCAACTGCCGATAGCTAGTCGACGATAAAATATTATTTTAGGTGTCATGACTTTAAATGATTTAATAAGTAATAAAAGGTCAACCATTGATATTTGGAAATATAACGGTTCTAGTGTTATTCTGGAGGTTTGAATTCACAAGTCTAGTGCTTCAGACATTTGCTTTTGGAATGCAACTATAGTTGTCCATCGAAAATTCATCGAACGATTGTTGGTTATATTAATTTGCACTGACATTTGGCTTCAGACATAGCACTTCACTTAAGAACATATAATAAATATGTTGACACTTGTCTCCATTTCAGACACTTTATGAAGGAATTTGAATGTGTGAAAAAATTGTCCCGGAATAGAACAATATGTAGCATTTGATATTTTCGCCACCCACACTATGATTTTTTATTGGCATACCAATTTATTTCGCCAATGAATTTTTTTGTTGGTTTGAAGTTATGTTTAATTCGCCGGTGATTTTTTTTATTGGTTTGAAAATAGGTTTAATTTGCCAATGAAATTTTTTTTTGGTTTGAAAACATGTTTTAATCGTCAACAATTTTTTTTTTGGCTTTAAAACAGATTTAATTTGCCAATAGAAATATTTTATTGATTTGAAAACAAGTTTAATTCGCCAATGAAAATATTTTATTTGTTTGAACATAGGTTTTAATCGCTAATGAAAATATTTTTTTAGTTTCAGTAATGGGGATGGGAGAATAAATTTTTTAAAATTATTTTGGAGGGAGTTTGGCAAAGATGTAAAGGAACATTTTACCCTTAAGAAAAAAATAACTTTAAAAACAAAAGATCAAGCTTAACCCAACCAAAAGGCAAGGTAAGGTTCACATTCGATTCACCAGTTAATATATACATTAAGATACAGTTCCCTTTACATTAACTTAACACTATTTGCCATTGCTGATTTAGCTACGAATGCTCATGTGAATGTGGCAGACAAGTCATATTTATAAAGGGAGTACAGTTCCACATATTATCAGGTTGTTTTGGTGTAAATATTCTTGGCTCATGGAAGGAGAAGCTGGGAAAATTCTAGCAAAACATTCAGCTACCCTCATCATTCAAAAACAAACTTAAAATGAGAATTTCAAATCTAACAAATTGGCATGAAACAAATGTCAAATATATAGATTCTTGACTAAAACTATTCCAACTGACATTGAAAACCATGTGTTCTCATTATGCTTGTAAATTATAATTCCTAGATATAAGATTTCTCAATCCACATGAACCAATTAATAAGGTCTATATTGAATCTGAAATACTGACCATACCTGTTGCAAGAACTGGATCCAAGAGAAGCAGATGACAGTTTGAAATGTTCTTTGGAAGATTCTCATATCTCAGCTACACATTATTGGAAACTTAATGGAATGACAACTACAATGCACATGCTAAATACCAAGGTAAATGTAAAATTACAAATATAATTAGTGGTTCCTATGGAAATTTGAAAATCCACTAACTTGTTTAACGTTGTCACCATGTCCATGAATGAAAATTTTACCAATTTTAATTCCTTCGCAACAATTTCGTAATGCATTCTCCATGCTTTCACCACTGGAAAAGGGGAGCACTATGCATAAGCTTCTCAGTTTTGGAACTAAAACATTATTTACAAATTAACAGTTCTGCCAAAATCTACTATAAGCCATTCAGATACAAAAAACAAGTGTGTTAGATTTCATTGTACTTAACTAAGGCAGAATTTGACTTCGCAGATAATGCATGCCACCTTTTCAATAGCTATGTGATACCCACCATTTAAGACAATTTATGCTAATAAAGATGCCATATTAATCCATATAAATTGCTTTCATCAATGTATCTGTTCTGAAATAGGTATGATGCAAACTTGTTTCTTTTTCAACTACTGTATGGCACCTAATAATTGGTTCCCCAAGTCAATCTGTCAGGTCAGAACAACTATTGAGGGGGACTCACTGGATTGAAGAGTTGGCTTTGATCTATGGCAAACTCACCCCACAAACTCCATTGAGGTAAGGAAGGCTGGCCTAGAAGTTCAGGTAGAAACAAAATGTACCCATCACTACAAATACTAGTCAGTGTAGTATAGTGTACTAATCAAGGTCATGGTGCTCAAAACAAGGTTGCTTTTATCTCTGAGAGGGAAGCCATGTGGATATGGATTACATTCAAACAAAGAGCCAAAAAAGTGCCAGAACTGATTTAAAAGTTATCATTTGGTGCTGTGAACTTAGAAAGGAAAACTTTGTGAGGTACATTACAGTTTTCTCAGCAAAGACTACATATTGACAAGAAAAGAAAAATTAGCAGTGAAAGCATAAAACATATTGTGAATGAGAAATCTGAAATACCTTTTATTTGTTTCATAGGAAAGACGAGTAATTTGACTAGGTTTCATATTTTAAAACACAGTTTAATGCAAAAGGCAGTTACTTTAGGTGCTATTCAAAGAATAGTCAAAATCTTTCAATATGGTCATTTTGCATTTATGGCAAGGTTTAGCCACAGATTATCTCTTCCAAAGTGTCTAATATATGCAAGAGGTGCACTTATTCAAGCAAGTTTGCATGAGCAAAGGCTGCTGTTCAGGGCCTGTTCCAATCAGATTTGCAGTGTGTTTCCAGTCCTTCCTGTCCTGCCGCTACTGCTGTTCTGCCTCTTCAAAATACCCAGGATTTGTTCAATCGTTTCAGGGTGTTTTCAGTTTTTGACAACCATGAATTTTGAAATCTAGCAGTGATTTGAATGCCTTCTTCATTTCCGATTTCATGGCAGCTTCCATATCTTTGTTGCTGAAGCTCTCAAGTCCCCAGGGTTTTAACCTTTTACTTGGAAACCCTAGGATATGGTTTTCCAATTGGCAATTTTCACACAAATAGTTGGTGTCTTAAATACCCTAGAGAGTGAATCTTTCAGCTTGCAGATGCCCTCCTTATAAGGGTTTTGACATCCATCGAAAGATATGTCAGTTTTAGAGGATAAAATCAATTCAAATCTAAGTTGCTTGTTTTGGTACGGAATTGGGTATAGGTACATTGGTATGGAATTTCATTTTTCCTTAGGTATAGTATGTTTGGGTACAATTGTATTATATATATATATGCAAAAAATTTAAAAAATTATACAGAATTGTAAATACATTTGATAGTATGATACTTCATCATCATTAATGGTAGTGATAAAGTTAACTGCCAATTGATAGTTCAAAATTTCAATATTATGTCATAAATCATATATGTCTAAGGTCACAATTCAAATGAAAGTCATTACAATTACAAAATTGAAATAAAAATACAATCAAAATTTTGTACAATTGTCTTCAATCTTCATCAATCATCAAAAGGATCTAGATCAAGGTCATCATTTGGTTAAACATCATTTGAACCACAAGTAAATGCATTGCCACTCCCACTAGGTGCATCATGTGTAAGAGTCTCATCATCATCATCTATAGTGATTCTAGCAAGCTCTACAATAGATGCATTCAAGTTGGTAGACTCGAGGCTATGTACCAGTACTTTGTTGACCCTTCCTTGTAGTGATCTTGATTATGTGATAGAAGACACAAGTTGTAATGGTCATAAACCAAGTCTTTTTCTTTTTTTGCAGCCAACTGGTTACGCTTCACTAAGTGGATAGAGTATGTACTCCAATTCCATTCAGCTGAAGAACTTGCAACCTATTGAAATTGGAGAGAAAACCAACAATACTTAAAAATAAAAAATGCAAAATAAATTAAAGAATGGTAAGTACTAAAGTCGACAATACAAATTTTTAAGAAATAAAAAATAAAAAATACTTACTTGCAATAGAATCTTGATTGCAAGAGGCTGGAGGAGCAAATAACCTTGCCCATGGAGGTACCACCATGTATGAGCATCTACATTATATTGGTCTTGAAGAGAACAAATACTATGATGAAATATCCCACCCCTAATAGGATATTTGCTAACCTTTTTCTGTTGTTTCTGTTTGTTTTTGGTTTTGTAGTTTTTTGAAATATTTGCCAAGAAATGCATAAAATTGCAAAATAAAGAAATGTTGAAGCACAAGTATAATATTATATCATTTCAAATTTATTAATGCCTTGAATTTACATTGAAAGCATACCTAGATGACATATTTTGATCTTGAAAGCTTTGTAAAACCCTGAAGGTTGATCTCTAGGGAATTGATGAAGCTCTGTGATAACCTCTGAATAAGATTATCTCTCAGAATGCCCTTGGGTGATCTTCCACACTTGTAGACATTGTTCACTCTGAGGGATTTCATCCTCAAGAAAGCTTGAATCTTCAAACTACCAACAAACCCTTGCTGAAGCTCTTCTCCAAATTCCTCCAAACAAGAATAATAATCCAAAATGTGCAAAATGAGCTTCAAATGCCCTTTTATAATTCTCAATTTGCATTTGACTCTCATTTCATTTAATTTATTTTCATTTCCGTTTTAAATATTGGAATTTAACTTTATAATATAAAGTGCACATTAAAATTGCTTATATCCTTTTAATATAAAGTTCCCTTTAATATACTTTAATAACACAAAGTTAAATTATTCAATTTAACTTTATTATTTGACATTATTAATATTAATTGCATAGGACCAATATGGACCAATATAACTCCAGGATATAATTATGCCACCATGCCCAAATATAGAAACTTTGTCTGCTAACCATACCAATGACTTACAAAAAATAGTAAGCGTGCATCAAAGTGTACTGAATAGTCTTCGAAAGGTGCACCAAAAATAAACTAGGACACTGATTTGGAGAAAACTGCAATAAGCACCAAAGGGTCTACTAAAGAACCAAGGATCACCCTCAAAAGGGTCTCTTGAACACCCTGTTAGCCTACGGGGACCAGTTGGTAGGCTAACCACTGCATTTGATCACTGCTCAGAAAAATGGTACATTACAGTCCGCCCTCCCCAAGATTGCTTGTCCCCAAGCAATCCTCACCTGGATACTCTAGCCTATCACTTGAATGCCGAGATCCTAAATCAATCTGTAGAATACCCAACTACATATCCATTGCATTCGCTGGGTAGAGATTAAACTATGCTCAACATCACTGTGAACAACTACCTCATTGTAGAGCAATCTACCAAACAAAAGAATCCCTGGATCCCATAACCAAAATGGAAGTCTGCCAAACACATTACTTGCTGACTTCCACTATACTACTCTGACATAATCTTCACCATGCTGAGAGTGGTGAAGCAACACATTGTAACCAACTCTAGGTACCATATCTCTCCACGAGTGTACTTCGCTTGGATCCCATGGACAAATTTGGAATTTTTCCATTTGCCTCCAACTAACTCCTGTTGTACCAATCTAAACACACTAGGTATGCCACATTGGTCAAGATCGACCCTCATATCATGTGTCCCATAAGCATGATCATCTTGTAGAGGCAACTCTGAATACCCGCTAGGTTTGCTTTTCACATCTGCAAAAGGAGATACCTCATACCAACTATCCACCACACGCGCGTGTGCCTTATGCATTATAGTCAAATCAAATACGTGTGGGCTGAAAGAAAAATGGTGAGCACACCTCACCACACAATCAAGGTGAAACTCACCTGCCTGCAACAATGGAATGCCAGTATAGTCACTTGGATTCCATACATCACCACTACCACCAAAAGATGACTCGCAACACAAATTGTGATGGATTGACCTTGCTACCACTCTATGAACCTTTTCTGCAATTTTGATGCAAGGTCTCTATCTGAAAGCAAATGGAGGTAGTCTGATTTTATTTCCTCCAAAGTGTGCCTAATAGTTCGCAAACTTCAAATAGAAGTGCTAGTTGGAACCCCGTATCGTCTCTCCTCAAATTTAGCTAAACAAAGGAGGTACTTGACAAACTTATGTGTGCAATCAAAGCAAAATAGGGTTTGATCAACCTTATTTCCAGTGACCTTTAGCTGATCCTTCCATCCTTGTGACTCATTGGGTTGTTGATCACAATCAGCTACATAAAATGAATTTTTTGATTTGCTTCCAGGAAAGGGAAACATATCAACATGGAAACCAATTCCCCCACTAGACCACACCTTGCATTCCTCCTATAAAGAATATGGGACAATGTTGTGGTCGATCACACAACTCTTCGCATAATCCACCTCTTCATCACAAGACCTTTCAATAACATTCTTTGCATCACTTGAAATGTGTTCGTCTTTAAGAACACCTAGTGCAATATAGTGCTCTTTGTTATGCTCATCCTGTGCACTCATCCCATTGGTGTCACCTACGCCTATAAATGAAATGGATGTTTTCCACATCCTCAATATGCACATTCCCACAATCCGTGGATGTATGCTCATCACCTAAGGCTAGCATTGATAGCTGAATGTTAGTTGTGGGTGATGATGATTGCGATAAGCTCAACTCCACTATAAGCTCATCAATCTGAGTCTCTGACTTTTAAAGGGCCATTTGAGTTCTCTTCAAAGAGTTCATGGTGACTTCAAGCTCATGAGTGAGCTCATCAACCTCATCTTCTTTCCCTTTTAGTGCATCATAATAAATCCCATCAAGCATGAGAAGATGATCTATGTCTAATAGAAGCTGTAGGTAATTATTTTTCATTACCCCCAACACATCTTTGAGTACCTGAAACTCTGCAAGAGAAAGTTCGCCATTGAAGTACTCTTTTGTCCTCAGAATCCTCCAACAACAGTTTTCCATCAACTGCTGAGAAACATCAAAATGTTCTATGTTTGTAGCAGTCATACCTTCATTCACTTTCAATTGCCTTGCTAAATGATGAGACCCTTGAGACATATCGTTTCCACACAAAATTTCTAATTTGTAATCAGCACTATGATAGGATGTTGAATCACCATCATTAATTGATTGGAAAACATCATCATTTGTGCCATCAAAATTGCACACATCCTCATCAAATGTACTACTGTTATGAATCTCATAGGATCACTCAAATGGAATATTAGAGTTTTCTGTTTTGACATCCTCATTGCACATTTCCTCTTCCAAAATAGATGCATGTACATCCAAAGAACTATACTGGGACCCATCAATCTTACACAAATTTTTTGATTTAGGATCATCGTCATGCGACATAAAATCCAATTTGTTTTCAAGGCTGATAACAACTCCATGAGCACTAAAAGTGTCAGCCCGGGGTTCTGTCAAACTACTATCATGATGTAAGGTATTCTCATCATAAATCACTTTAAATTTAAACCCCTTTTCTTCCACCTGCTCCTCATCAAACAAGTAGGGCCTCAGCTTACCCTCACATTGTTTGAAGACACTGTGAACCAAGTCATAAGCAACTATTGTAAAGACCCGCCCTATTTTGGTTTACAATTTTTTTTGAATTTACAACAAGCTTTCTGCCTTCTGTCAATGATCATTTCATCAAACAGTTACCAACATCCAACTCTGAGTTTGTTATCACTGATTTATAAAAAACTATTCATGCCATTCATTTACTTAATGATTAACCCACAAGAAAACTTTAGGAATGTAACTCCAGTTTCAGATTAATAAGTTATTACAGACATAAGACGTTGAAGGAATCATAAACAATTCACTAGGATATGTGTTCAATTTACAAAAATGTATCTCTTGTATATTTGGCACATTGAATACAATGAAATATTGCTTTCCTAACCTGACTAGATTGTAACAACACCTTGCCTTGTATGCCACGTCCATATTAATTTTCCTCTAGATTGTTGAGTCATTGAGAAAGAGCCTTCCCTTATTTTAATAGATTGTAGATATAACCATGAGTGATTGAATTGGAACTTAATAAACCTAACTCTCTTTCAGGCAGCGATATGATTTGATTTCCAAATATGCCTTCGATTTTGTTATGAATGAGACAGCTTCTTGAAACTACGATGGCTTAATTACTCCTTATAATCAAATTACCGCAATCAGTCTTTTATTCACGGGTGAATTCAAAGGTTCCCTGTAAGTTCTCTTCAAGAAATGAACGGCTCCAGGGACTAATCTGCGATGGTTTCTTTTAGCTTTCCACAACTCTATACAAGTGACCCCCACATTCATTGACTCTCCACGTCATACATCTTCACACGATATGCTATAGAAACCGTAAATATTATATGACTGTCAACATTACATGAATCGTCCAACCTGGATAAGTATGAAGTAGTCGATAATTTTCTGGCAATTAGCAAACAACGGCAGTTACAAAGAATTAGAAGTTCTCTTGAATTTGCTAGCAACTAATCTTTATTTCAATTTCCTCCCATTCGTTGTCATGTCCTCGAAATCGTAACACTAAGATAACAAATATTGGAATAAATGAATAAAATGAAAATAAAATATATATTAAAAACATCAACTATTTAATAATATTATAATTATAATTATTAAAAAAAATAAAAAAATAATATTATAATTATGGATATTAAATAATATTGTAATTACCAAATATAAATACTAAATATTATAATCATTATAATAATGTGAAATAAATAATATATATTGACAATTTATTTTAATGTTAAAATATGAAATATTAAAATAAACATCCAAAATAAAATAATAAAATTAATATAATCTGAAAATCATTATAAACATCAATGATAATATTATAATTATAAATGATTATCAAAATAAACATAATTCTGATCTTAAAATAATAAGAATCGCACCACTAAAAGGAAACGATTCCTACCACAAAAAGAAGTGATTATAAAATGAAACGATGCAATTAAAAGGCAGGGGTAAAACCTGTCCAAAGGCAGCGATCAAGGGAGGAGGACATGACTTCTCACACCGTAGCAATATTTAAGAGAGAACATCTTCAAAACAAAGGCATCGATGGATAGAGTGAGAAATATTTTAAGCAGAAACAAATAAAAAGAATGCAATAGATATGTGAAGGAATATATTCAGAGTTTTAAGCAGATATAAAAAGATATAAATAGTCAGCAAATATAATTAAAAATACAGCAGCAGACATGGGTTGCATAAGTAATTAGTATGTAGTGTGCATTTTACATATATAGATAGATAGATAATATGTATAGGCAAGGGTGATGATTAAAAATAATTATGTACACATATATATATTCGATTATACAATAATGATGCTTGCAGCAATTATTGAGCCTTATAAGTAATTACGATCTTAATATAAAAAAATGAATAGGTTAATATCAAGGAAACTCGAGGACGCGTCCTGCCCCCAAATGCTCCGTCCTTGTTTTCGAGACGTCTCGGGTATCGGGGGACTGCAGAGGACCGTCCCCTTTTTTGCAATTTTTTTAGGAAACGTCTCCGGAACGGGGGGATGCCGTTGAACCAATGGAGGACGGCTGACCAGCCTTGGGGACAGCCAGGGGATGGCTGAGCCGTCCCTCGACTGTCCCTGTTACACCCCAATTGTATAGCTACTATTGCATAGGGCAATTGAGTGTAATGTTTGAATCTTTGATATGAATAAAACGTGTTTTGTTATCAAAATGAATGTACTCTATTTAAATGACTGTCTCATTTGATTGATTCTTCTATTGATGTTATGTTGCATGCATAGAATTAAGTTATGAACATTCTAACCTAAGATGTTTTGTATACTATTGATGTTGTGAACAAGTAACTGCCGAGATTGTATGTCTATGGTTGTAGGAATAGGTACGATTCCTCCAGGTGGAGGGGAGACATCACTCGGGAGAGGGGCTTGGTCGAGTAACCGGTAAAGTTGATCAAGTTGAGCATACACACACTTCACTGAGGGTTTTGGGAATTGAGTCAGATAGAGTTGTCATGATAAGTCATCCTTAGGCTTAGGAGTTTCTGATTACTTCTTTATGCTTTATGAGTGGTGCTACTTGATTGACTGACTTACTGTTCTGTGAACCTTGAAAATGAAATGTGAACTGATAAGTTATACTGATGCCTGGAATTTACAGTTAAATGTATATATACATGTTTGTGCAATTACGTATATTAAAGGTACTCTGACTGGCCTATAATACACGTAATTGGATAATTGGATATAAACCTGTATAGATATGTTTAAGTGTATTTAATAATATATTTAATATAGACATAATTATAGTTTTATCGATAATGAAATATATTGGTATATCTATATTAATATTTAGATATTATATATATATATTCATATATTTTATTAAAGGTGAAAAAAAAAAACTATAATAGTTATATTAAATATAATACGAAATATATTTATAACATTTTAATATATAAATTAAAATGACTTTGCCTTGGAAATATTTGAAATGGACTTATATAGTTTTTTTGGTAATTATAATACATTTATCTTTTGGAATAAAGGAATTTCGAAATTTATAAACCTTTGGAAATACGTTGGAAATTATACATGGAAAATATGAAAAGAAATGTAATAGTTTGAAACTATAGACTTTAATGATTTTTAAATCAGAAGTTTGAATAAAACTAAAAATCGCGGATTTCTTCACGGGAAGAAATCACGCGACTATGAGAAGCAGAAAAACAATGGAAAAATGGCAAGGAGAATCCCGCGGCCAGTTCACATGCCTTGGACCTGGTCGCAACTATTAAAACGCCACCATTTTGGACGCGTAGGCGGAAGGAGGCCAAAAATGTCTGTGTGTAACCCTTGACGTTTTCAACAGTGAACTTCAAACGCCATTTGTTCATACAGTTCACCATTTTTGAGGGCATTTTCAGTGACTACGCCTGCACGTGGATGCTTCACGAATTCGCCATGTGAGAGTTGAAGCATTCTTTGAAAATAAGGTTGATTCATCACTTAAATTTGCTGAGTGTCTGGTTATTTGTTTGCCATCGCACATTTTGACAATGTCAATAGGAGAGGTGTCGAATTCTCATGCCTACAATGTAGTAAACATGAGAATTTGAAACCTATATAAAGAGGTTGCTCTCATTGTTAAACTCACCACTTTCCTATCTGCATTTGCAATTACGAATTTCATTGCTGTTTGCATTTTTTGTGAGTTGCAATCCCTCTTTGCTGTTGAGTGTTGTGAGAGCCATATTTCACCATCATTGCTGTTGCATTTTCTGTGAGTTGCAAACCATCATTGCTGTTTAGAGTTGCGAGAGCCATATACAATTTTGCTGAGAGCCATATATGATCTTGCTGAGAGCTACATTCCCTCTTTACTGTACTGCATTTACCTGAGAGTTATACTTGTTCATGCTGTGAGAAGTAGCTGGTAAAGGCTGTGACGAACGGTGGAGGAAGAGCAGAAGCTACCGATCGAACCCATTTCGCAGCAAGGGAATTAGGCATGAGAAATGTCTTTTTAGAATTTCTGTCATTGATTTAAAAATGAGTTATTTGTTTGCTTGACTATGCTTTGCATTATGTTGTAGTATGAAAGGAAAATATTAGAAAGTCTCTATTTTTCTAAGGAATTGTATTGAATTGGGAATAGCTTAATTTCATTAGAAAAGGCTTATTGAATTAGGGAATAACCTGTTTCGTAGTGAAAGCATGTTATGTCGGAATAGCTTAAGAGCTTGTTGATTTGGAAATAGCTTAAGAGCTTTGTAATGTTCCTTCCCTATCATACCCTAAGATTCACTTGTTGATTAGGTTTAGGATTTCTTCTTTCCAAAAGTATGTTCTCTTAAATTCAATAACCCTAAATTTGAGTCTTGTATTCAACATATCAACAACATAGGAGTTAGCATTAATATCTAGTAATCCACATAAGACATAATCACCAATGCAGTTTGCAAACATAAGAGAAGTTACTCAGCCCATTAGGAGAGGGGAACCCTTAAGGGCCTGCGGTCTACCACCTTCCAATGCCCAACCTGTATCTCAGGCCTGTGGGGCGGAATGCCAAAGTGGGACCCTCACCCCTCCATGACCCAACCCATGCAATGGGCCTGTGGGGCAAACTGCCCAACCCTTGTCATGGGCCCGTGGGGCAGAACTGTCCAACCCATGGGGCCTGTGGGGCAAACTGCCCAACCCTTGTCATGGGCCTGTGGGGCAGAACTGCCCAACCCATGGGGCTTGTGGGGCAGACTGCCCAACCCTTGCTTTGGGCCTATGGGGCGGAACTTGGGTGAGGTTTTTAGACGAACCACTTAAGTTATGACTCGGCTCTCCTGGCAAGATTACAAACACAATTCAGACAGTCGATATGCAGTCATTAGTACTTCCTTTGTACTTACACATTTTATTTAATATGATCAAACAATTCTTGGAGTCCTAATATGAAGGTATGCCAAAAATACATAACTAAATTGAGAAATATTCTTATCTACATATTCATTATGTCCTTTTTGCCATTTAATACATCCTGCAAGTCCAATATTAGTAGGAGTCAAATATAAATGCAGATTAATCATCATTAAAGCCATATCTATAGAAGATAAACCCTTTGGCCTCTTGATCAGTCAGGGTTTACACAGTCCACCTAAGTTCAATACCAATTCTCAGTATAATGAATCTATTTCCAAATTCGGTAAAGAGAGAATGGTTCCAACACATCAGAGGAGATTGTGTGCATTCCAAAATAATGCATAGATTGATTGGGCATTCAAGGTTCAGGCAACATTGTTATGTCAAATTAAGATTAATTAAATATTAAAGCTAAGTGAGTAATCTGACTTGAGTTGTTGTGTCTCCACATTTTTTGATTCCTTACTTGCCTCCTTCAACCTCATATTGGATTGATCATAGGATGAGGACAGTTCTACTTTTATATTAAAGAGACGTCATGACTTATGAGGCTTAATAATTGCAACTACTGCTTTAAATATTTAATATGATGTCAGACTCACACCAATTATAAATGGTGGTCAGACTGTCGTATGCCACCACTGCTGATTATTACCCTTCCTTTTATCTTCCCTGTTTTCTAATCGATCTGCTTGTATGTTCTTTATTTTATTTACTTTCTTTATTCTGTTTCCTTTTCTTTACTCCCATCGATGATATTGGATAATTATTACAGACTGGGTTTTAATGTTTTGTTGATTGTAATATTCTCCTCCTTTCCCCGATCCCCTTCTCTCGTCATACGTTATTCTTTTATATCTTCCCACTTTGGAGAAAAGTTGCAACCAGTATGGAAGATCGCGTCTTCCTAGGAGGACGTGACTTCCCTTATGGAACCTATCCATAATAGATGATCGCTGCTTTTCCCTTAAATCTGTTTGCTTATTAAGAGGGTTGACCGATACTATTTTGACTGTAACGTTTCATTTAATAATTGCTGCTTTTAAGTGTTTGCTGTCTTTTATAGGAGTGGTTCGGTTCTTTGTTATTTTAATAGTATAGTTAGTAATATTCAGAAGTGGCTTATACCTATTGTTTATGTATGATACCATACATTATCAAAATAATATTATCATGTTATAAATAATATAATATTAACAATGATATGATTCTAATATTATGAATAATTATAAATATTGTCTTGATAATTATAATCATAATAATTTATTTTGATATTTATTTGGTTTTGTTTATTGATCCTCTGTATTTTAATATTTTGTATTTTAATCATTGAAGTATAACAATAATTTGTCAATATATACATTATTATTTTATTCCAATGTATTACAACTTTCATATTGATATATTATGTATTTCACGTTAATATATTATAATGACTATAATATTAAGTATTTATACTTTGGTAATATATTTAATATTTATAATTATAATATTATCTTTGATAATTATAATTATAATAATATTAGATAGTTAATATTTTTTAATATGTATTTTGTTTTATCTTGTTTTTAATGCTTTATAACTCAATGCTATAATTTAGGGGGCATGACAAGCTTGTTGAAATGAAATAGTTTAATTTCATAGGAAAGAGCTTATTGAATAGAGATAGCTTGAATTCATAGGAAAGATTGTAAAAGGAATAGCATAAAAAGGAAATGTTTGATTACTTTTAATAGAAGTATATTATGATTTGTGTTACTTGAATACTGCTTGAACTCTTTAAATAAAGGAAAAGGAACTAGTTATTAAATACTAGGACGAGGGTGGATTCAGTACCAAGGTAGTCTAAAGCTTTAGAGTTAAATAGGTTAACTAGAGAAAGCTATGTACTCCATGGATAAAGATTTCCATGTTAGGAAGTACCAGAGGGACCCCTTGTTGACTGTACTCCATTCCCTGTTTAAGTAATTGAGGTAGGATAGTCTGGGATGATTGACTATCCAGTGAAGGACTAAAACCTACGCGTAGTGTAAGATAGCCTTAAGTCAAATCGGCCCTGAGTAGTGTATATGATAGATGACCTTCATTCGAAGTACTGAATGAGAATACTTTGGCCAAAGTAGTGGAAGGTACGACATCCACTTAGATGTGAGATAGTCAAGACTACACTGTCAGTTCATTGTGATCCATCATGCTAGTTCGGGATTGTGAAATAGCAAGTTCTAGATGTATAAGACACAACACTATGCTCAGTTGGGTTGTCGCAGCCGGTTACTTTACCAATCTCTTCGTTCGAAGGGAGGGCCATCTATCGAATGATAGACGTGCGGGGGACCGCATTAATAGTCTGTGGTTGGTGGAAAAACACCTAAGTGATGTTTCTCCTCCACCGCAGGCGACGGATACACCAAGATTTGAAAGGAAGGGAACCTGGACCGTCTTACTACTATTTGTGCAAAAGCTTACGAGCTATGTATGTAATTTGTTTTACTTTGTACTCTGATTTATATTTACAATGAAAATGGAATTCATGTGGAAATATATATTGTAACTTGCATGTATTTATCAATAAAGAAAGGAAGAATTTTATTGCAATGTCTTTGTTACTTGTTACTTTTATATGTTTGGAATGAAATGTTAGAAAATTTTTAATTACCCAGTTTGGGGGTCGTTACAGTCCCGGGGACAGACGACCGCCCCCCACGTCTTAGAGCTTTTAAAATGGAAAAAAAAAAACATAAAACAAAAAAAGAATGCCCCTACCTACATGGCATGTGTGGGCCCTATTGATTTTGACTCCTTTATGAAGAAAAAAGGGCCTTTCTAACCTCATTTTTTGCATTTTGTTTGTTTGAGCAGCTAAGGGTTTGAAAGCAAAAGAAGTTGCAGCCATTGAAGGAGAAGGAGCAGCAGCTTGAAGGAGGAGAGGAGGTTGAAATAGTGTTGTTGGGAGTGCAAATCCACCAAAGAGGTATGCATTTCCTTTCCCTATTTTTTTTTTAAAATTGTTTTGCAAAATGTGAAGCATACATTGTCTGTTTTTTTTTTTTTTCATTTTGATTGAAACTTGCATTCTAAAATTAAAAACATGAGCAACAAGTGAGGGTGGGAGTGATAGTGAAGTTGAAATGCAAACTCGAAGGGAAAGTGGTGGGGTGGTAGTAGAACTAGAGAGCAAAGAAACCCAATCCAATGCCCTCCTTCAGCAACCAATACCAAAACCATGGAAGACCATGCAAAACACCCATTAGACAAAAAAAAACCATTTGTTCGATATGTTACAGCCGTGGGTGAAAGACAAAAATTCAAGGGGGAGTAGGGTTTGGTTTTGCCATGTTTGTGAAAAGGAATTTAGGGGCAGCTACACAAGAGTTAGGTCTTATTTTTTTGGTGAGGTGGGCCATGGAATTAGAGTGTGTCCTGGATTGATAGATGAGCTATTTTTAGAGTGCCAAAAAATTCAAATGGAGTTGGATGGTGGGGTTCAAGGTGGCTCTCCTTCTTTCCCAAGTTCATAATCATCTATGCCTACTCCCAGTCCTTCCACGGTTGGTAGTAAAAGAGTTGTCTTAAGAGGAAAAAGGAAGTTGAGTGGTAGTGAAAAGGCAACCTCAGTTGAGTCCATGTTTAATAACCAAGCACGAGAAGCCACTAAATCCTCCATTGCCAAATTCTTTTTTTCCTATGCCATTCCATTTCATGTGGCCCGTTCCTCTTATTTCAAACAAATGGTGAAAGACATAGCCACTGTTGGTTTTTCATTCATACCCCTTGGAGATCATAAGCTATGCACCACCCTCCTAGACAAAGAGTACTCCAAAGTTAATGTGTTAATGGAGGAGATAAGGCAAACGTGGATGAGGACGAGGTGTTCTATAGTGATGGATGGGTGGACTGGTTGTAGACGTCGGACACTCATCAATGTCATAGTCACATGCCCTGTTGGTTCTTATTTTCTTAGAGCCGTAGATTTTTCAGGGAGACATAAGGATGAAGACTTCCAGTTTTCCATTTTGAGAGATGCCATAGAGGAGGTTGGGGCTGCAAATGTGGTGCAGGTGATCACTGATTCAGCATGTGTGTGCAAATCGGTTGGATTGATGGTGGAGGGTACTTATAGGCACATATTTTGGACCCCATGTTGTGTTCATGCATTGAACAATGCATTGAAAGACATAGGGAAGTTGGATTGGGTGAAGCAAACGGTGGCAAAAGCTAGAGATATTCAGATGTTCATTTGCAATCACCACACCTCACTTGCTCTCTTCAGAACATTTTCAAAGGAGTTTCTCAAACCTGTTGAGACAAGGTATGCCATTTGCAATTTACTTCATTTTGTTTCACTTTCAATTTGTATTCATAATATAATTTTGTTTTAAATTTTAATTTTTAATAAATCATTGAATCAATGAATGTAGCTATGCCACATACTTCATCTTGTTAGAGAGGATGCTTGAGGTGCATGAGCCTCTATAAATGACGATGGTCAATGCAGAGTGGACTAGATGGCCTAATGCAAGTTCTGCTCAAGGAAAGACCATCGAACAAAAGATCTTCGATGACGATTGGTGGGCCAATGTGAGGTAAGACATATTAGATGGCTGATTTTCATATTAAATTTCTGATTTTAATATTTTAATTTTATTGTCCAATGTTCCAACTTTTGAAGTTTCTAACATGTCAACTAATTATTTTGAACTTCTTGTTTGCATTTTGCAAATATATTTGTTCCTTCATCTCGCCTATTGTAGATGTCATCAAATATGCTGATACAAACTCTCCTAGTCTTGGAGAGATATATGAGACATTTCACAGTATGCTTGGGAACATCAAGCAAGATATTTCAGCAAAGGACCCCACTTTGGATTTTTATGAGCAACACATTAGGCCCATTGTGATGCGGAGGTGGAATACAATGAACAACCTGCTTCATATGGCTTCCTTTGCTCTAAATCCAAAATGGTATGCACCAAGGGCTGGTAGGGTGCCTCCATGTGATGATGGTGGGGTTTTTGATGAGTTCACATGGGCCATTGAAAAGATTTATCCAACAGGGCAGGCTTCACTAATTCGGTCACAATTCCTAGACTTTGCAAATCTTACTAGCTCAAACTTGAGTAAACCATAGACGAGGTTGGGTAGAGCTATATTAGCTCAATCAAACCCTATTGGATGGTGGACCTATAATGGGAGGGATACAATGCAGTTGAAGACACTTGCTACTCGTCTTCTTGCACAAGTTGCCAGTTCCTTTGTTGCAGAGAGGAATTGATCCACGTATAGCTTTATCCACTCCCTCAAGAGGAATAGACTTACCTCTAGACGAGTGGAGAAGCTAGTGGCCATTCATAGTGCTCTTCGGCTTCAGGGTTGGTAGACTCCAGAGTATCGACAAACTCCAGCTCTACGGTGAGATATTGATCTTGAGGACATGGCCCAGGTAGATGAGGAGGAGACAACTAAGGGTTTGGTTGTGGTTCTGTTGGTTGAGGAGGAGCATCATAGTGGCAATGACTCAGAGGATGACTCTGATTTTGATGCGATTATGAGAGATGATTAGGGGCAACAATGTTCTTTGTTTATTTTGTATTCATTATTGACATACGATATTGTATTTTGATTTTCATAGCTAACTTTAAAACTATATGGCAGCAATGTAGCCTTTGGGCATTTTGATATAAGTTTATAAATTATAACTTGGAGGTTGTTTCATGATTCCTGTATGTTAATTTTGAATGCGTATTGAGTATTGGCATAATATTGAACACAAATGTTATATGTTAATGTTCTATAATGTGTATTATGCATGCCTTATCCATGTTATCATATGAATATTTAAAATTTCCCTATATTTTTTAAATTTTCCCTATATTTTTATATAGCCATCCCCTGCCGTCCCTAATTTTGGCCTCAAAAATCGGAAACTTGGGGACTCATCTCACCGTCCCCTGTTGTCCCTGTCTCGAAAACTTGGGGTAACTTGGTTAATATTTATTTATATATGTTTTTATCCTATGATCAATCAAATGTAAGATTGAAGGAAGGCAATTAAGGAATAAAGAGTCATGGGAAGACACAGTTGATCAGGTGATGTACTCACTTAGCAATAATATTTAGCATATTTTGAATATAAGAGACTAATATTACTAATCTGATTATTGGTGTAATGCTTTCTTTAGTATTATCATGATGAAATGATATTAATATGGACTTAAAGAATCAATGATAAATGAAAATGTATTTGATTGTTTAAAAGATTGTCTGCTATGTGCTTATAGACCTATCAAGAAGGGCGAATCATGAGCAACTTGGCTTGCCTAAAACCCCACCTAGATTCCGCCCCACAGGCCCGAGGAAAGGGTTGGGTCATGGAGGGGTGGGGGTCCCACCTAAGGTTCCACCCCATAGGCCCCAGCAAGGGTTGGGCAATAGGAGGTGGTAGTCCTTAGGCCACTTGGACTCTATGGTTCCTCTCCCCTGATAGGACGAGTGTTTTCTGAGGTGTTGCCATGAGTGGAGTATGCAGCTACTAAGCCACTAGGAAAGAAGGATTGTGATGGACAACCTCTTGAGTTTTCTACGAGGGCTTCAGGGCGGATCCACCTATGACACTCCTCTTATGCCAGCTTAACTACATTTATGATTATGTTTATATTTGGATATCTAGATATTAATGCTAATAGACATATGTATATGTGGAAATTTTGTCCATATGGTTGAATGCAGATTTCAATCCAAGATCATTTCATTAAAGAGAACATTTATTTGAAAAGAAGAAACCCTAAATCTAATCTATAAGTGAATTCTAGGGCAAACTGGGTAAGGGACATTACAGTGGTATCAAAGCATCTTTCTTGCCATCATAGTGGTATCAAAGCATCTTTCCTGCCATCTTGTGTGTTCTTGAGCTATTTGCTTGCTTGCTTGAGCTACTTGTTTACATGCTTGAGCTGGTTGTCTACTTGCTTGAGCTAGTTGCCTACTTGAACTAGTTGCTTGTATGCTTGAGCTACTTGCTTGTCTACTTAAGTTACTTGCCTACTTGCTTGAGCTGATTACTTGCATGCTTGAGCTGGTTGCTTGCGTGCTTGAGCTGATTGCTTGCATTCTTGAGCTACCTACCTGTCTACTTGAGCTAGTTGCCTACTTGTTGGAGCTACTTGCTTGCATGCTTGAGCTACTTGCTTGTCTACTTGAGCTACTTGCTTATATGCTTAAGCTACTTGCCTATGTGCTTGAGTTGCTTGTATGCTTGAGCTACTTGCTTGTCTACTTAAGCTACTTGCCTACTTGCTTGAGCTGGTTGCTTGCGTGCTTGAGCTGCCTTCTTGAGCTACCTACCTGTCTACTTGAGCTAGTTGCCTACTTGTTGGAGCTACTTGCTTGCATGCTTGGGCTACTTGCCTATGTGCTTGAGTTGCTTGTATGCTTGAGCTACTTGCTTGTCTACTTAAGCTACTTGCCTACTTGCTTGAGCTGATTACTTGCATGCTTGAGCTGGTTGCTTGCGTGCTTGTGCATTCTTGAGCTACCTACTTGTCTACTTGAGCTAGTTGCCTACTTGCTGGAGCTACTTGCTTGCATGCTTGAGCTACTTGCTTGTCTACTCGAGCTACTTGCTTATATGCTTAAACTACTTGCCTATGTGCTTGAGTTGCTTGTTTGCCTGCTTGAGCTTTTTGCTTGTGTGCTTGAGCTACCTAGTTGCCTGCTTTAATTTTTAAATCAAATGGTTGTAAGCTATATTGATTCCCAAACTTCAACCCGTGGGTTTTGAGAGTAAGGAGAAATAGTAAAATTAAGAGTATTTGTTAGTACATTGTCCTCACAACTGGAATAACCATCATTGAGGTTAAAATGTCCAACTCCTATCAAAACTAATATCATCACCACAAGGAGCAACATCTTAAAATTGCACATCTTAGATTATGATTGCTTGAGGGCAAGCAATCTTGGGCGGGGAGGATTGTCATGTCCCCAAAATCGTAACACTAAGATAAAAAACATTGGAATAAATGAATAAGATGAAAACAAAATACATATTAAAAACATCAACTATTTAATATTATTATAATTATAATTATCAAAAAAATAAAAAAAATATTATAATTATAGATATTAAATAGCATTGTAATTATCAAAATATAAATACTAAATATTATAATCATTATAATAATGTGAAATACATAATATATATTGACAATTTATTTTAATGTTAGAATATGAAATATTAAAATAAACATCCAAAATAAAATAATAAAATTAATATAATCTGAAAATCATTATAAACATCAATGATAATATTATAATTATAAATGATTATCAAAATAAACATAATCTTGATCTTAAAATAATAAGAATCGAACCACTAAAAGGCAACAATTCCTACCACAAAAAGAAGTGATTATAAAATGAAACGATGCAATTAAAAGGCATGGTAAAACCTATCCAAAGGCAACGATCAAGAGAGAGGGACACGACTTCTCACACCGTAGCAATATTTAAGGGAGAACATCTTCAAAACAAAGGCGTCGATGGATAGAGTGAGGAATATTTTAAGCAGAAGCAAATAAATAGAATGCAACAGATATGTGAAGGAATATATTCAGAGTTTTAAGCAGATATAAAAAGATATAAATAGTCAGCAAATGTAATTAAAAATACAGCAGCAGACATGGGTTGCATAAGTAATTAGTATGTAGTGCGCATTTTACTTATATATAGATAGATAGATAGATAGATAAATAATATGTATAGACAAGGGTGATGATTAGAAATAATTACACACACTGTCATGACCCCAATATTGTAACTTGTTGAAAAATACAACTCAATAAAATAGATATGAAAAGGATACAATTTCAATTTAAATAATAATGTTATATCATCGGGATTATTTATCAAATAAGATAAAGACATAATACATAGTAAAACTGTAAATATTAGTAATTTAATTATAATTATCACAAGATAACATTATAATTAAATTATCAAATACAATATTATAAATATTAAAATATAGAACCATTGAAATATTATAATCATTAAAATTAATATAAAACTACAGGAATTAAGCTAAGCGATCATCATAATGTATAGAAAGAGACGTAATAGTTAATATGATATTCACCCGTGGAAATCACTTGCCCGAACTCAATATAATTGCCCAAATAACATTAAGGCAATCAAAATGTATGTGCAACAAAAAGTTAAAGAAAGCATGTGGGCTAGGGAGTTATCAAGGAAAAGGGAGTATTACATCAAGCACTTTAATCCCTCATATGATCATACTCAAAAAGCATATATAGGTGCGGAAATAAAATGGAAAGCGAAAATGTTAATAGCTCAGCTAGGAACTAGTTCGCACCAGCTGAGATGTGAAACCGGTAGATGGACGACACCTAAAGAAGATTGAGCTGATAGGATATGCAGGTTTTGTTCGTTAGGGCTTGTAGAGACAGAGTGGCATTTCATCATGGAATGTCCAGCCTACATGGATATTCGGGACAATTATATCGAGATTTTAAATGTGGACACTTTATACAGCTTATTCGAGGAAGAGAGAATATCGAAAAGTGATGATTACTTGATAAAAATTCATAGAAGAAGATCCAAAATTGAGAAGGAAAGGGAGATCAAGTAATTGCTAGGCCGTGGTTTCTTGTTTGGGTTGTTGTGGTGTTCCGTTTTGCTGCCGATCCGTGGGTCGTGGACGTTATTAAAAGTCTTCATTCATTCATTCAATCACAACACCTTAATTGATCCCTGTTGATGTCTAAGACTTGAATGGAAGAAGATCAAAGGCGCTTAACTGTAGCATGCTGTCACCAATATTTTCCCCACCCCAGCAATGGAAGTGACGTCCAAGACAGCATAATGGTTAAAGACCTGATTCGTTACTTAAGTCTAAGTCGAGATACATTCAGCACCATTTATACTTGAGTGATGAATCGAGGGATTTACAAAGATACGTTAGAAACATTGTTAGTATCTACTGCCAACACAAGGGTCGGAATATTATCATGGTGTTGACACCTGAACTGATGATCGATGTTAACCACACCTGTTTCTAATCGATCAAATATTCTTTCATATTGTATATCTGTTATTTACAAATAATAGACATGAAACACATATTATGAATTAATCTAACTTTAACGTCAAACTACCGAAGCACTTTCATTGACGACTGAGGAGGTGTCTCCTTTCATAGAGACACGACTGGACAAAAAGGACACATCCTCCCAATACATAGAAATAGAGAACGCTTGGGTCAAACCGGGGGATGATGGTAGGAATAAGAACAAAAGCCAGTGGAAAACAAAAAGTGTTGGAAGGATCGTAGCATTCAAGTGAGTTGATCTCACTTAGCAATAACATTATAGGCAATGCTCAATTGATAATATTGATAGATAGATGGCAAATTGAGATTCTGTAACTTTTTCGGAAATAGATAATGAAATCTCTTTGATGACTGATCCATTACCAGATGACTGCATTCATACTTCAATAGCAAAGCAATTGCACATAAAATATAGACGGGGAATCCCTAGAATTCTAAATGCCCTTCTTCCTATATGCTATTTAGTGAAAGGCTTGGAAAGACCAACATTATACAGAAATTTATATAATTCTTATCTAGCTTAGAATTGATTGCACTAAGGGATTATGCTTTGATATGATTACCAATGTAAAATTTCATGATTATAATTCTATGGAGTGATATTGATTTCCCTTAGTATTATATTGATTATAGCCATGCAATTAATACTAAATAAATGTAAGTATATCTGATTATTTAAAGATTGTCTTCATGAGTATTTGCAACTTATTGGGAGGAAGGGTGTGATGGAAGTGGTGCCTAAAAACCCCACTTAAGTCTGCCCCCGAAACCCAAGGCAGGGATGGGCCCTGGAGGGGTGGAAATTCCACTCATAGTCCGTCCAGTCCCAAGGCCTGGGTGGGCCATGGAGGGGTGGGGGTTCCACTCATAGTCCGCCGTGGCCATGGAGGGGTGGTAGGCCCGGGCCACTTATCCGCTCCCCCAACTATCCCCAATAAGTCAAGTGTCTTCCGAGGTGTTGACATGGGTAGAGAAAGCAGGTACCAGTGTTTCCACTAAGCACGCCACTCCGAGTATGCAATGGTCTTAGTTTGGATGTTCAGCTCAGAGCCAAGGGGTGGGTTGTCCTGAGGGGATGCTTGTGCCCTTGTGTAATGTTCCCCTTTGAGATTTACCATAATTCTTGCCCTGATCTTCCGAAGATATCCTTTATGACGGTTTAGTGTTCAAACTATATTCTTTTTCTCCTTTTCTTGATCAATCATAAGATAAAAAAATTCATAAATCTATTCATTTTTATATCAAATAATCACAATTACTTATAAGGTTTAATAATTGCAACAAGCATCATTAGTGCATAATGGTATAATACATATACATATAGATCTATATATATATATATAATTATTGTTTTACTTATATCCACTAGTATTCATATATATATGTTTATATAAATATTCTTTCCTTATTCATATATATATTCTTTATTCATTGCATATTATTCATTATAAAATTTATCTATATCTATGCATATATACTTGTATGCCTATTAGATAATATATATATTAAATGAATCTATATTCCAATGCATAACAATCATTGTTGCTACTGTTCTGAATTGCAGATCGTATTTATCCATGTCTTTTTCTCCTTTCTTCCTTATTTTCCTTCCTTCTATTTATACCATTCAACGTAGGTGACTCATGGGGGGAATGTATTGTTTGGTGAAAGAGGTGACTTTTCACAAAATATATCCCTTTGTTAGATTTAATTGCTGCCTTTAAAGGCTTATTATCACAATAATATCTAATTTGAAAATAATATATTATTACTAATAATTATGATATTTCAGATTATATACTTATTTTATTATTTTATTTTGATGTTTTATTGAACATATTTTAACATTAAAGTATAATAATAAAACCAATTTGCTAATATCTTATTAGTATTTTATTCTAATATATTACAATCTTTGATGTGCAATGATTATAATATTTATTTCATATTAATATATTTTTATACTGATATGGTACACATTTATTTTATATTTAATAGTTACAATACTAATTGATGTTTATGTTTTATATTAATTATATATGTATATTTTTAATAATGTTTATAATATTTAAATCATTAACTTGTTTATATTATATTATAATTACAATATTATTATTTAATTGTTCTATACATTTTATATAATAATATTATATTTTATCTCTATATTGATATGTGAATATTTTTAACATGTTATTGTATATCTAAAGATATAAATATATTAAGCGTATATTTATCTCAGATGCCCCTTTGTGATGGGGACATCACAAGTTTCCCCCGCTTGACTTTAATTGTCCTCAAGCAAAAATCACTTTAGTTTCTCCTAGGATCTCTTCCTCTCATCTGTCATTAATGACACACAGGTTAGTTACATTTTTAAATGAGAAAGTTCTATAATGATTATTCTATTTGAATGTGTAAATAGATATTAAAATATAAATATATTAAATATATACTTATCTTTGTGATGGGGACATCACACCTTGGGCTTAAATGGATAGCTTCGGGAGGATCTACCCATGCCACTCCTCTTCTGTCTTCATTATTACTTTTGTTATTATGCTTATATTTTGGATATCTAGATATTAATGCTAATAGATATGTTGTTAATATGGTGAATACAGGATTCCAATCAGGGTTATTGCATTAGGAGAACATTCATTTGGAAAAGAAGAAACCTTAAACCTAATCTACAAGCGAATTTTAGGGCAAATCAGGTAAAGGACATTACACACACACATATATATTCGATTATACAATAATGATCCTTGCAGCAATTATTGAGCTTTATAAGTAATTATGATCTTAATATAAAAAATGAATAGGTTAATATTTATTGATATATGTTTTTATCCTATGATCAATCAAATGTAAGATTGAAGGAAGGCAATTAAGGAATAAAGAGTCATGGGAAGACACAGCCGATCAGGTGATGTACTCACTTGCAATAATATTTAGCATGTTTTGAATATAAGAGACTGATATTGCTAATCTGATTATTGGTGTAATGCTTTCTTTAGTATTATCATGATGAAATGAAATTAATATGGACTTAAAGAATCAATGATAAATGAAAATGTATTTGATTGTTTAAACCGCAAAGCCGCCAATAGTACAACCATCTCTTCCTTCTTCTTTCAGACCTCAACCAAAAACAAAGGCTATGAGTCATGTTCCAGAAGGTGTGAAGGGTAGCAAAATAACAAAAAATGTAAGTAGAAGGTTGGACTTTTCCAATATAGTTCTATAGGAGCAGGCGAAAATTGTATCAGAAGTTCCACCAAACCGCGCCACAAGCAGAGGTTGTGCAAACATATCTAGATTCTCTACCATCGCCGAGGTCTTCTCAGATCCATATTGATTTAGAAGATGAAGAAGTTGAAGAAGTTCAAACCAAACCTCCCAGAGAAGTTAGTAGACACACTTCGTCTTGGCTCTAGAATGTCCTAGGAAGGAAGAGGAGGAGGCTTTCATATCAGCAAAACTTTGCAGAGCTTGACAACGTTTACCAAGATGCGCTTGTAAAGAAACCAAAGAAACAAGTTTTTATAGAGAGGAATCCAGAGGGTGAGATTGTCATTGAGATTGCTACGCCTCCAGAAGACAAAAATATTGAAGAGCTCGAGGTTGATGATTTCATAATGGTTAAGGCCAATCTCGAGAAAACACCAGGTACACAGTTGTAACTCTCTTCAATGTTGCAGCAAAAAATCTCAAGGAAAGAGTACTAAAAGATGGAGAGGATAAGGAAGCCCTCAAGGCTGAAAATTGTCATGTCCCCTTCTAGTTGACATCTCTTTGCAGTGTAGAGTTAGCCTATTATGCAACCTCCGTAGGCTAATGAGGAGATTAGGGGGTCTTGTGAGGCATGGCTCAGCCTCAGTTAGTGGAGTTTCTTTGCTTGGCTTTCGTTCGGGGTCAGTCGGACATCTTTTGGCTAGACTTACTATTTTTAGTAAGTCATGGGAGCACCCTGCTATTTTTAGAATCTCAGTTTAGTCACATGTGGATTTAGTCTCTCGACTCCTGGCTCAGACGACTTAGCAATCAGACAAGTAAATAAAGAGATATTAAAATTTAAGTGACTTAAGTGATTTATTTAATATTTTAATATTATTATAAAGTTATAAAGTAACTTTATAATAATAAAGTCACTTTAATATAGTAAAGTGCGTTAAGTGAATAATTTAATGTGGGAATAAATCTTTTATCCCACATTGGCCAGGAAGGTGTTTGAGCTCTCCTAAGGAAAGAATAAAAAGAGACTTAAGAGCTCATTCTCGGCATCCATTGTTATTGTTATTGATTATTGCTTCTTGTTCTGAGCTCTGGACAAGGGTTTTCAGTATTCGCCATTGAAGAATGTAGTTCTTCTATGTGCTCATCATTTGAGCCAGTGAAATACCTGGTGAATTTAATACTTCAAAGAGAATCTCATACAGAGGTTCTAATTGTGCTCCAACAGTACGTTTTCAGTATTCTTCTATTAACAGAACAAGGGAGAGAAAGTTGCAGCCATGAACAGTGCGTGTGAATAGTGCGCATGAACAGTGCGTGTGAACAGTGCACGTGAACAGTGCGTGTGAACAGTGCATGTGAACAGTAAAATTGCAGCTTCATCAACAATCAGCAATCAGCAGCGCGGTTGCATTCTGGAGACAAACAATCAGGTTTTAATCATTTCGTACAAATGCTTTTTATGTATTTTTTATCAGCAATACGCTGTGTTTCAAAACATTAGCAGTCATATGGGAATAAATGACTTTGATCAATATTGCAATCAATTTGAATTTTAGTTCAAATAGATTAGTTTTCAATTATTGTTTTTGCTTTGTCAAAACCCCTTGAAAGCACAAAAAAATCAGAATATTAAACAAAAAAATAAAACACATCAAACGACATAGCGGATAGAGCCTGCAAAGGGTTTCTACAAAAATCGACAACTCAGGCAATATATTTCTAATCTTCTTCACAACACTTCACAAGCCACTCAGTTGCTGCCCCAAATTCTAGAGACACTGGCTGATCAGCAACAATTGAGATAGTTGGTAATATATGGGAAGCATATGCAGGATTGGATTGAGGAGTTCATCATAGTAGAGGCAGAGTTGTACTTGCACAAATATATCAGCTAAGGTATAATGCCCATGATCTGCGCCAAGGGATTCAAGGGTTTGAGCAGTGTATAACAGAGGTGAAACCAATGCATGAGATTATCATTGTTGATTTGAAGACTGCATATGATTCAGTGGTTTCAAGAGAACATAAGAGGCAAATCCTTGCATAGAGAGAACGTCACTTCTTCAAGGTGAAAATTTATGAGAAGATATCTTAAGGGTTAGTTGTATACAGGCAGAGGGTGGTTGATGTTCTCCAGTTCATAAGTGAATTTGTTTCAGAGATTCCTTGTCGGTATCGTCATGGTGATGGTTCTTTCATTGAACTTGATGAAGTACAGGCATAGTTTCAAAATATTGTTCGTGGCAGTGTTTGCAGTGATCCTTTTGCTGGAAAGATGAGTCAAATTGCAGCGATGTTAGCAAGATTTGATAAAGCAGTTGAAGATGTGAAAGATTCACTAAGTTCAATTGCAGAAGGTGAAGAGATCTTGGAAAAGCAGAATTTTGCGATAGATAGTATTGATGCTCTTGATAGAGATGCAATTTATCGCTTTTTGGTGGATGTGGTTGAGATTTAAAGCAACAACTTTCTCCCAACTTTATTTTTATTCTTATCTCATACTTTTTTTCTATTCCTGTTTCAAGCTTATCCATTCTTTGAAAGAGAAAAGAAATCAAGTTGTAATAGTTGGCACTTTCCCTATTTTTATGCTTTCATAGGTTGTTAGATGCTTATTTTGTTTTAGTTTTAGAAATAAAGTTTGCATGTTGGCAAGTCTTGTTGTAAAAGCAATGAGATTTTAGGGTTCCCTACTCCTCTGCTTGTGTATAAATAAGGGCAGCCTTGCCCAGTTTTCTTTAACCATGCTAGTGATAACAAAATGTTGAGCCTACTAGTGCCTTCTAATTGTTATTCAGTGTTGTTCAGAATGGTTATTGTGATAACCAATTGTTTAGCCTACTTGTTGCCTACAAGGTGTTATTTAGTGTCAGTTCAATTAGTGTAAGAGCAAGCTTGTATGCCTCTTTTTTTTGCAGGTTATTGTTCAGTTTATGTGTTATTTGTGTCAAGTGTTTTCTGGTTTGATGGCTAAAGTGTAAGCCTGTTATTGCTACAATCCTGCTATCTCGAAAGTGTGATCTTTGTTACTTGAAATTTGAGAAAATAAAGTCTTCTGAGTACTTTTCTGCCCTGATATAATGTCTCAGATTTCCATTTTATGTGTTATGCTTATATGATCTCTATTTCAGCTTGCATTGAAAGTACATCAGATATGCGTTGGAAGAAAGTTTGTTTAAGTATTTGTGTCAAAGAATCATTCCTTGTTCATTTCTAACTGTCAAGCTCTGCATTTACTTGAGAAGTTAGAAATGTCATTAGAGTAGGCTTAGTCGTAATTGAAGCTCAAAAGAGAAAATCTTAGCTACGACGCTTGAGTTTTATAACCTTGTGCTCTTAGCTGAACAAAAAGAATGGAAAATTGGTTTAGTTTACTTTCTTTAAGCAACATTAGCAAAGAGGGAGCTTCCCCTCCTAATTTGAAGAGAAGTTAATCTGTGTATAGATGTCTATTTCTAATTCGCATACTTGAGGTGCGAATTGAAACGCCAACACACTCTAACAAAAATAAGCCCCTACCCTCCGAAATCCAATGTTGGAATTGTGGCGAGAATCATTTACAATGATATTGTCCTCAATTATATCCTCATTGTGGAAAATGTGGTAAAAACCATCGTAGAGATGATCATACGTGCAAATCACAAAATCAAGATTGCAAAGCTTCCACTCCCAAAAACATGAAGATTTATGCTGCAGTAGATATAGGTATCATACATTACCAACCTTCTCTAATTGAAATTAAGGGTTTTATAAATGGTCATCCCATTGTTTTTCTTGTTGATTTAGGAAGTAGTCATAACTTTATTTCTCCTAGGGTTGTAGCACAAATAAAGATTACATCTAAATCAATAGAACATTTAGCTCGAAATGGCAGATGGTAAGAGTAGTTACACAAACTGGTGCAATTATTGAAAATATAAAATTTGAACCAAATAACTTTGTAACACATGATCAATTTCATATACTAAATCTTGGTACATATGATGCTATACTAGGTGTGAGTTGGCTAGAGAAAAACAATGCTTTCCTAGGTTATGAAAACAAACAAGTTATCCTAAACTCTAACATGGGGACATGTCACATTTTACAGGGGGAGAAAAGACCTCTTCACATTAAACTATTTCAGCCATGCAAGTCAAGCGTAGTGCAAGACAAAATGTAAAATATTTTGTGCTATGCTTTTTCAAACAGGTGATAAATTTAAAATATTTGAACCCTCCAACAACAAATTGCCACAATAAATCAAAACAACAATGTTCAGCCTTCACAATACATAAATAGGAGAGAGAGAAGTAGCTAGAGAGAGGATGAGGAGATATAGAAAGAGGGAAGGAGAGATGGAGGGAGAGGTATGGATAAAGGGAGAGATAGTGATTGAGAGAGAAAAGTGAGAGACAAAGCGATAGATAGAGGTAGGTAGAGAGGGGGAGGGGAGAGAGGTAGGGAGGGAGGGAAGGAGAGGTAGGGAGGGAGAGGTAGAGAGGGAGGTGAGATATAGAGAGAAGAGAGAGGGAGGGATATATGCAGGGAGAGAGAGTTAAGATAGAGAGGAGAGTAGAGAGGGAAGGGGGGAGAGAGAGAGAGAGAGAGAGAGAGAGAGAGAGATTCAAAGGAGGGAGGAGGGAGAGAAAAAGAGGTATATAGGGGTAGGTGAGATAGAGAGAGAAATGGTTGGTAGAAGAGAGAGAGAAGGAGGAGAGAGGTAAAGAGGGATAGTTGAGATAGATATAAGGAGAGAGAGGTAGGTAGAGAGAGGGAGAGGAGAGATAGAAAGAGATGGGAGGGAGAGAGGAGAGATAAAAAGAGGGGGAGGGAGGGAGAGATAGAGAGAGATAGATAGAGATAGGGACAAAAAGGTAGGGAGAGAGAGATTTGAGATAGAGTAGAGAGGGAAGGAGAGAGAGATAGAGAGAGGAAAAGGTAAGGAGAAAGAGAGTTGAGATAGAGAGAGTAGAGAGGGAAGGAGAAAGAGATAGAGAGGGAGGTGATAGAGATATGTGATAGAGAAAAGTAGAGAGGGAAGAAGGTATATATATACATACATTTATACTTAGTCTCTTAGAAACATATGACCCTTATGGGGTACCTTTTACTTCACCTTTCATGTCACCCTTAGGTTTCACAAGTCCTATGTAGTAGCTTGCAGTAGATTTTGGTCTTTTCTTTGTTACCTATTAAAATCATCCACATTTTAAAATTATTTCTTGTACTTTAGAAATGTTGTTCAGTACCATTGGATAATATGCGTGTAGATGAAATTTTATTGCACAAGTGTAATATCCCATTGTTGTTTTGCTTGTTGGAGGAATTTGATGTGTCCTTAAATTTTTATGTTTATTCTCTCTGCCTTCACAAGATTGGTAGGTATCTATTGTAATGGCTTTTCTCCTACCTAAAATTCATTGGTTTTTATGTATTGTTCATGCCATTTCATTATTTGTCTTTGTACAACTTCTACGTGGTAGATTGATTCAGGAAGTACTCATAACTTTATTTCTCCTAGGGTTGTAGCACAACTAAAGATTACATCTAAATCAATAGAACCTTTAGCTCGAAATGGAAGATGGTAGAGTAGTTAGACAAACTGGTACAATTATTGAAAATCTAAAATTTGAACTAGATAACTTTGTAACACATGATCAATTTCATATACTAAATCTTGGTACATATGATGCTATACTAGGTGTGAGTTAGCGAAAAACAATGCTTTCCTAGGTTGTGAAAACAAAAAAGTTATTGTAAACACTAACATGGGGAGATGTCACATTTTACAAGGGGAGAGAATACCTCTTCACATTAAAACTATTTCAGCCATACAAGTCAAGCGTAGTGCAAGAAAGAAATGTAAAATATTTTGTGCTATGCTTTTTCAAATAGGTGATAAATTTAAAATAGACATTATTATTAAACTTGTGGTACAAGAATTCAAAGATGTATTTCTTGAAGAATTAAATAATTGACCCCCTAAACGATTTTTAGAACATGCAATTGATCTAGTTCCTAGGGCAAAACTTGCTTCCAAAGCCCTGTATTGTCAATCAATACCTAAGTTAACTGAACTAAAAATTCAATTAACACAATTACTTAAGGAAGGTAAGATAAGACCAAGTGTCTCTCCTTGGGGTGTACCATTATTATTTGTCAAAAAGAAAGACAAAACCATGAGATTTTGCATAGATTACAGACAACTTAATAAATAAACCATCAAAAATAAGTATCCTTTACCACGAATTGATGGCCTCCTAGATCAATTACATGGTGCCAAATGTTTTTCCAAAATAGATCTAAGATTAGGATATCATCAAATTTGCATTAAAGAATCTGACATTACCAAAACAACATTGCGAACACGATATGGCTATTATGAATTTGTAGTGATGCCTTTTGGTCTAACCAACACACCTGCAACCTTTATGACCTTGATGCATGATATCTTCCAAAAATTTCTAGATGTATTCGTGATCATTATTAGATGATATCTTAATATACTCAAGGGATGAGGAAGAGCATGTACAACATCTTAGGATGGTACTAGAAACCTTGAGAAAGAATAAGTTATATGCCAAATTGAGCAAGTGTGAACTCTTCAAATCAGAAGTATCTTACCTAGGGCATGTAGTTTTTGAGAAGGGTATTTCACCTAACCCTACTAAAGTTAAGGCAATTCAAGATTGGCCTATTCCAAAAGAGCTCACGAAGTCAAAGTTTTCTATGATTGTCTAGGTTTTATTGTCGTTTTGTTAGGAACTATTCCAAAATAGCTGCACCTTTGATTGATCTAGCTAAGAAAGAAAAATCTATAATTGGACCCCAGAATGTGATAAAGCTTTCAACACACTAAAGACTCTATTAACATCTGCACCTATTCTTTGTATTCCAAATTTTAGCAAGCCTTTTGTGGTGATCATCAATGCATGTGGTACAGGTATCCATGGTGTTTTAATGCAAGATAACTGAGTAGTATGTTATGAATCTAGAAAATTGTTACCCGCTGAAAGAAATTATCCTATCCATGATCTTGAATTGTTAGGCATTGTCCATGCTTTAAAAGTTTGGCACCATTATTTATTAGGGAATACGTTTATATTAACACCTGATCATCGTAGTTTCCAACACATATTTACTCAACCTCACCTTAACACGAGACAAAGAAGATGGATGGAACTCTTAACTGAATATGATTTTACCATCTAATATGTTCTTGGAAAAGAAAATGTAGTGGTAGATGCCTTAAGTTGAAAATGACTATGTGCTAATGTTGTAACCTTGGAGAGAAGTCAATTTGAACAAGACATAAAATCCAAATTACCCAATGATGATTATTTCCAACCAATTTATGAAGGTTTGCAAAATCAATCCCCTAATGTCCATCTAAAGGCTTGATTAGAACATTATTTGCTAAGTAGCAATGGTCTCCTTTACTACAAAGGAAGATTATGCATTCCCAATCTACCTAACCTTAAATCACAGATATTAAAATATTCTCATGACATACCTATAGCCAGATATCCTAGATTCCAGAAAACCTATCTTTCCATCAAGAAAAACTACTTTTGGCCTCAAATGAAAACTGGAATCCGTACCTACATTCAACAATGTTTAACTTGTCAAAAGGTAAAAAAAGAACAATGTAAACCTCCACGTCTCTTGCAACCCTTGTCTATCCCAAATTGGAAGTGGGAGTCAATTAGTATGGACTTTGTTACTAGATTACCTCAAAAACTTAAAGGACATGATTCTATTTTTGTAGTAGTGGATAGACTAACCAAGATGGTATATTTCCTACCTATCAAAATAAAGTCTTATGCTTTTGATATTGCCCATATTTTCGTCAAAGAGATTGATAGGTTACATGGTCTTCCAAAGAAAATTATTTCAGATCGAGATCCTAGGTTCACATCTTCTTTTTGGAAATCTCCATTTACCGAACTTGGTACCCATCTAAATTTTAGTACTGCCTATCACTCAGAGTTTGATGGTCAAACTGAAAGGGTTAATAGAATCTTAGAAGATATGAACATGCGAATGTATACCATGGATAAACCTGAGTCATGGGAAGATTATTTACACTTAGTAGAGTTTGCATACAATCAAGGGTATCATTCAACCATTAAGATGTCATCTTTTGAAGTTGTTTATGGTCGAAATTGTAATACACCCATCTCTTGGTCTGATCCTATCCATAAAGTTTGGTATGAGAATGAAAAATTGTTAGAAATGGAAGCCATTATTAACAAAGCAAAACAAAACATGAAGGCTGCCTAGGATAGGTATAAAAGTTGGGCTGACTCTAAAAGTTCTACCCGAATTTTTGAGGTTGGTGAACATGTTTTTCTTAGAGTCAAACCAAAAAGGAGTTCATTACAACTTGGTAAATATTCTAAGATAGCTCCTTGTTTTTGTGGACCTTTTGAAATATTAGAAAAACAAAGTAATGTTGCTTATAGAATTGCCTTACTGCCTCAATTACAAATCCATAATGTATTTCATGTGAGTTTACTTAAGAAATATGTATATAATGTAGATCATGTTATTGATTGGAAAAGTATTTTTATTGAACCTTCTTTTGAATTTAAGATTGAACCAGAAAAAATAATTGAAAAAAGATCTAGAATATTGAGAAATAGGGTTATAAATGAAGTAAAAATTAAATGGAGTCATTGTGATAATGATAGTGCTACTTGGGAAAATATTGATTTTATTAAGGATCAATATCCACATTTGTTTAAATAAAGATGTTATATTTGTATGTGTGATACAAAAAATTATCAAGCTGTTGAGGGCGGCAACTAAACTATAGGGGGAGAATTGTTACGAGACTTTTTCCCCATGAAAAAAAAATGTTCAATTAAACATTATTATTATTGTTGTGAACGGGTGTGACTATTGTAACCACCCTTGGAATATTATATTAACCCATAAGTTAATTGAAACAGGAGCAAGATACAAAGAGGAAAAAACTGAAGGAAAAAGCAATACAGAAGAAGGCACACAAGAGTGAAGGTTTGGGTCCTGGCTAGCATTTAAACATTGGGAGAAGGGGCACACAACGTGTGTCCAACCCGACGTACAACATACACCCGAGAGTGTCTTGGCCAGGGCTGAGTTTATGTCGTGAAGGAAAGTTTGGTTCTATGCAAGAACTTGTTCCTCCGGGGGTGTTTGTGCCGAAAAAAGTCGAGACCTGTAACCCTACCTCTGTGTGCAAGATAGCAAATCTCCAAAAACTATTAAGATATGTATTATTCCAAGGCAATATAATTTAATGGTTCTCTGTGTTAATTTGTCAGTTTTGGTCACAGTTATAAATCTCATTATCCGCTATTCATATTGTTTTAGTGATTAAATATTGTTGCTTCTCTACTCTATTAATGTTCTAGATATTTACATGTTTTTTGTTCATTAAATAAATTGCAACATACTTCCTTTTCTATTGATGGAAATAATTAGGTTACATTTATTTCATTTTAATTATTGGGAGATAGGTAACATTTGTGGAGTACATCCTGTGGTCATCACAATTGGAAGAAAGGCAGAGAGGGGTAGTAGTGGACACTTCTATATCTAGTTTGCGAATTATCAAGGATGCCCTAGAGTGGATTAAATCAAAATACCTCTAGTTTCTTTCAGATAGAGACTTTTCTATTAGATTTGTAGAGAGGACTTATAGAGCAACTACCCAATCTGTCCTTTAGGATTGAAGATGTGAGACACCTCCCGATTCAAGTGATGAGAGTAAGGAGGCATGCACATGCACGTCTACCATTGGCACAAGCAGGTGTGTTCCACCTTGAATGCATAGTAAGGAGTGCACATCACTTCTCTTTCAGTCGACACATGGATGGGTTGATGATGCGTAAGTGTGGGTTGGCTCAAGATTCATATCATTCATTTTGGGATGGAGTGTTTCCATCTTCGGAAGATGGAACTAGGATCTGCGGGACTTCGACTCTGTTACTTTTAGATGGTTGTTTATAGGGATAGGGATCAGAGTTACATCATGCAAACGTCTCCTTGGCAAAGAGTGCAACTTTTGTGCTTCAAGGATGTCCGTTGGAGGCACTTACCCATGTGTGGCATACACTTGGGAAGATGAGGATACAAGGGAGTTGTGTTTTCAATGAGGATGATGGCATCGATAGTCTAGCCTATAGTGAAGGATTTTTACTCCACATTTTGATAGGAAACGGTTGTACTACTCCATGGGACAAAGATTTCATTCATAATTTTTGGAGGAAAGCAACTGTACATGAGTTTGGAGGAGAGTTGCATCATCTCCTTGTCATGGGTGAGAGACATAGGGATGATACTCTATCACCCTATGACTTTGGTGTACTGTTAACTAGCATTAATTTCAATAGGGTTTGGTATCTAAATTTGGTATTGTCTTCATTTCAGTTTGCACATATTTGACAAATTGTTGACTCTGTAAGCTTGTTCGATTGGGGGTATTTTTAAATTGATAGTCAATTACTAATAATAAAAGAGTTTGAAGTAACCACATAATTAGCCCCACTAGGCCAAAAAAACAACACATACAAAAGAGATTACATCTTTTTAAATGAGAGATATATAGACTTCCTCAAAACAAACTATTCTTAAGTTGATGAGAGAAGAACATTACAAAAATGATCTGAATAATTAAACTTTTTAGTGTCCAATTTTGGGGCAGCATCTTTGACTTGGTCCTCTTTCCCATTATCTTCTTTGTTCTTGCTAACTTTGTATGAATCTAGACCTTTGAAGGTACCCACAGGAGGAGAAACTCTTTCCTAGCTCCCATTGTTGTCAAAGTTTTGAAAAGTGATCTCCAAATCTTTGATAGTTGCATCTTTGTTTAGTTCATACTGGTGTTGTTTGCAATATTGGTTTTGAAAATCAATATACTCTTTATAAATTTCTCATCAACATTCCTTAAGTCATAAGGCCAAAATTCAGCAAACTACATCAGATCTATATATAGGGGTGAAGCCTTCATCCACGATCTTCATAAATCTTTCATTGGGGATCTCCAAAGTCATTGTAATCTGTTCAATAATTTTGAGAAACGTGAGTCTACCAGTAGACTTTGTAAGGCACCTTGTTTTTCCCTAGTATAAGTTCCCATTTCTCCTTTTCCAAATAAACCACAAAATCTTAGTAGAAAGTGTAATGTCCCATTCCTAGGTTGTCAACAGGTTTTGTGGTTAGTCTATCACCTTGGTCCCCGTAGGCTAACATGGTGGTTAGAGGACCCTTCAAAGGGAGTTTGTGGATTGTCACTCAACCATTTGGGTTTAATTGGTGTTTCCCAAAAGTTAATTTCAAGGTTTTCATAGTGTGCCTTTCAGAGCATTCTTTGGACACTTTGTCAACACTTACTATTTTTAGTAAGTCATAGGGTGGTCACCAACCTGGTCAGTTGGCAATATTTCTATGTTGGGAATGTTGACAAATTCTTACCATGGTTTTATCTTTGTAGTTATTGTGGTCCAGAGCTTCAATTTTAAATAACGTAAATATTAAAGTTAAATTAAAAAATTTAACTTTAGTGTTATTTATATATTTTAAGTGACTTTATGATTATGGAGTTATAAGGGGTTTTAAATGATTATTTTACATCATAAAGTTGGTCTCCCAACTTAAGGGAGTTATAAGGAGATAAAGTTAATTAAATAAAATAAATTAATAAGTCAACTTGGGCATGGGATTTGTGTTGGCATTGGTTGTCATTGATGTCAACACTTGGTGAGATTGTTGCATATGTTAATTTTTTGTTTGGAATTGGTTGTCATTGATGTCAACACTTCGTAAGATTGTTACATATGTTTGTGAAGGAGATTGTTGCCAGTGGTTATCATTGTTGTCAACACTGATTGTTGGTTGTCATTGATTTCAACACTTGGTGAGGTTGTTGACATTGGTTGTCAACTCTTGAGAAGATTGCTGCATGTGTTTGTTAGTTTGTTGTTTGGCATTGGTTGTCATTATTGACAAAATTCGGTATGTTACTATGAATAATGATGTATTGTTGATATATGGTGGTGTTGCTAAATTTGATGTCATGTAAAGTTGTATAGTGCATTGTTGCTGTCAGTAGAGTTGATTTCATAATGATATATTAAGATGAGGATTAGATGTATTGCTGATGGTCTCTAGCATGTTGTATGCTCTCTCTTGTTGTTCCTAAGGAAATATGTGTTGCTATAAGGAAGTTCTGGCCTTTGCAAGTTGATAGAAGTTCATGTTTTAGGAAGTTGTGTTGAAGATTTTTTGGGAGAATGCTCTACATTCATCCACTGTTGAAGATGTGGTCTTGCGGTTTGGGATTTTGTGTTTGTGCTTTGTGGATGTTGCACTCCTATCTTTTCAGGTCACCAACGTTGCCGAGGAGGTTTCTATTAGTTGCTGTACTGTCCCTTACCGGGTTTTCCCTAAAATTCGCTTGTAGATTAGGTTTAAGGTTTCTTCTTTTCCAAATGAATGTTCTCCTAATGCAATAACTCTAGATTGGAATCTTGTATTCACCATATTAACAACATATGTCTTAGCATTAATATCTAGATATCCAAAATATAAGCATAATCACAAAGTAATAATGAAGACAAAAGAGGAGTGGCATGGGTAGATCCTCCGAAGCTATCCATCTAAGCCCAAGGGCACAAGTATCTCCTCAGGACAACCCACCCCTTGGCTCTGAGCTGAACATCCAAACTAAGACCATTCCATACTCGGAGTGGCGTGCTTAGTGGAAACACTGGTACCTGCTTTCTCTACCCATGTCAGCACCTTGGAAGACAATTGACTTATTGGGGATAGTCGAGGGAATAGATAAGTGGCCCGGGCCTACCACCCCTCCATGGCCGCAACTGACTATGAGTGAAACCCCCACCTCTCCATGGCCCACCCAGGCCTTAGGACTGGGCGGACTATGAGTGGAATTTCCACTCCTCCTAGGCCCATCCCTGACTTGGGTTCTGGGGGCAGACTTAAGTGGCGTTTTTAGGCACCACTTCCCTCACACCCTTCCTCCCAATAAGCTTGCAAACATAAGGAAGACAATCTTTTAGCAATCAAATACATTTGCTTTTATTACCGATTCTTGAAGTCAATATCAACATCATTATCATCATGATAATATTAAAGAAAGCATTACGCCAATAATCAAACTAGCAATATTTGTTTCTTATATTCAAAATATGCTAAATATTATTGCTAAGTGAGTACATCACTCGAGTTGCTATATCTCTCCATGTTTCCTTACTCGCCTCCTTCAACCTTATACTAAATTGATCATAGGATGAGGACAATTCATAAATATACATAATCTACTTATGTTTATATTAAAGAGTCATCATTACTTATAAGTATCATTATTGCATAATCATGTATATATATATATATATATTCTTTTACTTATATCCATTAGTATTCATATATATATGTTTATATAATTATTCTTTCCGTATTCATATATATTCTTTATTCATTGAATATTATTCTTTATAAAATTTATCTATATCTATGCATATATACTTGTATGCCTATTAAATAATATATATATTAAATGACTCTATATTCCAATGCATAACAATCATTGTTGCTGCTGTTCTGAATTGCAGATCGTATTTCTCAATGTTTTCCCCTCTTCCTTATTTTCCTTCCTTCTATTTATACCACTCAAGGTAGGTGACTCATGGGGGGAAATGTATTGTTCGGTGAAAGAGGTGACTTTTCATAAAATATATCCCTTTGTTAGATTTAATTGCTGCCTTTAAAGGCTTATTATCACAATAATATCTATTTTTGAAAATAATATATTATTACTAATAATTATGATATTTCAGATTATATACTTATTTTATTATTTTATTTTGATGTTTTATTGAACATATTTTAACATTAAAATATAATAATAAAACCAATTTGCTCATATCTTATTATTATTTTATTCTAATGTATTACAATCTTTGATGTGTAGTGATTATAATATTTATTTATTATTATTATTTTTTATTTCATATTTATATATTTTTATATTGATATGGTACACATTTATTTTATATTTAATATTAATATTGCTATTTATTAATTTATTTGTATTTTAACACTTGGTTTTTATGGTATTGCTATTTCGGGGACATGATAGTTGCAAAAGGTTGGTAGTTTCATTGGTTGTCTAGACTGGTTTGAAAAATGCTCTGCATTTCTCCGCATTGATGTTTCTGCTCTTGTAGCTTGGTGAATGTGCTCTCAACGTCTGTGCAATGTCTCAGTTTTGTTAATGTAATAGTCAATAGAGTGTATTGTTGACATATGTTGTAATTCCTAAATCTTCATGTATCCTACTATGAGATAGTGAATCTCATTAGGTCTTTGTAATTTGTATCTTTCCTTGGAGTTGTGCTCTTCAGTTTGCAAGCCTTTTGGCAGTGAGCCTTTTGTAAGCAGTAAGCTTCATATATTGTGAGTTAATTCTCACCGCGGTTTTTCCCTCATTGGGTTTTCCATGTAAATCTGGTGTTATCTTGTGGATGTGTGTTCCTTGTTTCATTTTTCATTGCTTCTGATCTGATGAAGGGTTGAATTGCTATATCTTTCATTGCCAAGGGTTGTTGACTTTGTTAAGGAACTAAATTGCTATCTTTCTTTGCTATTTAGGTTTTCACTATTTATTTTAGTATTTACTTTCAACATTTAATTCTAATTCTCCATATTTAGAATATATGTATATTCCAAAAATCATCTTTTACTTAGAATTTGCATATCTACAAAATATTATAAAAATTGCATATTTTTCAAAATCCTGATTTGAGGATATTATAATATAATATATTATAGTTTTGATCTCTATATTAATGAGTTGGACAATCAAGAATAAATATGTTTTATACATACATTGACATAAAGATAGTCCAAATAACAAAGAATGATGAGATCCGAACTCAATACACTAACACTTACAATAGCAATAAATCAAAATAACAATGAAATTCTGCAAGAAATGTCTAGGAGACACACATAATTCTCTTTATGGTAGGAATTTCACATGTAATATAAAGTTAGCTATAAGATTGTAAGATCTTTCATTGAGATGGTTTCACTTTGCCCCAAACTAATCTTCTCTAGCATCAATGAAATCTTTATAGTAATAAAACAAAGAAAATGTCATTAAGGTAGATGAAAAAATATCATGCATTTCACCAATATGACAATAAATTTTTAGTTTACATTTTTGCAGCAAGATACAAATGATGATATAAAGGGGAATATTAGGACAAAAGGTTTTCATATAGAATTTACCTATGGATTATTGACACGCCACATAGTGTTTCACAAAAGTCAACTCCAATAGGCAGTGATCCTGCATTGTAGTGTGTTTACATCAAAATGCTGCACTTCTTGCAGAAATAGTATTGCATACCACATATGAAACGTATTAAATAGAGAGACCAAATAATTTATGAAACATATTACATAGAGAGACCAAATAATTTATTCAACAAGGCAATGCACAATGCAATGCTTGGGTGCAAGGACCAATACCTTGGTAACCTTATCCGAACTCTTGACTTACTATTTTATGGTTGATTGACAAAATAGTCATTAGTTCAGACAACCGTTGGACCACCATACATAAACAAAATGTGATTAATATCACCACCTAAGTTGAAAATACAATGACGAACAACACAACTAATTCAAAAGCAAAATGTTGATTTATACTTACAATGATTGCAATACTTAATGATCACATCATTGACAACATAATGCTGAAATGACTTAGTTATTAAATGAATATTTCCTGATTGTACGTAGTATAATATGTTGAAGAGTTGAGTTCAAAAATAATTTCTCACATCATATCTTAGATCAAGGTTTCAAAACTCACAACTTAGCAAAACATGACAGACCCAATTTTGGCCATCATTTGCATAATCTGTATCATAATATCTATGTTGGCCTTCTTTGAACATTCTTTACGGATTCATGATAACGATCTTGTGAATGCTGCCTTTGTTGAACTATCCATTATTCAAAAACCAGATGAATAATGAAGCATGGATATCATCAACTTTAGATTATCTTGAAAGGCCTTCGTCCCATCTAATGTATTTACCATATCATTAATAGCAACACCTATTTCTTACATACCATCCATCATAATGACATTAATTCTCTTTTGAATTTAACGATAATAATCTTCTCACCTTTGACATCAATTACAATAGTGTGGTATTCCATCTTGACATCAATGACAACTATAATAATAGTAGATCAAACCTGTTTGCAATAAATTAGAAAGCTGCATAGTAGCTTTAATGCAAAAAATACCCTTCATAGGTGGTAAGATAGCCAGTATTACTAAATGACAACAAGAAGAAATAATATAACAGTTGGTAAATGATGTATGGTAAATGTATAATTCGGGTGTAGCACTGGCAGCAAATGACCTTCACATCCTAGCAGATATTAATGTCTTGATAATATCGAACAGATGTGCTTACAATTACCTAATTGATCCTATTGGTGCTCAAAATTGTAGGTTTCCAAATCCCTAAATCCAAGCTATTTCTAAGTTCTAAGGGTGTTAAACTTAGAGAAAAGACCTCTAACTTATGATCAAGCAGAGAGAATAATGAACCAATTTGCTAAGGTGGGTAACACCTTCTTCAGCTTTATGCTCTGCTAGGCCAAGGGGGATATTCCTTAGGTGTTGTATTGAAGATAGCTACAAAGGATGAAAATCATTCCTAAAATAAACCATATCAATTGCACAAAACACTCCTATTTGTCTGTCACTAAGTGCCTATATATTGGTTTGACAACACAAGGGTTCTGCACCTTCATAAAGCAGATGAGAAACCATGTAAAGAGTTTGAAGACGTTGCTTTGGTGACCCCTAATGATATTTGTAAGAACCCTAGTTCTTCCCAAACTGAAACTCTATGCTTTTGATGAAGGTTTTCTGAATTTTGTGCTTTTTGGATTGTTTTGGTTTTATGCTTTTTTTTTGTATTTTCTAAAGAACTAAGTTGCTGAATCGGGTACGGGTATGGGTACGGGTACGGGCATGGGTACGGGTACGTGGATATGGTATGTGGGTACGACAAATGTTTTTGGGGGGTTGGGTACGGAATCGAGTACGTCCGTACGAAAATGTAATAATATATATCTATATATATATATATATATATGTAGAAACATATATCTAAATTTTAACATATATTGAATATTCTATAATCTATAATATTAATATTAATAATATATATTATTATTAATTTATTATACAATCTAAAATAAAATAATAATAATATTATTATGATAAATCTATAATATAACAATAAATAATATCTATTATTATTATTAGAATCTATAATATCATTATTTATACAAATTATACTCTATATACTATTAGTTTATTAATAATTGTTGTACCCAAACCGAAATTTTTGCTTCATTAAGGCATTTTGCTTAAAAAGTTCTAACTTGTAAAAGTGGGGTCAAAACTCAGTTTTTGGGCAAATAAAGTATGGGCTTTTAGTCAGTGTGATGCCAGGAAGATACTGGCAAAATTTGAAAATTTTGAAAATTAGGGTTTCTGAAGTCTATTTTTAGCCCGAAACCCTAAAAAATAAGAACTTGTCAGAATTGGCTGAAATTAATTTTGATTGGCTTATTTCACATCACGATCACAGTGGTGAAGTCAGTTTCAGTTAAAAGTCAGTTTAAGGCTGGTGGGTAGTTATAACTTTTTCAGGAGAAAAGTTAGGACCTTTGAGGTCATTAATGGCAGTTGGCCAGTACCAGGTGTTAATATCTAAGCCTGAAACTCAAAGAAGAACACTCTACGATGAAAGATGTTGATAATTATGCTTTTTGACGGAGGAGATTTTCAACGAGGTAAAAGTACTGTGAAATTGGCTAAGTCTGGATTGAAAATATTCTAAGTCTGGAGGTCAAAAGCGCCACTCTCAGCTAGGGGCGCCCATCATTATGGAAGCTGTATTCAACTTTTTGTGAGATTTTCTACCAAGATGATTTCTTCAGTTTCCTGATAGCTTCGCAATGAGCTAGCCAGCCAGTCCGACGGAGGAGTAAAACGCCTGAAAACGAAAATTCAATACAGAACGAGGGAAATGCAAAGTAGATGACTTTGAAGAGAAAAAGCGCCCCTGGAGGCCAGGGGCGCCCATCTTTTTGAAGATTCAAATGAAGTCTTTTGATCAAGTGACACCCAGGAAGTTTGTTTCTGTTTTTGGTCCAGCTCCGCGACGCATCTGTCAGCAGGTGAATCTGAGTTGCCGAGTTGCCGCCATCAGTGGTCAAACTTGAGGTTCCAGACTTGATCAGAAACTATTCAGAGAGGACAAAAGCGCCCCTGGAGGCCAAGGGCGCCCAAGGTTTTAAGACCTTTAATGAAATCTGTTCGATGATTTCAGATGTTCGTCTCGTTCGTGTCAGCTTCAGCTTTCCGTTCCCTGTCTCAGCCGGTTCAGAAGATGTCTTGGCAATCCGCAGTCGGAAGTTGAGTAATTTTTGCCAGTTGAAGTAATGGATGACATTGGTTGGGAAAAGCGCCCCTGGCCATGATTTAGGAAGGTTAAATGATGTTTTTATATAAAGTGTTCATCAGGAGCCTTTACTCAGGATTCAGCCTGCTCCGCAGTGAGCCAGTCAGCATGTTCTGAAGTTTTGTCAAATGCCGGGAAACGTCAAGTGAAATATGGTCAAGTTATTAGTGAAAATGATGAAAATGCCTGAAAATATTCTAACACTGAGGTCAAAAGCGCCCCTGGAGGCCAGGGGCGCCCATCTTTTTGAAGCCTCAGATGGTTGAATTTTGAATTGCCACCTCAAGGAATCTTCTTGTCAGATTTGGTCCTGCTCTTCATCGAGATTGTCAGCCAGTTGATTCGACGTGGTAGTCAATCAGAATCAGTGATCGAGCGTGAGCTTCATTTGAGGTTTTTGGATTCAAATTTTCAGAAAAATGTCTAAGTATGAAAGAATGCCTAAAGTCAAAGGTTGACTTTTCAAAATTCAAAAAATAGAAATATGCATGGGAGGAGTTTTCAATTTACTAAATTTGGATCTTCAGTTAAACTCCTTTTCAGGTCGACTTCTATTGAACCTATTTTTAGTCATAACTGGCTAAACTTAGTTTGCATGCACTAGTTAACTGAATCTTCAAGATGGCACCCTAATTTGGGGTGTTCTACATCCAGTTAACTGAGTTTGAAGCCAAATATAGGCCATGCGTGAGTTTTGAAGCACCAGTTGTACTTCAAGCGCCATTTCCAATGCTGGACATGCATTTCACACGCCTTAGAAGATATTTTTCTATATTTTTACTAATGGCATCCATTATTCTTCATCAGAGTTGACATGAAACATCTTTTCTTGAGCATAGAATTGATCTACAGGTGCTACAGGTGTCAGATTTCAGTGTTCTTCGTAGCTACAGATTCAGATTGTTCAAGGGAAGATTATTTCAGACTTCGTTTTCCATTTGCATGCAGGTTTTATCAATTCTACTTCAAGCATAGGCGAATTTTTACAGAAGAAGAGAGAAAACAAAAAAATAAAACTTCTATTCTTCTGTCTTACTTTCTTCTATTCTCGTCTTAGGTTTTCTTCGCATGTCAAAGAAAACGACAGATTTTTCAGAAAAGCATCATCTGGGTTTGAATATTTCAGCATCAACAACAATACCCATGTCTTAGATTATTTTGTGAAAATTGCCCCATTGCCTCTTTTCTAGAAGCACTGTGCTTTTTTCCAGAATTCTCTTTGCATGTGGGCCTAAATCACATTTTTTCGCAAATCTGTTGATCTGGGTGGTTTCAGGATTCATTTCTACGCAAAACCCATGTTCCTGATTTTCGCGAGAAAAATTGCCCCCAGTGCCCTTAACTGCCAGTTCAGATCTCAACTGAAAACCTTTTGCATGCGGGCCTAAATCACATTTTTCCGAATTTCTGACGGTGTGGGCCATCCTAGAATTTGATTATGCACAAAACCCACGTCTCAGAATATTTTGTGAAAATTGCCCTTCGACAGGCTATTTTTAGCCTTATCTAGAGTGATTTTTGGTTTTCCGGAGAAGTTGTCAAAACGTAGCTGTGTTCACAGTCAACAGGCGAGTTTTTCCGGATGCAATTCACACAAATCAAATTCAAGACGATGTCAGTCTTAATTCATGATTTCATCAAAAAAGTTGACATTGATTTGTATCAAGCGCATCAGAAAGGTTGACAAGCGTAGTCACTCAAGTCCACATGGTTTTATGCCTCGTATAGCTGATTGTCTTCCAAGGCCAGTTTAGAGGGTTGATAAGCATGAAAAACGTGAGAAACGTCAAGCTGCAGAAGAAATAGTGGCCATCACTTCAGTTTACAGAGCCGCCAGAGTTACCAACCAATGAAGGGCCAGTTTAAGTATGCAGAGGTTTTCGGTTTTGCTTGAGTTACTAACTAGCAGTTGATTGACAGTTGAGACATGTGATGACTTCTAGATGGTGATGCAGTCACTAACCTCGTGGAGGGGTTACTTGCTCGAGATCAGGGTCAGTGAACTTCAGTTCAAGGCGTCCCACCTTTTCCAAGATAGACATTAGACACAGGAGTTAAACTCGAGGCTTCTTTCCGAGTTAACTGGTTGTTACACATTGCATGCATGTCTTTCTTGGAAACATCTACGTACACTTGGAGATTAGATTAGATTTTTCAGTTGACTGATGATAGCATTCCAGTTGACTTGCTTTCAATAAGGACGTGCATGTTGCACCTTGTCCATTTAGATTAGATGTTTCAGTTAACTGATGATAGTTTCCCAGTTAACTGTATAGTTTCATTTAATTAGGGTTTAAGAATAAGATCTTGCATGTCTTGCAAGACTGTAGTTGACTCAAGGTGATTTTAGGGTTGCCTACACCTTGAAGTCTATAAATAAGACCTTTCAGCTCATTTGTAATTAGCTTTTCCTGGTGATAGAGAATTGCTGCGTTGTCGGCAACATGCCTATTCTCAAGATTGGTTCACCCTTGTAAATTAGAACTTTTGCTTGATAGCATACATGCTACGCCTACCTTGCCTGTAGTATTGCTATTATTGTATCTGTTCAAAGAGTAATTGCTGTTATAATAAATTGCTGCGCCTACCTTGCCTTCATGTTATTGTCATGGTGTTTATTCGATCTTAGTTAAATGGGGTTGCTTGGTTTGATCGTTATTGCATGCGTGTTGCGTCTATACAATCTACTGTCCCAGTTGCTTACCTTTTGTTTTGTTTATTATAAGCCTATTCAGAAGAGCAAATAGTTGCGCCTACCTTGCCTTCATGTTGCAAACTGTACTTTAAAGCTTATCGTTTGATGTGTGTGATAGTAGACTCATTCAGCCAAGCAGATAGTTGCGCCTACCTTGCCTTCATGTTGTGAAGTTGTACCAGGTTTACCGTTCATTTGTTTGTTTTAATAAACTTCTTCCCGGATTAGCAAATAGTTGCGCCTACCTTGCCTTCATGTTGTGAGCCCGCACCTGGAGTTTATCGTACAATACATTCCTGCTCCATTTCCTCATGCTCTGTTTCTTGAGGAAATTGGATAGATATTAAAGAAGTTAGCTTAGTTGTAGTTACATGATCTGCGAAACCAGAAAATACTTAGCTGCAACGTTCTAGGTTTTCTTAACCTTGTGCCTCTACCAGCTGAGAACAAAAAGATAGGACATTAGTTTAGTTTTCTATTTTCATGCATTCTAGCACAACGAGGGAGCTTCCCCTCCTAATTTGAAGAGCACTCATTACGTAGTGTGCATAGCTGTCCGTACAAACTTACACTCCAGAGGTGTTAGTTTTTACGCCAACAATAATATTATCTATTATTATAAAGTCTATTTTTTATAATTTATAATATTAATATTAATAATAGTTTATAATATATATTATTATTAATTTATTATACAATCTAGAAAAATATATATAATAATTAATATAATTTAATATAATTTAATATAAACAATAATATATATTTAATATACCAATGACTTAACCAATCAAAAAAAAAACAAATAACTTAAGTTTTAATAAACAATATTAATAAAACTTAAAATCTTATTAAATTTAATAAAATTCTTATGAATTAAAAAGATAAAAATTTGTTAAAGTTGTGGAAATATTTTATTTTGTTTCCCGCTTCATTCCTCCCCGGCGAACTTCGGGCAGACTGGAAAGGCGGATCTCAACTCCACTAGGCTTGCTCATGCGCTATTTTTTCTCCCCTGCATTTCTATGTCGCTTGTGTGAGGTCACGGTTTCTCTATGCCCTAGCATTTTTCTTGCCGCCTGTGTGTCGTGTGAGCCCCTCCAGTCGTGTTTCTCTGTGCCCTCAAATTCGTGGGCTTGAGTTTACTGTTTTTGCAGTCACGAGCGGTGAAGGCCAAAGCGAAATAAATCACGAAACAAATGAAAAAGTCACACAGATGGAAAAACGGTTAAAAAACGTCATTGAATCGCCACATCATGGGGAAAAACGTCTGGAATCGCTTATGTGAATTCCGAATCGAACCCACAGGTGGAATATCGATTCCTGGGCGATTCGTATCTGAATCCGTTTCCGAAACGATTCATTTTTGGAAACGTTGCCTATAGAGGGACGATTCGGTAACACAGCTAAAGAATGAAGCTAGGAAATAAAGTAACTAAAGAAATGTGCAAACAACTGAAATGAACTACTGCTGCAAATAGAGATATTATTTATTGATTTAATCTTCAAAGCCTTTACATATAAATGCATACCCGAAAATAGAGAAAGATGGTCATATGAAAATCTGAGAATGTTGGCAGCAATATACAAAACCCTCCAATAATCGACTTGCTGCGAATGAAGCTTTCTCCACCTCAGAAACTATCAAAAATGCCTCCCATGCTCAAGCCGCCCCTGATGAAGAAGAAAGATGTCAAAAAGGCAAGGTGTTTTGCCCTAGAGAAAACATGCCTATCTTTGGGTGCTGGTACGGCTAGTACTGCAGGCTGTACGACCTTGAGGATGCCAAATGAATAATGAAAAATGCAGCCTTAATGGTATTTGATCTTCACAATAATAATCTGCTCAACAACCCCTTAATGAACTTCTCAAATCTGCCCAATGTTGACCTCTGGGTGAAGCCAATCTAATTTGCAAACTTCAGCTGATGTTGCACAACCTCAGAAAGCACGAACAATGAAGAATGAACATTCTCCAATGCCAAAAAGCTCTAGAAATACGGAAACCCTTGGTTTCTCTCCTCCAACGCCAAGATATCATAAAAAGACAAGTTTCAAATGCTTCAATGGATGAATCGAACTATTCTTTGGCTTCCTTATATCTTCTTCACAAAAGGTAAATCCCTAATTTTCCTTTTCGATCATTTAAATAATATAACGGTTGCACTTTGATAATATTAAAATAATACCTTGGAGTTGGTGCCCAAGTCATTAATTATAAAATGGCTTGCTTTTTAATGTCTCCATAACCCATTAATCATAAAGTGCAAATATAACGTTATAATATAACTTTTAAAATATTAATTATTATTAAAGTCACCTTTAATAATAATTAAACATTATAACTTAGGCAATATTCCTTATTTCATCAAACCAACTGAATTCCGGAATCGACACTACCAATATATCACCTTCAGATGCCTTTCTATAAATAGTAACCCTGGACTACCATGCTCTGATGAATTACTATAAATAGTAAGTGTATGAAACTGAGTCTTGAAACATCAAACGAAGGCCAATCCTGAACCCATTGAACACTAGAGAAGAGAAAAGTCATCAACTGATCAAGTATCTGCCTTAGAAGACCCTCTGTCCAAACCCATTAGCCTACGAGGGTCAGAATGATAGGCTAATCCCACTGACAACTAATGTCTAACTAGAAGGGGACGTTACAGTCCGCCCTCCTTGAAATTGCTTGTCCCCAAGCAATCTCAACTCCGGATGTTGTAAAATATCCTCGCTCTCCCATGTAGCATCCTCTACCGACAAGTCCCTCCACTTAATCAAGTATTCCCTGATGACCCGTCTTCTCAACTGTCTCTCTTTGACATCTAAGATGGCCTCATGTACCAAAATTAATTTCCCCTCATCATCCAGGGGTGGTAAAGCTAAAGAGGGAACAATACGATGTCCTAATGCCTTCTTGAGGTGTGAAACATGGAATACATTATGAACCCTACTATCTGCCGGTAGGTCCAACTCATAAGCCACCTCGCCTACTTGCCTGATAATCTTGAAAGGATCATAGTATCACGGCTTGAGTTTCTCTGCACCACTCTTCCTAAGAGTGGATTGACGGTAGGGCTGCAACACCAGATACACCATATCCCCTACATCAAAAGAACGCTCAACTCTTCTCTGATCAGCATACCGCTTTTGTTGATTCTGTGCCTTCTGAATGTTCTCACAAAGAGCTCTCATGATATCCTGGTTCTCCTGCCAAAGATCCCTAGCGCTAGGCACTCTACTGTCACTCAACAATAAATCAAGAAAGTTGGGTGCATCATACCCATACAGTGCCATAAACGGTGTCATCTGAATCGACATATGGTGAGTGGTATTATAATAGTACTCACAAAGATGAATCCACTTCACCCAAGCATTTTGCTGCCCAACTATATAGTTTCAGAGGTATCCTTCCACCCATTTGTTTACAATCTCCATCTGACCATTTGTCTGCGGGTGGTAGCTGGTGCTCGGAGTAAGCTTGGTTCCACAAAGTCTGAATAGCTCCTACCAAAAGTGACTCAAGAACTAACTATCCTTGTCGCTGACAATACCCCGAGGTAACCCATGCAACCTGAATACCTTATGGAAAAACAATTATGCTACCTATGTAGCTAAATATGTAGCTGCAATCGGAAATAAATGAGCGTACTTCGTAAGCTGATCAACAACCACATATATGCAATCTCTACCATGGGCTTTCATAAAGCTCGTAATAAAATCCATGGACAAGCATTCCCACTTCCTATCAGGAATTGGAAGTGGCTGTAATAACCCTGGAGGATAGGTATGCTCTTGTTTATTTTGCTAACAAACAGGGCACTCTCTGACATAACAAAGAACATCTAACATAAGACCTTTCCAAGTGAAACGCTCCCATATGTGCTTGTAAGTTTTGATATACCAAGGATGTTCTGCCATGGGCACATGATGAAAGGCTCTCAACACTTTTCTCTTCATCTTTGATCCTGGGGTCAAGAAAATTCTCCCTTTGTAAATGATACGCTCATTTACAATTGAGTATTTGCTGTCCTGTACTGAACCCTCGATAATGCCAAAAGCCCAAGAGTTTTTGGTATAGTAATCAGATGTCTCCAATCCTCTGAAATCTTAACCATGGAGCTCAAATGTGGTCGGTGGGACAAAGCCTGGGGTCAAATAGATTCTCCCCTTGTAAATGATGAGATCATTTACAACTATGTATCTATCATCCTGTACTGACCTATAATGTCCCCCTCTCAGTAGTAATCTTGGTGATGACCGTTAGCTTATTTCTGAGACCCGTAGGCTACTCAGAAGTGGAAATTAGGGTTTCCTATTTTGGTGGAGGTTGTTTAGCTTTTTCTGAAGGTTGCCTTTGGAATTTCAAAGTTCTGTTTGTGGTTTCTTTCTAGATTTTCTAAGAGCTTCGCAACGATATAGCTGGCATGTTGTTCTGAGCAACTTCCTGAATTTACTATTTTTAGTAAATTCTAATTTTGGTAGTGATCCTCTTGGCATCGGTACTCTTGGCTTTCCTCTTCGAGCAGTTCAGTTGGTAGTGTTTGATTTGGCTTTGGGATGCTTTTCCATGAGAGATAAGTTATTTTAATTAAAATAATGTTATATTTTAATATTATGTCCCTTGGCCTAGCTTGATGACTTTTAAGTTGTTTTAAAAAGGTGGTCTTCATGGGTGGACGCCTCATCAAGGGGTTAATTGAAATATTTTCAAAATGATAAAGTGAACTAAGGAAAAAAGGGACGCCAACTTGAGGAAGGTAATTGTGATTTTAAAATAATGAAATATTTCATTAAAGCAAATGGGACGCCAACTTGCTGAGAGGGTTGAATCAACTTGGAAATTTGAATTGTGTTGACTCCTTGGTTTTGGTGTACCTTCTAGAGGCTTCTAGAGATGCTCTTCATAGGTTATAAAAGGGAGTTACTTCTCTTCATGATCTTATCTTGAGTCGACTGCAAAGTTATGTTGCCGGAATGGTGATTGAGTGCTTCGGGGAAAGCATACCCCCTAGCTTGGCTTAGCTTCTTGCTTGAAAGATAGCAACTAGTTAAGATAGGATTGTCCTTGGTCTTTGAGTTGAGTTTTGAGCAGGTTGTAGTTGAGTTATTTGCATTTTATCAGATTTACAGAGTTGCTGGTGTTGTTCAGCTGATTGTAGTTTTTGTTCATATCTTGCAAAATAAAAATAGTATCATTCTAGGTATTGTTCCTACCCGTTTCCTTGCTAGGGGCGACCCTTCATGTTAATTATCAGATTTTATTAGCAAGTGTTGGATTTTTAAAGGCAAAATCGCCCTTCTTAGAGGGTCGCACCTTTTTGGAAGTGTCTTGGTTTCCGTGCAAAATAAATGTAAGTTGTTTGAGTTGGTTTTAGTGTCCAATCTTGGTCGCCATCCATGTTAGAGTATTATGCATTTTATCTCATGTCGATTGATTGAGTTTTGAGCAAGTTATGAGCAATTTAGTGAGGTTACAGGTTGCTGGTCTGTACAATTTCAGTCAGTGTTAAAGTCTTATCAGATTGTGACTCTTGAGTGGGATTGAGTCTTGGAGGTCAAGTTGAGTATAGGAGAGTCCCTTTACATTATTGCAGCATTGAATGACTTCTAATCATGTGCTCTTGGCAGGTTCTCTATCACATTGTAAGCTGAATTGCAGTACTGTCAGCATTTCTCCTCTTCTTCTCTAGCTCTTGCAATTCCCACGATTGTGGAAGAGACTGGCCTCATTTCAATCTATAGCTTCAGGTTTCCATTTCTTGCATCACCCGCTGAATAAGTGGAAGAGGCTGGCTTGCCGCCTATTTATTTATTGTAATGCATTACTTCATCATATTGCTGATCGACTAAGCCGTCAACATACTCCCGCTGAATAAGTGGTCGAGTTGCATGTTTAATTTCAGTAATATTCTTCATTTTCAATCCTCCTGCTGAATAAGTGGTAGAGTGATTGTTATCTTCCTTCTCTACTCTTTCAACAATTTCCAATTGTGCTAATGATCCCCTTTCGAGTATGCTCTCACCTTGCCCGCATTGGGATTTGGGTTGATCAGAGGGAAGGGTTCCCTTTAGTTGGATTGTTATTTTCACTAACGTTAATGGGTGAAATCATTGTGTCAAAAAATTAAAAAATTGGCTAGCACATTTAATGACCCCTCAACAATTCTAGAAGCCCAACTGTCCTTGGCATACTCTGCCACTATCAGATGCCTCCAATCCTCTGCAATCCCAGCCATGGAGCTCAAGTGTGGGTGACGAGATAAAGCATCAACAACTACATTATGTGTTCCTTTGACAAAGGAAATGTCGAAGTCATATGATTGCAGCTTGCTCACCCACTTCTGCTGGTGATCATTAAGGTCCTGTTGCCCCAAGAAATGTCTCAAGCTGTTATGGTCTGTCTTCACAACAAATTTATTGCCCACCAAATACTGCCTGAACTTGGCCAATGCATGCATAATGCCAACATCTCCTTATCATATATGATGTAACCCCTCTTTGGACCACGGAGCTTCCGACTCTCAAAAGCAATCGGATGTTTGTCCTGCATGAGGACTGCACCTATTCCCTCGCCTGAAGCATCACACTGTAGCTTAAAGGGTTTTGAAAAATCTAGCAATGCAAGCACTAGGCAAGAAGTCATGATTATTTTGAACATCTCAAAGAAATCTTGTGCCTTCAGAGTCAAAACGAATGCCCCTTTCTTTGTCAAGTTTGTGAGTGGTGCCACATGTTGTGAATACCCATTAACAAATCTGCGGTAGAAGCCGCATAATCCCAAAAACCCTCTAAGCTGAGTGAGATTCTCTGGTGTAGGCCACTTGACGATAGCCTTGATCTTCCAGGATCCATACATACTCCCCCTGCACTAATGATGTGGCCAAGATACAATAATTTTGTCATACCCAAGTCACATTTGGATTCCTTGGCATACAAGGACTCCTCTCCAAGAATACCCAATACTGTGTCAAGATGAGCAATGTGATCCTCCCATGTTTTATTGTACACCAAGATATCATCAAAGAATACTAGCACAAACTGCCGCAACTGTGAATGGAAGACCCTGTTCATCGTGGATTGAAATGTCGCAGGTGCATTGGTTAGCCCATATGGCATAACCACAAACTCAAAATGCCTACAATGACACCTGAAGGCTGTCTTTTCAATGCCCTGCTCCCTGACCCGAATTTGATGATACCCCGATCTCAAGTCTATCTTTGAAAAATATTGGGCACCATGAAGCTCATCTATCAGCTCATCAATCCGGGGTATGGGATATCTATTTTTGATAGTCCTTTTATTCAACAACCTGTAGTCTATACACATCCGCAAAGTACCATCCTTTTTGACCAGAACCACAGATGATGCAAAAGGTGACTTACTAGGTCTAATGTGCCCCATAGCAAGCAAATCCTTAATTGTTTTCTCGATTTCATCCTTGAGTCGCTTGGGATGCCTGTAGGGAGTGACTATCACGGGCTTGGCGCCCTCCTCTAACTCAATGATATTCTCAATCCCTCTATCTGGTGGTCTACTTGGAGGAATTTCACTAAATACCTTCGCATGCTTAATTCTCAACTGCTGAATGTCTGGATGGTATTTTGACTTCTATTGCTCTCCCTGCGTAGGCATCAACACACATTTTGCTGCCCACTCAATCATATCATGTCTCCTGAGCCTTTCCATCCTCTTGAATGAGATCATCCTAAAACTAGAATCTCGGATGGCCTTAAGGATATGAGTTTTCCCATCCACCTAGAATGTCATCTCCATCTCCTTGAGGTCAAGGGTGAATTTCCCAATATCATGCAAACATCTCATGCCAAGAACCATATCCGTATCTCCCATATTCACCACATAGAAATCAATCTTGAACTCATAATTGTTCAAGCGCATAGGTAAATCTGGGATCATCCTTTCGCATTTGAGGGTGTATCCATCTGCAACCTTAACTCTGATCCCCTCAAATTCTTTTGTCTTGAGTCCACGCCTCTCAACCAATCTGGCATCAATAGAATTATGTGTAGCTCCAGTGTCAAGAAGAGTGATAATTTTCTTCCCTGCTAAAATTCCACGCATCCTAAATGATCCCTCCTGTTGGATGCTAGTAAGGTGTGCATCATGTCGCCTTGCTGCCCTTTCATGTTCCCCATCACTTTCAGGCTTCTCTTCATCATGATCAACACTTGAATCCTCTGAATCTGATTGCTGGTCTGATTTCTCAGACTCAGAATCCTGAAAGTATGCCCACATTGCTCTATTAGCTTTGCCCTTAGGTCTCAAGGGACAATCATGGTTTGCATCGTAGGGTCCCTTGCAGTAAAAACACAACTTCTTTTTGTGCAAATCATTGAGTGTATCGTGATCAAGAGGTGCTACTAATTTGCCCTTAAACTCTGGTTTGTTCTTCTTCTTAGAGAAAGATTTGTTGTCCCGATATGAAGAAGATCCTTTTGATGAGAACTTGCTTTGTGGGGCTGCAAGTTCCATGCTTCTAGCCTTTTTCATTGCATCTTGCAGTGTTGGCAGATCAAAGGCTTTTAACCAACCCTTCAATGGTTCCATTAATCCTTCAGTGAACAAAACTACCAACCTTCTTTCATTGATATTGGGTACCATCATTGACAACCTCTGAAAATCTGACATATGCTTCCAATGTTCCATGTTGCTTCAATTGTACTAGCTCCTTGAATGTCACCTCAAGATCCTTGCTATCAAATCTGTCTATCAGTCTATTAGTGAACTCCTCATACGTATTGACAAGGTTATGGCCAAGAGTGACCAAACCATGGTACCGCCATTCATGAGCAACTCCCTCCAAATGTAGTGTGGCAGATTTGATGGCGTCTTCTTTAGGCATTGGTCTCAAGGAGAGGTAGTTATCTAGCTTTTGCACCCAAGACCTAGCTGTACATTCACCGCTTCCATCACAATGAGCTAATGTCACCTTCCCAAGAGCCTGCTGAAAATCAATTCTAGGAGCTACAGGAGGATGGTGATCATTTCTCCCACCATTTCTTCTATTCCTTTGATTCATGTATTGATCAAAGGTCCACTATTCTCTTAGATTAGGAGGTAATGTAGAATATTCCATGTATGCTTGTCTGGCATCGTTTGCAAAAGGTGCTGCAACTTCCACTTGTTGTTCTTCCCTTGGTGTGAAAGTAGGGAAGAGAGGTCTAGAGGCTTATCCTCTAGTATTAGTTGCTCTATTTCTCCCATTGACCTTTGTATTATTGTCGTTAATACCACTGTTAATACCACTATTCTCTCCTGTATGATTGTTTTGAAGTGATTTTGATTCAGAATTGCTTGTTGGTCCATTCTTGCTAGCAAGTGTGACATCATGTCAATCATCCCATCGAACTTCTTTTCAATCCGTGCTTCTCTTTCATTTGAATTCTGCCTGTTACTATCTGACATGTTTTAATTGTTTCTTCAAGCCCTTCAATTGCTTTGCATGTTTGTCTTAAAGCCTCTGAGAATGTGTCTGCTTCTGGTACTGGTGGGGTTTGATACTGCAGTCTTCTTTGTTCCCTGTTATAATATCTGATATCTCTTTCACTCATCAAGCAAACAATTGGCATGCAAACTATGAGATGACTATGAATGAATATTGCAAGAATATTAACCCAGCAACTTATCACTCCATTGATTGAATGCAAATCAAATGTACATACCACTATGCCAAGACTCTTGGCTTACAATGTACAACTAATGCAAATGACAAATTTGAAGAACCTGGAAATATGATGGCTGACTTGACAAATGATTCGATTCTCCCGAATGCCAAATGATATTCCTTCAAGCAAGTGGCGCTTATGCTTCTTATGCCTTAGCAATGCTTCTTGATTTTTGTTTGAATTTATTTCTCCTCCTAGCTCTAAATCACACCTCCTAGCTGGCCGCCTCTGTCACTTATGATCAGATCTCTGTAACAAATTATATCTGCCACAAATCTCCTTCAAAATGCCTACAATATAATCTCAACCCCTCCTATAATCTAGAACTTCAATCCTCTTGAAGAATTGATGCCCAAAAGAGGAGATATGAGCCAAATCGTGGTTTCCCTAGCTGGCTGGGAATGACTGAAAAAGTCTGATATAAAAATCAGATTACTCTAAATGCAAATCGACCCCTATGAATGCATTTATTTGATGAAGACCTTGATGCCAAAATGCCTCCACCATTATCACCAAATCAATCTAACCAAAATTGGCGAAAGGCCACAAATTTTGCACAATGAGAAGTCTGAAGTAACCTCTCCGTAACCTCTCCAATGGCTGCAACCCTTTAGAAGATATTTCACTTCCTCAGTTATGCTATAAATGGGAGTTTTCGTTCCCAAAGACAATGTACTGCAGAAACCCTAGCTCCACAAGTGCTCGTAAAATGGTTGATGTCAAATGCTGGATGATTTACAATGGCAGCCCACACCCTCTTTTATACTTTTCTTTTCCCTCATTTGGGAAGTTTCTAGAAGCTCATAATATTTTATTATTTTCCCTTTTTATATTTTATATTTGCACTTTATAATAAGATAATGAATTATAACATAAAGTACAAATATAACATCATTTTATAACATGAGGTTTCTAAAATTAGAAACATTTTAATAAATCGTTAGAAAACCTCCGGAAGAATAAGGAAACTCCAAAAAGAAGCCAACTGCCATCTAAGTAACTGTTGGGAAGACCCTCTAACCATGCCCCATTAGCCTACAAGGGCCACTGATAGGCTAATTATGCAGATATGTCAATGTCTAGCTACAAGGGGACAATACATTTTCTGACATGATAAAACTTTATGTTTGACTCCTGATTCTGGTAGTTCAACAACTCAGATTAACCTGCTGACGAATTCGTTGCGAAGCCAAACCAAGTCTAAGACAAACATCCTAGGCATCATTTGGTTAGAAACCTTTATCTGGTACCTTGAAAAGTTGGGCGTCCGTGGCTAGCAGGGGCGCTTTTTTGCTCCAGTGTTCGTCAAATTTTCATCTTCCTCATTTCGCGTTCAATCTCCAATTTCAAGTGCTAGACAAATCCTCTGGACTGGTTGGTAGGCTCATCTCAAAGCTAACATTATTCTGGAGAAGACTTCTTGGAAGTAAAAAACCCCAAAAAGGTAATCTGGGCCTCTTAAATCTAGGGCGCTTCTGACTAGCAGGTGCTCTTTTCATTCCAAAGTTAAGAAAAACTTTCAGCATCTTCTCTTCAATGAAAATCCCCTCTGAGACGAAGCATCATTTTGGACATATCTCGCCATAGAATCTTCACTAGAGCATTTTAAGCTTAGATTTTGGCATTCGGCACCTGGCCATCTGCCATTGACGACCTTAGAGGTCTTAACTTTTTTCCCGAAAAAGTGAAATAGACCCATCAGCCTTAGACTTGACTTTTTCTTAATTTTGACTTCACCATTGTGATCGTGAAGTGAAATAAGCTAATCAAAATAATTTTCAGCCAATTCTGACAAGTTCTATTTTTAGGGTTTTGGGCTATTTTTAGGGTTTGTTTTGAAACAATAACTTTATGGGCATCTGTTTCACAACAAACCCAAAAAACCCTAAATTTTAGGAATGGAAACCCTAATTTTTACTAAATTTAAGAAAACCTAAAACCTTAGTCACAGCATTCGCCAAATTTTTGGCTTGAGATTCGAAATTCGACGAATCTTAAAAAACAGTTTGAAATTCGTTTTGATTCGCCAAAAAAATCGTACGGAAATAAGCGCAACACAATGTTTGTAGTTTATTGTGTTTTTATTGACTTCATTTGGCCTCATTTTGATCCTCCTCCTGGCGCCTTTGATCGTTCCCTCTTGGAATTGGTGCTCGAGCTATCGCCAGGTGCCCCCACCAAATCGTCTGTGTTGGAGCTCACTCTCTACCAGCGACGGCGATCCTTCACTGAGCTCTATGAGTCTTTTAGGTAGGCCGTCGCTTTTTTGTTTCCGGGTTTTCTTTTATTTTTTTATTTCATAAAATTTCAAAGTTTTAATTTTTAAACTATCATTCATATTTTATGTCGCCATTCATAATATTAGGTTGTTTTATTTTCGGGTTTTCTTTCATTTTTTTATTTTATAAAATTTCAAAGTTTTAATGTTTAAACAATCATTCGTATTTTGTGATTTCACTTTTTAATGTTTATTTATATTAAAAAAAAATTATTTTATATATTTAAATTTACTCTTATTTTTATTTTCTTATTGATGATATCATCGATATGTTTTTTAAATAGAACAATTGTTTTAATTATATTAAAAAATTAATATTTAATATATTTAAATTTATTATTATTTTTATTTCCTTATTAATGATATGATTTTAAATAGAATAAACTTTAATATTTTTTATATAAGAAGAATTTAATGTGGAAATTTTACTTTGTGACATACATTATATTTATAAGAAAATATATTACATCAGTATATATGATATTTACTAGTTTTTATATATTATTAATATTTTTTAAACAATTTTGTGGATATATTATTTATATTTATAAAAAAAATAAAAAAATAAAAAAAATTACATAAGGCGAATTTAATCCAAATTTTTTACTTTTTGAATTTTTTCTTTGTCGAATTTCAATGTTGCTGAATTCGAATTCGAATTCGAACCTTGTGACTTAGCCTAAAACTGAAAAACTGAAATCTGGGTTTTCTAGATAACTTCATTCTGAACAGACCTAGATTGTCTGATTTTGAAAATTTTGAGTTCTTGACCCTCATGCATGACATGCAAATTTCCAACTTCAAACAATTTTGAGATTTTGACTATTTTAAACAAAATGCCTTAATGAAGCAAAACAATTATTATGGGTACAACAGATATTCAATTTCCTTTTTATATCCATCTGAACTTTTGAGAAACATTTTATTTTTTCTTCTCAAAAAGTGACCCCACATTTTTAATTTTACTATTCGTTCCACTATTTTAAACAAAATGCCTTAATGAAGCAAAACGATTATTATGGGTACAACAGATATTCAATTTCCTTTTTATATCCGTCTGAACTTTTGAGAAACATTTTATTGTTTCTTCTCAAAAAGTGACCCCACATTTTTAATTTTACTATTCATTCCAAAAAGTCACTTTATGTTTAAATGGTCACTTCACTCCACTAATTAATTAAATTAAAATCATCCATAAAATAAATAACTTAGACAACCTAATTAAATTAATTAAATTACCCTTATTAAATTCCCATTAGCCTACAACAATAAAAAGTAGGCTAAGGATCAAATCGGAATGCCTACACCAAAGAAGGGGACATTACAAAAGTAATTTTAAAAGAGGGTCATTTTGGGAGATAAAAAGTAATTTCAAATTAAAAGATTTTAAAAGCCACTTTTGGAGGGAAATGTGTAATCTCCCACCCCAATCTGTTGTTTTTTGTAATGTTTTTTTGTGTTTGCTCTTTTTGTTTTTTTTTTAATATTGTTGTTGTAACTTTTTGCGTTTTTACTTGTTTGAAAATGCATAAATAGAACAAAAATAATTGTAAACCAAATACCTAGTTGCTAAAACAAAATATTGACAAATACCCAGATGTAGATTAATCATTAAAATCATGTTGTACCCAAAATAATTTTTTTTGCTTCATTAAGGCATTTTGAAAAAAATGGTCAAAATCTTGTAAAATTGTCGTCAAAAGTCAACAAAAGTCAAAGTCTCTAAAAATGGCAATTTTCTATTCTTAGAAATTTCTAAAAGGCAAACGGATCATGGGGTTTTTTCTAGGTTTATTGTCTAGAGGATACTTGCAAAATTTTGAAAATTTTGAAATTGGGGTTTCAAGCCCCTATTTAAAAAAAAACCCTAAAAACAGGATCTTTCCAAAATTGGCTCAAAATGATTTTGATTGGTTGATTCTTCATCACGATCACATTGGTCTAGTTAGAATCATGAAAAAGTCAGTTTTGCTTTGGTGGGTCTATTTCGCTTTTTCAGAAGAAAAGTTAGGACCTCTGAGGCAGTGTTACAAGACTCGGACTCGCCTCGAACTCGACAAGCCAATTTTTGACTCGGAGCCCAGACTTGGCAAAGACTCAACAAATAGAAAAACCCAAGAAATTCAAAGATTTTTAAGGATTTAAAACTTGTTTCATGCACCCTTTAATAAATAAACCTTAAAGACACAATAACATCATCAAATAGAAATTACTATGATCCCATACACAAACATACATCGATCACATAAGTATAAACGCAAATATTACCTGAAGGAAATAAGACATTCAGATATATGAATATTGTCAAATATATACAAAACTCATGGAATATGAAATCCATGGCATCAAAACAAATATCAAAACTAAAAAAATAAGTCTGTGGCTTAGAAGAGCTTGCATTACTCATCCCAATATCACGACAAGTCATGCGCTAGTGTCTAAGATAGGTCCTAGATGATGATGTAGCCATCATATTTGCTTGCATCTCAATGATTGGTGTGTATATTCAAGTGAGGAATTTATTATTAAAATTTTATTGAAGCCTTCAAGACTGCATGTTTTGTTGTCTAATGTATGAAACAAGATAATCCTTGATTATGGCTTTGACTGTGAAAGATGTAGAGATTTGCAATAGGGGATATGTATTTTGTAGGTTTTCTGATCATGATTCATCATTGGCCTATAACATGCTTAGACCTATAGTTTGATCACCAAGCCCAAATGAAGACCTTCAAAACCTCACAAACCTTCATGGCGCACACCATTTAATTAAAAAAAAATTAAATGAAAGATTGCAAATTTTTTAAAAAAATTTAATTAAAATGGCCGAGTCTGGGGCACGAGACTCAGCGAGTTTGGCAAGTCTGTCGAGTCCCGGCGAGTACTCGGCAGCCGAGTCTCTGGGACTCGTTTAGGGTCACCCGCCTCGAGACTCGCGAGTACTCACCGAGTTTGGCGAGTCTTGTAACTATGCTCTGAGGTCATCAATGGAGGATGGCCAGATACTAGTGTTGAAATCTAAGCTCCAAACGCTTCACAAAAGAATCTATGGTGAAAGATGCTCGAAAAATGGCGAATGATGGAGGGGAATTTCAAAAGTTGAAAATTGTAGAAAATAAACTAAGTTTGGAGATGGATGCCTTACCTCAAAGAGGGTGTCTAGGCTTCAATGCCTTAGAATATTTTTCAGTTTTTTATTGTTACACACAAAATGCAGTCAATGCGTTTGCGTCATTAGCAAAGATGCTCAACACAGTCAACATAGTCGACGAAACAGTGAACGTTAAGCACAAGGAGAGTAAAATCATTGAAAATGACTGCCAACTAGAGCCAAAAGCACCCCTATAGGCCAGGGGTGCCTATGAATTCAAGGGTATAAATGCATCTGTTGGGAATTGCAGTTTTGGGGGTCCTCCTCAGAATTCTTCCAACTTTGCGATGAATCCAACATCTAGATCACGGGATCGGCCAAACACTCACAAATGAAGATCAAACCAAAAGTGTTGAAAGTCAGCAAACTCAAAATTGATGAAGTTTGAAGAGAAAAAGTGCCCTTGCAGGCTAGGGGCACCCAAGAATTAAAGCATTCAGAAGTCATTTTCAGAGTTTGCAGCCTCCAAGAAATTCATCCCGGTTTCAGTCCAGCTCCGCAGTGAATCCATCTGCCAACTTTGAAGACCTGTCGAACATCGACAAATGAAGATCGAATGGACACCCAAAACGAAGAAAAAGTTGAAAACCATGAAAATTGGCTAACACTGAGCAGAAATGCACCCTGCTAGCAAAAGGCGCCAAACCTTTTGGAGCATCAGATGCAACTTTCAGGTTTCACAACTCCCAAGAAGTCCTTCTTAGTTACGATCAAAATTCACGATGACTCCGTCAGCAAGTTCACCGAAGCAGTCAAACATCCAAAAATGAAGGTCAAATTGGAGCATTTCGTCAAGGGTTACAAAGTGAAAATTGTGTCTCAGAAACAAAAAAGTGCCTCTACAAGCTAGGGGCGCCTAGGAATTTGAGCCTCCTAAAATAGTTTTCAGAGCTTGCAAAGCCAGTCATCCTTTTCAAAATTCTTCCAGCTTTATGATGGATTCAACATCCATTCTACGGAAATCATCAATCACCAACAACTGCAGATTGAAGCACGAGAGGTCAAATTGAAGAAATTGAAAATATCTGAAAATTGGTTAACACTGGCAAACAAAAGCACCTTATCTCAAGAAGGCGCCTAGAAATTTGAGCCATCAAAACCACTTTTCAGGGTTTTTAGCTTCCAAGAACATCTTAGATTTGATCATGCTTTGTAGTGAATCTATCAACCCAACATCGGGATCAATCAGGTGTCCCGAATCAAGGGTCAAACGGAGGTAGTTTATCAGAGAAATTTTGAAAATCATCAAAAATATTCTAGCACTGGCAAGGTGGCATCCAAGTCAACTCCAGTTATAGATTTTAAAGACTTTCTTATGTCTTAGTCGCCCAAATTTTGGGGGGATTCTTTTAGTTAACAACTATTCAAGCCAGATGACTCCTAAAATTAGTGTTTTTGTGAGTTAATTGATGCTTCCACCTCCAAACTTTGTTTAGCAAGCATTTGGGCGTCCATAATTCATTATTCTTGCAGGTTGACTTCAAACGCCAAACATAGAATTTTATTCTCTACGGCATTTGAAGGATCAAATGATAGGGGTTTTCAACGTTCGTCGTATTTTCAAGATCAAGTTGCATAGAAGAACATCTTTTCAAAAGGACGTTTTTCTAGAGTTCATATCTCCAGGCATCATTTTTCAGAGGCAACAATTCATAATCTTCGGCTTCTACCATTATGGGTTCTCTTCTTTTTCAATCTTCTCCAAGATTGAAATTTTTTCCCCACAATTTCTTCTACTTTTGTCTTAGGTTTTCTCGCATGTTCAACGAAAATCAATCTTTTCATAGATCTGACCTTCAGGGTTTATTCAGCACAAGATTGGCCACAAAACCCAAGGGCCATATTTTTCTAGAAAAGTTGCCCCACTACTGCCATTTTTTATGGTTTCTGAAAAAAATTACTTTTTTCCGAAAACAAACAAACTAGGTTTATTCAACACACAAGGGCCTACAAAACCCACTTCTCATAATTTTTCGAGAAAAATTGCCTTGTTGCTTCTATCTTTGAGGGGTTCTTGCATATTTGTGAAAAAATCAAATTTTCAGAAAACGAACAATCTGGGTATATTCAGCATTACCTTCTCTACAAAACCCATATCTCAGATTTTTATCCAAAATATGCCTTTTTTTTGCCTCTCAAAGAAGCTATTTTTAGCTTTTTTGTAGAACTTGTCTGAACATATCCATGTTCACAATCAAACTTCACGGTTTCATCATGCAATACTCTTCCATTGAGAAAAAAACAAGAAAAGCGTCAAAAGCATAAAGTTGCAGAAGAGGTAGAGATCATCACTCCAGTTATAGAGCCACCAAACTTACCAATCAATGAACTGCCAGTTGAAGTGTGTAGATATTTTCAGGATTGCTCAAGTTGCTGACGAGCAATAAACTAACAATTGAGGCATGTGACGATCTCCAAGGATAGAATTTAAAACAACAGTTAAACTTGACGCGTTTTCCAAGTTAACTGACTATCCCCTTTTCATGCATGTCTATCCTTGGAGATATTTCTTGTACAGTTGGAGTCTTTCTTTAGTTTTAGATCAGTTAACTGAGGTAGTCTTTCTAGTTAACTGTTAGTCACCTTTGTTTGGACATAGGAATAAATCTTGCTGATTGGAAAGAACTGATTGTTAACACGAGGAGATTTTAGAGTTCCCTACTCATGTGTTTGTCTATAAATAAGAGCAACCTTGCTCATTGTATTTTAACCGTTATTACTATAACCAAATTGCTGAGCCTTAGTGCCTTCAAGCTTTCCTAGTCAATATTTGTTCACTTTGTTTAGTGCAATTTGGTTGATCGTATATTGTATGTTTGTCCTCTTGATACAATCTGTTGTCCCAAACGTGTAATTATTGTTGGAGTTTGAGTAAATAAATCTTATGCCGATAGTGCTTTGATCCAAAGTCTCAAGATCTTTTAGTATTGTTGTTTTTATAATCTTTATCTCGATCTACACCTCAAAAGTACAATGAGTCTTTGAGGGAATTTTGAGATCAAGTTTATCGTTTCATGTTTTGTTTTTATAATCTTTATTTCAGCCTACACCTCAAAAGTACAACGAGTCTTTGAGGGAATTTTGAGATCAAGTTTATCGTTTAATGTTTTGCTTCTATAATCTTTGTTTCAGCTTTCATCTGAAAGTACAATGAGTCTTCGGATGCATTCTGGAAATAAGTTTTTTTAAGCTTCGTGTTTACCAAATCATTCCCCGTTTACTTCTAAATCCTCTTGCTTTGAATTTACTCGAGGAGATAGAAGTTTTATAAGTTTAGGCTTAGCTGTAGTTGAAGTTACAAAACTAGAGAAAACCTCAGCTGCAACACAGAGTTTTATAACCTTGTGCTCTCAGCTGAGATAAAAAGATAGGAAATTAGTTTAGTATTTCTATTTATGCATAATCAGAAGAAGAGGGAGCTTCCTCTCCTAATTTGAAGAGCAGTCTAACTATGCATAGTTGTCTGTTTCCAATACACGCACTAGAGGCACGAATTGAAACACCAACAAATCATAATAAAAACAATACCAATTTCGTTGTTTGTAAATTGTAAGTCTGATATAAAACAATACAACCAATTAGATGCCACAAATAGCTCCAAAATGGAGTCAATACAATGTTCAACTGCTTTCCAAATGATATACAACAACAATCAATAAGGCGCCTCAAATTAAACAATACCCAACTCCCAAAATGGAGCGCTTTCTTCCAAAATTCCCACGCCTCCCGCCTTGGATGATACGGCCAAAAATGAATGGAATATGCTGGCTGGAGAGTGTTATCTCCGGTTTATAATGGCAAATGAAGTCCTCCCTTTCCTTCAACAAACACACTCAAAGCCCAAGAGCTAAATAGAAATGCAAATGATATCCAAATCCTTCCCAAATATTGCAGTGTGGTATGGCCTGGTTGAAGGAATGGTACAGCCAAAAACCAGCAATAAAGGCCTTCACAAACAAAACCAATCTGCAATATATTCCAGTGCGTAGATCACCGAAACAAGCCTCTAATCTGCAATCAAACAAACTATAAAAGTCTGCGATAACAAGCTCCAGCAAGACCTCTGAATGAAACCTCCAACAAGAAACTACTACAACTACTTTTCTTTTTGAGGTTTTTGTCCTCGAAAAGCAATGGAAATCAGTCATAAACCAGCAAAGGTCATATCCCAAAATAATATTCAAGCATATCCAAATGAGCTCCCCAAACCTCCTTTTATACTTTTCCACTGAACTTTCGAGAAGTTATATTTAAAAACTCACTTTTAATAAAAATAACTCTTTTTTTGGCTCCAAAAGATCCTTTTTGAATAATAATAATATTTTTGTCAAGCAAAGTCCCCGCTTTTTACATCCAAGATTTAAAACATTTCATCCTGGTTCCGACAAGCTATAAAACTAAGGTACTTTTTAAATATTTTAATTAATATTTGGCAACCTTAGTAAAATAAATAAAATAGAGCCATTAATACAACCATTTTACGGAAACTGTCGGAATGCATCAAAATCAAAAACTAACTACACTGGAGTGATCACGATGAAGAATTATAAATAGAGTCAACCATGTGACTTACTATAAATAGACATCCTCTCCAAGAATCTTGGAGAGCACACTAGAAGTCAAAAATCACCCAAAAATGTGGCATATGAGTCCTCCAGACCTCTTGAGCTCATTGGAATCATCAAATAACTCTTTTGATCACGTTGACACACATCCACAAGGTCAATGGCAACTGCACTACAAGGGAACCTAAAATGGGGACATGACAAAATGAACAATTATGAATAATAATTTTTCTAATTTCAAAAGTGCATATAAAAGGAGGATTTGAGGAAAGAAAAAGGTTCTATGGATTTTATCAAATCCTAGTTTATTGTATAGATTGAACCTGGTTCATTTTCTAGCCAAAAGATAAAAACCCTTTTAACAATTAGTTTTGAGGATTAAAAACTTCCTAGTTGATTGTAATGCCCTTTTTTTTCGAGTAATCACCTATCATGATTCAATTAGCCTATTCTTCATTCCCGTAGGCTAAATCAAGTGGTTAGGGAATGCTAGGTTGAGCCAAAGTGGCAAAAATGACTTTTTGGTTGGTTGAAGATGAATGGGTGAAGACAATTCTTTATTGGCTAACTTATATTACTTTCTAGAGTTATTTTGGTGAACTCACTTTATAAAGAAATAGTGAAATTATAAAGGCAATTAAATTAATAGTTTATTCCTTTTTGTGGGACACCACTTTTTATGAGGTGAAATTACATTAAAATGGAATATTTAAGTAAAAGGCAATAAAATATTATTTTATTGAACTAAAGTTGGGTGGCCACTTGTGGAATTGAAAAGTTATAAAAAAAGGGAGATTAGGGCGACGAAGGAAAAGGACAAAAGCAACTAGAATTAGGTCGGCCAAGTGAGGGAGAAAAGGTGGCTATAAATAGAAGACTTTGGAGTCATTTCTTTCATTCCATTTGGATATTTCATTTTTCTCTTGAGAATTATCTCAGCTAGCTGCAATATTGCTGGTTATCATTCCAAGGATGAAAACCCTAGGAATAAGATGAGTTGGACAAAACCCTAGCTCATCCTTGTGGAGGTTTCATCATAGAGACCTACTTGTGCTTCATTGGCGACTTTATGAGAAGAACCTAATTAAATATTCAGATTTGTATTTCAGTTTTGGAGGAGGTTATTTCAGCTATTTAGGGTTTCCAAACCCTAAGGGTATTCGTTAGGATTTTTCCCTAATTTGGAGTGCCATCCTTGGAGCATATTTGAGCATCTATTTTGGAAGGTTATTTCATAAATTTGTAATAGCAAACCCTAAGCACGTGCCATGGAGGATTTACCCATCTAGGGTTTGGTTTTTGAAGTCTTTTTACTATTCAGATATTGAAATCAGTATTGGAGAAGGCTAAGGTGGCATTTTGAGACCATTTTTGTCATTAGGGTTTCACCCTATATTGGTGCGCCACACTTGGGAAGGGTTCACTTGCTTTTTGGAGATTGTTGTGGTGATATTTTTACAGCTTTGGAGCACAAACCCTAGCATATAGTATATGGGATTACAAATTTACTTGAGATGAAGCAACTAAATGTAATGTCCACTTATCCAGTGGGGTTAGCTAGGCACCTCCACTTTGCAATGGGAAAGCATATACAATAATGAAATGTAAATCAAACTCTTCCACTTTTCAGTGGTCATTGAGTACAACAAATAAATAACTCTTTCATTTTTTAAAGGTGAGTGAGTACTAAAGATCCACTTATTCAATGGGGTGAGTAACAAAGGCCACTTATGCAGTGGGGTGAGTAAAAAGAGCAACTTATGTAGTGGGATGACTAACAAAAAAATATCAAGAGCAGATCACTATTGGTAGTTGGTACTATCTGTTATACCCAAAATGAAATTTTTGGCATTCTGCTTAAAATTGAGCTAAACAATGTAAAAATGCCATCGAAAGTATGTTTTAGGTCAAACCAAATATGAGATCTTTGTGGGTTTCTGTCAAGGAACCTATGGTTAAAATTTTGAAAAAATGAAAATTAGGGTTTTACACCCCTATTTTTATGGAAACCCTAAAAAATAGGACCTTCCCGAAAATGTTTGAAAATAATTTTGATAGGATTAATTGCCTTCACGATCACATTGATCAAGTCAGAATTATCAAAAATTATGTTATACTCTGGTGGGTCTATTTCTATTTTTCAGGAACAAAGTTAGGAGCTCCGCAGCCATTAATGGCAGAATGGCCGGTACCAGGTGCTGAAAGCTAAACCTCAAAAGCTTCAACGAAGAAACCATGGCGGAAAAGGATGAAAATGATGCCGTTCAACGAAGGAGATTCTCAAAACGGAAAAGGCCAAAATTTGGCTAAGTCTGGAAGGTGCACGTTTTGTCTACCAAGGCAAAACACAGTCTACAGTGGCTAAAAGCGCCCCTCTTGAAGAAAGGCGCCCTTGGATCTCAGAGGGCAAATCAAATCATTTGGCATTGTCAAAACAGTCATCCTCTTCATTTTCATATTGGCTCGACAACGAAACAATTAGCAAGATCATCTGATTCAAGGATCATTGACCAACCGTCAGCGAAGTATGGAGGATCCATTGACGACAGAAGTGCCAAATCAGAGAGCTTCAAGGTAAAAGCGCCCTTGCTGGCCAAGGGCGCCCCTCAGTTGCAGGCACCAGATGAATCCAAAAGCTGCAGCTCTACACATCATATCTTTCCAGCTTCCTCCCAGCTACGTGATCAATCTAACAGCAAGTCCATAAGACACACCAGATGATCACGAGATGAGATCAAGCAGAAAAAGCCAAATTTGAAGAACTGGAAAGATAAGCCAGAAAATGGCTAAGGCATGGCTAAAAGCGCCCCTCTCAAGGAAAGGCGCCCTTTCCTAAAGGTATCCAGATTCAGCCAGAATCTTCACTGCCTCCCAGGATGACCTTCTCAGCTATGACCTATCTCGTCAATGAGACTATCAGCAAGAACTTTCGACAAATCAATCAACTGATGGAGGAGGTCAAAGACTGGCAGTCCACAGCCAAGATGAAACCAAGCAAAAGCTAAAAGCGCCCCTGCTGGCCAAGGGCGCCCTTTAGTTTGAAGGCCCAAAACTTGCCAGCTTCAACTGAGAAGTCAGGCATCGTGAACAAGACTGAACCGGCTACCCGACGCATCGTCAAGCAGAATCATTTGATTCATCAAACATCGGGAACGTCAGATCAAAGCAAAGAGGGTCTGAAAAGATAAAAACGAAGAACAGTCAATGAAAATTGATTAAGGCATTGTCAAAAGCGCCCCTTTCAAGGAAAGGCGCCCATCTTTCTAGAGACCTAAACTCAATTTTCTGAGTTAATCTCTCCCAGGCATATCTAATCATACTGATCCTGCCTCAACAACAGAATTGTCAGACACTGCCTGAGATCAACTGAGTAACCTGAATCAATGATCGAACAGGAGTACTTCAACTTGCAAAATAGACAAAAATGATCAACTTCAAGGTTGGACGCCTAAAAGAAGTCAAACAGAAATGTTGACTTGAGTTAGCAAATTTGGAGCCAAAAAGAGACCAAACACTCCACAATCAGTGGAAATCATCTTTTGGAACTCCAAATCAGGCCTGAATGATGAGTTATCTTCCATACTTTGTGGATCTTAACCCTAATTGCCTTATATTCATGCTAGGCGTCCCTTTCCTCATTATTCTTTTTTGCAGGTTGAAGGATAAAACATCATGTAGCTCCCAAGAACACGTTTTCAAGATCTGGCAGGGGTTTTGAACGGATCTTCAATATTTTTGAAGATCATTGGCAGTAAAAGCATTCTTCTCCCAAGATTGCTTTCAAAGACAGATTATTGCAAAGTGGCAGTTTATAACTTCCAATCCATCTTTTGTCTACTTCCTCTACTTCTGTCTATATTTCTTTTGCATGTCACAGGAAACAACAAATTATCACAGATCTGACCAACTGGGTATGATCAGCACAACTTTTTCAACAAAACCCACATGGTAGATTTTTCCAAAAAAAGTAGCCCTACTGCCCCTATTTTTTAGGGTTTCCGTAAAAAGTCATAATATTGAAAAACAAACAAACTGGGTTTGTTTGGCTTTGGAGCACGAACAAAACCCATGTGTTAGATTTTTTCGAGAAAAATCACTTTTTGCTGCCTCTGCCACCGAAGGACTCTTGTATGTCAAAGAAAAACTCGTTTTTTCAAATTTCTGACAATCTGGGTCTGTTTAGAAAATCATTCTTAACAAAACCCATGTCTCAGAATTTTTCGTAAAAACTACCCTCGGCGAGGCTATTTTTAGCAGTTCCAGAAAAGTGTCAGAACAGGGTCAAGTGCCCGGTCAATATTCAAGGTTTTCAGAATGCAGTACTCTCGGGTACAATACAAGACCAAAACGGTTTTATACCATGATTACCTGAAAACGACTGACACAGACTTATGGCAAAAAAATTCAGAGGTCAGTTCTGAAGACTTGGAGGGCATGAATCAAATCACATTGCAGAACATCAAAGAATCCGGTTTGTTTCAAGCAGCATCTATTCCAATCACCTTACAAAGCATCAAGCTTGTAACTGCTTGCACAAAGCATTACAACCCGACTACAAGAGAGATCCTGTCAGTAGACGGGAGGGTGATTTGCAGCTTGAAGCCGGTGGACATAGAGACTTGTTTTGCAAATCCACCATGCCCTACCAAAAAGGTCATATTAGTGACAGAATGCGAAAAGGCATTCGAGGCTTCGAAGGACGAGTGTTCGCTTATAATGGCTGAACATTGACTGAAAACAAAGAGAACCAGCTTGCCCAGATTGGTTGGTAGAGGAGAATTCAAAGACGAGTACGGAGTGCTAATCACCCTACTCAGCAGAGTCACTGGACAAGAGGAGGGAAAATCCTTCCAGCCCTGGATGTTCTACATTATTGGCAAGCTAATCAGCAGAAAAGAACATTACGACTGGGCCTCCTTGATCAGTGACACATTCCACCAACAATTCACCGGGTTTCTAGAAGAGCACCGTTTCCACATGTGTTCATACTTGGTCTACCTGATAGCCTTCCAAGGCGATTTCAGAACATTAAACACTGTGGGAACCCTGGGTGTGCAAAAGGTACAAGAATACTTTCCTCGCTTGGAGTTCACTCTAGCGGAAAGATATTTCAAAAGGATAAATGACCTTTTTACTATGCACACCGTGCACGAGCTAGACCATGAGATACACGTGCGTATTTCACTAGCAGCTAAGGCAACAATGGTGGACTGGGCGGATTGGTTCATACAATTCCCCACTTTCACCTACATACGTGTGTATGGCTATAATGGCCACCCCGCCATGATGCCACGTTACCCCTCAGATAGGGTAGTGCTCATGGAATTCCTGAGGCAATTGGCTGAGGTTCACTCTTACCTTCGCATAAAGAAAAAGACTGCAACAAATTTTCCTTTTCAGATGGGACTCTACAGATGCAGGACTACAGCCGATGCAAGGTTGATAAGCCAGGAAATAGTGAGATTTAATCTCAAGTACCTCATCGACAGGAGGCCATCCTATGACCCCAGAGGCATCTTTGCAGCTCACCTTGAGCAAAGATCATCACATGAACCTTTCATGGAAGATTTTTGGGTCAACTGCGAGGATGAGTTCGAAGTGAGAAGAAGGAACCATAGCAGATTCAAGCTCTCGCAGATTGCAAAATTCATGTTAGAAGACATCGAGGGCTTATCTGAGGACGAAGAAGAAGTTATTCTTTCTTCCTTCTTCACGGGTCTAGTGGATTCACAACCACTCGACAAAGTAGACTGGTATGCGAAAGAGAGTACGTCTATTGAGGAAAGAACGGGTAGAGTAGTTCGACACAGTCAACTCTACCTGGACAGTAAAAGGACAAGGAAGGTAGTACTTCCCCAATCAGAGCCGCCAGCGGTTCAGTTTACACTACCTTCCACATCTAGGAGGAAACCCAGATAGAAGAAGATGAGCTTTCCTCCAGAAGGAATGCGGATGTCAGGGAGCACATGGGGGAGAAAAGGAATTGCCAACACAAGCCGGCAAGAGGTACAGGTGGAGACAGCCACCAATTTGCCTGAGACAGTTGAGACCGCTGCAACTACACAAGAACCAATGATTGAAATAATCGTTGTAGAGATGGAAACCATTGTAGAAGAAGTTGCAGCAGAAGCGGTGCCAGTGATAGAAACAGAGCCACCAGCTTCACCACCATCACAGAGGTCACAAAGACCTATTGATTTGGACTCGCCACCACGAGACATTGCCACAACACAGTCTCGTTCTTCTAGCATTCAGGGGCCCTATGTTCCTCCTCCCAGCGATGCTAGCCGAGATTCTATCTGGCTGGAAAGCTCGCTTGGGAGGAAAAGGGAGAGACCTTCTTATTAGCTTGACTTCTCTGAATTCCATCATGTCCCACAAGACATGCCGGTAAAGAAGTTGAAGAAGCAGACGCATGTAGAAAAGAATGCAGAGAACGAGGTTATCATAGAGACTACTGCCCCACCTAAAGACAAAGATATACATAATGTGAGGGTTGAGGATTTCACGCTTTCAAAGGTGAACCTTGGAAAGACCACTCAACAGGTGGAGGCAGACCTTCTTGGAATTGCCTCGGCGAGTGTCAAAGAAAGGATGACAAAAGATGGACAAGACAAAGCAGCCTTGAAGGCTGAAATCCGTCAGCTAAAGTTGTACATTTCTAGTTTGATACATGACACTCCAAACTCCTCGGCTTTGCCTCAAGGACTGTTGGATCTCCCAGCTGAAAGAAACCATCATCAGTTGATTACATACGGTAAACACTTGAGACGTCAAGTGGATGAGTTTGTCGTCAAAGGGCGGTGTGTGTTGACAGAAGCATATCAGCTGAGAGACAGAGCACATGGACTTCGATCAGAAATCCAGAAGTCAGATGTAAAGGCAGCTCAAGAGAGGCCGAGAGAGGAGGCGACAGTTGCTGATTTGCAACAAGCATATGAATCAGTTACGACCACAGAAAATAAACACCATCTCTTTGAGTGGAAAGAACAGGTGGCATACAAGGTGAGAGCCTATGATGCCAACTTTGTGGAGCTGATTGACTATAGATGCTTCGTCGCCAATATTATCAACTTCGCAAGAACGTTGGTAATATCCTTCCCTGAGTTAGAATATCAGCGGGAAGGAAGAGAATATGTGGAACTTGAAACAGTGCAGACACGATTCCAGGATGTCATCCGATCTTCATTCCTTGAAGATCCCAATGGCTGCAAATTAGCCAAAATTGTAGCCATGTCTGTCCAGTTAGATGAAGCAGCTGCCCAATGCATAACCTATCATCAGCAGCTTATGATGGGTGAAGAAATGTTTAGATGCCACATAGTCATCCTGAAGAGCATTAATTGCCTAGGGGGCCGAAGAGGTCAATGACTGGATAGAGACTTTGTTGACCAGTGGTGAAGAGGTGTAAAGCACCAAGAAAAGATGTCCTACCCTCCAAGTAGCATTAATGATGACTGAAGTCAACTTGATGCCCCTTTCCAAGTTGACTCCAGATCTCCACAGATCACACATGTTAGATCCCACTAATCTAGGATGTCTATTTGACTCCCAAGATTTGTGGATCTCGGATCTCCTCAAAAGGTGGATGTCTATTTGGAGACACATTTGTAACATAAGTTCACTTTTAGTTAGGTGTCAGTCAACTAAGGTAGACTTCCTGTTTGACTTTTGTTTAGTTTTAGTTAACTGAAGTAGATTTCCAGTTAACTGTTTGCTCACCTACTTTTAGACATAGAATAATATCTTGCTGATTGGCAAGAACTGTTTGTTAACTCAAAGAGATTTTAGGGTTGCCTACTCCTTTGAGTTTCTATAAATAAGAGCCTTAGGTTCTTTATTTGTTTTAACCTTTATTTGCTAGCAAAATTGCTGCGCCACTATTGCCAGAGTTCGCTTGTTTATATCTGTTCACTCTTGGATGAGAGTTCGTCGGTTGATCGCAATTGTGCATGATTTCGTGCCTTTGCTGTCCCGACCTTTGTAATTCTTTGAAGAACCTTGAAGAAATAAATCAGATGGTGCAAGCTTGATTGATCTAATTATTTGAGTTATTCAAAGTCTTGTTTTTAAATAGTGCATTGTTTCAATCTCCTCCTTGGATAGGTGGCCTCCTTGGATATTTTGTCATCCATTATTATCGTTTGATGTTGTTTAATGATCTCTCTTGCAGCTTAGACTTTGGACAGGTGTCGTCACCTCCTCGGGAATCCTGTTAGAAAGGCCATCGTTCCTTGTTGTTTCTAGTGAGCTGCTTCCAAGCCTATACCTCGGATAGGGGTTCCTCCTCCTTGGCAAGTCTCAGATCCAGTTTACCGTAACGAGTGTTTGCTTGTATCGAGCCCTATCTTGGTATATATCCGAAGGTTCAAAGCCTCGGCCATATTCCATTGAGTCGGAGGATTCAAGTGATTCCTACGCCCTCATGCTCTATTTATCTTGAGGAGGTAGGATAGTCTAGAAGTTAGTTAGTCGTAGTTAAGATCTGCGGAAACCAGAGAAAAAGCTTAGCTACGGCACATTGGTTTATGCACCCTTGTGTCCTGCCGCTGAGTAAAAAAGATAGGAAATCTTAGTACACCCCTTTTTTACAGTATAAAATCAGCAAAGAGAGATCTTCCTCTTTATAATCCGAAGAGCATGTACTAACACACTTGCAATAGCTGTCCGTTTCCAATAAGCACTCCAGAGGTGCTAATTGAAACGCCAACACTATCACTCATTGTTACAATGTTAGCTCATTCAAATCACCCAATTCAAGATATGCATCTACTATTGCAAATTAATGATCTGAAAGGAAACTAATTGGAATCACCCAACATGTTTCTAAATGATGAAGAGAGTAACCCAACTTGATGAAACAACATTATACCTCATAAAGAGCTAAAGATTGAAGCTGAAATAAGACTCTCCTTCACTAGAAAAGGATGCTACAGACCTGCTGCTATTAAAAATAGAGGCTGGACAGAACAAAGGTGGCTAGGAAGATAATTATTTATAATTTTTTGAGCATTCTTGAAAGCCTTTTATTACCTAGAAGCTCTTCACACACCCTAGGTGCCTCTAAGGAAATGATTAACAGCCATAAATATTGTAATGTCTCCTTTTTTCTGATAATTAATCCAGTAGGGTTATTTAGCCTATTTGATTTCCATAGGCGATGATCAAGCATTATAAGGGAATAAAATTAGATTAATTATTTATAAAGTTGTCCAAATAAATTAAATCATAAAGATAACTTTATTTTTAATTAATTTAATTAAATTTACTTTAAAAAATAATATATGTTATAAAATCACTTTATTAAATAAAGTGTTCTAGAAGCTTTGAGGAGGTTACTTTGGGTTCTTCTAGAAGACTCAGTTGAGCCTTTAAAAGGAGAGGATAACAAGTATTTTGATCATCTTGTTTTTTGACATTTTTTATCAAAGAATCTTCGAGAGCTTGTGTTTGCAAGTTCAACGCGCCCTAGGATGAAAACCCTTGGGTAGGATGATTGTGTGGATGAAAACCCATTCAGCCTTTTGGGTGGATTCATTCTAGAATTCACAATTGAGCTTTATTGATCAGTTTGGAGATTTGGAGCTTCATGGTATAAGTTGTTGCAGAACTTAGAGGAGCACAACGATTGTGGAAATTTGTGAGTCTCCTTTGGAGACAAATTTCAGAGTTTGGTGGAGTTTATTTGCAGCTTATATCAGGTGAAAAATACTTAATAAATGCTTTATTCATGACAGTTTACATCAAGTGAATTCTAGATTAAATTTGCATATTGGAAGGTTGATTGAACGAAAATAATTCAAGTTGCAGATAAGACAAAATTGTATATAGCAACTAATATTTGAAGGGGTCTGATAATAATTGGGAGATGTGATTTCACTCATACTCTTCCTTTGTCTCTTTACAATGAGTATACATAGGCCAAGAAAAAGATAAGCCAGTAGTTCAGGGATCGAGTTGCTAGAGACAAGTTAGACATATACTAGGCTTCTGTGGGCACTCGAATAAATATTGGAGACTTTAAAACTATCAAACTATTGTTTAAATAGTGTCGCCATTTTGATGACACGATATTTAGCTTCCATTCAAAGGAGAGGTGTCAACATAGATGGAACGAATCTAAGATGGTATGAGTATGGTGTGAGAGCCGTGTAGCGTTAGAAGTTATCGCGAGCTAGAGACCTATTGGCTATCATTGAAACAAACATTATTAATGAGGAGTCCATGCAGTAATTAAGATTAAAAGGAAGCATCCTTCAAATATTGAGACCTGAGCCTTTATAGAATTGTTGATTCCTTTGAAGTATTCATTAATCTAGACAGGGATATTTTATGCTGCGATAATATTTGAGGACTGTGGATGAAGCCACCAATATTATAACTTAAGCTAGCATGGGATATTTAAAGCCCAGGCTGACATGGAAGAAAGAGAAAAAGCCTGTAGAGGAAATGAAGAGTTGACAATAGCCTCAATTAGTATCAAAATTTGTGGGTCCCAAACATCATATCGTAGACCATCACCCTTTGTGATGTCCCCACTCTAGTCAGTCTCGGGAACAATGTGTTAGCCCTTTAATGGACCCTTGTGGGCTAACTGGATTGGTTAGAGGGTCAGTGGTACTTTCTGGAGAGTTGTATCGTTCTCGTGTTCAGAGCCCAGTGTTGGTTCACAGCAAGCGTTAGCAGTTCAGGGGTCGACAGCTTCTGACGGCACGGGATTCTATGAAGATTTGTGGAAGTTATGCCTATTTGAGTGATTTAAGTTATTTATTAACTTAATATTTTATTATAAAGTCAAATTGACTTTATACTTTTTTAAATCACTTAAATATTCCCTAAAAGTGATTTAATATTTAATCACTTAAATTAATAAAGTGTGCCCACTTTATTTAAGTCAAAAACTATTGAAAAGTGACTTAAATTATAATTTAAAAGATTTAAATATCAAAAGTGGCATATCTTTCTTGGGAGTCGTACCTTTTGCATATAAGGGCATTTTGGCAATGAGAAACTCACTTTTTGATAATTTCGACTTTGCCTTGTGTTTCTTCCTGTGCATTCTCCTGTGATCAGGGTTTGAAAAATCTTCCATTGAAGAACGATTCCTCTTCAGCGTTGAGCACTCTTGAGATTGTGAGAGATCAATCGAATTAGTGTAGTTGAGAGCTTCATTCAGAGGTTCTACTTGATTCTATTAGAGATTTACCATTTAGTATTTATTTGTCTACAATAGGGAAAGAGGGTTTCATCTCCAGAGACGCCATTCTCTACAGATCTCAGCTTTCAGAGTGTTCTTTTGGGGTTTCTACCTTGGCCGTACACTTGCATTGGGATATGTGCTCATTAAGGGAGGCGTGTGAAGCATCTTGCTGAAACGCCTTTGTTTTGGCTCCTGTTTACCTTCCATCATTGGCGTGTACCCTTCTCAAGCGCTTGTATCCAGTTTCAAAAAGGGAGAACTCAATTCTGGAAGCCAGACGTCTTTACATGTCAGTTTTCACCATTCTTGGCTGGCGAGCTGGCTTACTTTTTTAAATAAATAATCTGGAACCCTTCTGGTATGTTTATCATTTGCAATCTATTTGTTTCAATTAAATAATGTCTTCTACACTTTCATTCTGAAGAAAATAGTGCAAATTTACATTTTATAAGCATTTATGTTGTGCGCCCCTTCTCTTCTGTCTATCAAACTTTGTCTAAAAAAATTAAATAACACTAAAAGACTTAAGAAATACGGGGGTTTGAATTGAGAGCCACCAGGGCTCATCACAGTGGTATCAGAGCATATTAATCCTGCCAACTTGTGGGAAACACAATTCTATGCGGCCACATCAGAACAGGTTTGACAGGCACTACACACGCAGGGGCCCTGGAATTCAGCGAAATACTTTTGCACCTTTTCAGGCACCTCCATTGTACGAACAGGAAGACGATTTTGATTTTGATAATATGGCTGAAAGGAATGATGATGCTCGTCTTAATGACGAAGACAGGGATGCTAGAGAAGTATTGAGGGGAATGGTGGCCGGTCAAGAACAGGTGGCAAACATCCTTCAGCAACTTAGCACCAATGTGCAAAACTTGACAGTTCAGAGGAGGCCAAATATTGATCAAGATCAAGAAGGTAGCATACATGGAGAGCATCACAGGTATATTGCTCCAGCACATACCTTTGAGAGAGCCACACGCCCTACTTTTGTCAGAAATGACGCTGAGAAGGAAGAGAAAGTGGAAGAAGGTGGTGATGAAAACTTTGCTGACAACATCCTAGCTATGCATGATGAATGGGATGTAATGCCTCCACGAGTTAAGGATCACCTTAACTTTGATCGTTTTATGAGTCAGAAAAGAGAACACACCAGAAACAGGAATGACAGGAGGCCTAGATACAAACATAATGATCTACGACAGGCTACCAATAAGCTTACCTTAGCGAACTATGATGGCAGTAGTAGAGTTACAGCACGTGCCTGGGTGAGTAAATTGGATACATTCCTGACACTACGTCCTATGCCAGAGGAAGATGCTATTAGATTTGCAGCCCTACACCTTGATGGCGTGGCACATGACTAGTGGATTCATGGCATGGCTACCCTTCACCATGACCAGATTACCTCATACCAGGAGTGTAGAAACCCTTGTTTCCCCTTGATACTGATTCTGACTGATGTTTTATGTTTTTCTGACGTTTTTGGTTTTTTTGCAATTTTTGAAGTTTTTTTGCATAAATAATGAAGATGGCGATTTTGCAATAAATAAAGAATAAATACTATAAAAATTATATAACTCTGGAAATGATGATATACGGATGCTAGTATATTTATTTGTCCTCAGAGACGATTACAATTGAGTATTCTATTACATGCAAATAAAGGCAATAAATTTTTGTTAAAGAACCTGGCAATATTGCTGCAATAAATGATCTTCAGATGATGGTACGGCTGCAATGATATTTAGCTTCTCCTTCCGTCTGGTGCTCCGGATAAGATCCCAATGCTTAGGCGCCTCCAGGAGTGATGAAAGATGATCTCTTAGAAAGGCGTTTTCTCCAGAACCAAAGTACGGCTCAAAAGAAGGTGGTACGGCCTGCAACAAGTACGGCTGTGTACAACAGCAAATAGTAATAGGTACGGCTCCCTTTAAAGCCTCCAGAATATCAATAAGAATGGGCGCCTTGATTGCAGTAAGCTTTCCAGATGAAACCTATGCTGAAACTCTGTAAATAAATAATCTCTGAAGTCTATGATCTCTCCTGGATGAAGAAACCTCTATGCTGGCAATAAATCAGATGTTATTTCACACCCTCTGAACTGCTTCGATGGAGATGGCTCGTTCCCCAAAGAATTTCGAACTTGAAACCCTTAAGCTTCTTGCTCAGACAAAACTTGATCAATTTCGATTCATAAGATGACATAATCCCCAAAAACCCAAGGCAAAACCCTCTTTATGCTGAAAAGTGCGATTTCCTTAAGAATAGGGTTTTAATGAAATATTCATATTTTAATCTTTTAATATTTCAATAGTCACAGCTGAATATTTTAATATAATTTAATTGTCACTTTTGCCCCCTTCTGATGATGGGCGCACCCCTCAAGGCAAATCACTTAAGTTATAATATAACATTATAACTTTATATTATAAATCATTAAATAATTAATATTTAATCAATATAATTAAATATTAATATCTCCCTCGTTACTCATCTGATTACTGATCCGTCTGATGCTGACGAACTCTGAAGTGATTCCGGATACTGCCAAAGCCATACTGCTAAAAATAGCAGGGGTCCCACACTGCCTGCCCGGAACTGCTAAAAATAGCAATTCAGCAAAAAGTCTCCGATTGAGCCAAAACGAAAGACTACTGATCAATCTCTGCTAACTGAAGCTGAGCCAAGCTCCGAAGTGACCCTCTATCCAGTCTATCAGCCTACGAGGGTCGTGTAATAGGCCAATCCTGTACTCCGAGAGATGTCACTGAGAAGGGGACATGACAGTCCGCCCCTCCTGAAATTGCTTGTCCTCAAGCAATCTCAATGCCGGATGCTGCAGAATCTCCTCGCTCTCCCATGTCGCATCCTCAACCGGCAAATCTCTCCATTTTACCAAATATTCCCTGATAGTCCTCCGATGCAACTATCTCTCCCTGTACTCCAGGATGGACTCAGGTACTAAGATCAACTTTCCCTCATCATCTAAGGGAGGTAAGACTGCAGACGGTACCACACGATGACCCAACGCCTTTTTGAGGCGTGATACATGAAATACATTGTGTACCCTGCTCTCTGCTGGAAGCTCAAGCTCGTAAGCCGCCTCGCCAACTCTCCTCAGGATCCTTAAAGGACCGTAATAACGTGGCTTAAGCTTCTCTGACCCACTCTTCCTAAGAGTGGACTGACGGTAGGGCTGCAGCATGAGGTAAACCATATCACCAACCTCGAAATGCCTCTCCGTCCTCTTCTGATCTGCATACTGTTTCTGCTGATTCTGTGCCTTGGCTATATTTTCCTTGAGAGCCCTCATAGTGTCCTGACTCTCCTGCAACCATCCTCCCGCACTCGGCACTCTACTGTCGCTCAGTAGCAAATCAAGGAAACTCGGCGCCTCATACCCGTACAACGCCATGAAGGGTGACATCTGAATGGTCATATGGAATGTCGAGTTATAGCAATACTCACACAAATGTATCCATTTGACCCACGCCTTCTGCTGCCCTGCAATATAATTTCTGAGATATCCTTCCACCCACTTATTCACTATCTCCGTCTGCCCATCTGTCTGTGGATGGTAACTGGTGCTCGGTGTAAGCTCGGTCCCACAAAGCCTGAAGACCTCCTGCCAGAAATTACTCAGGAACCGACTATCTCTGTCACTCACGATGCTCCGAGGCAACCCATGAAGTCTGAATATCTCACGAAAGAACACCTCTGCTACCTGTGTAGCTGTGTAAGTCGTGGTGATCGGAAAGAAGTGGGCATACTTCGTAAGCCGATCCACAACTACATAAATACAATCACGCCCTTGGGCTTTAGGCAAGCCCGTGATAAAGTCCATCGACAGGCATTCCCACTTCCTATTAGGAATCGGAAGTGGCTGTAGTAAACCTGCCGGGTACGTGTTTTCCTGCTTGTTCTGCTGACAAACAGGGCACTCACGCACATACTGAAGAACATCTCTTTTGAGTCCTTTCCATGTGAACCTCTCCCGTATCTGCCTGTACGTTTTGAAGTATCCGGGATGTCCTGCTGTAGGGATGTCATGAAAGCCTCGCATAACCATGTTCTTCACCTCTGAACTGGGAATCAGAAATATCCTGTGCTTGTAAATGATCAAGTCATTCACAAGTGTATACCTGGTATCAACTGTTGATCCCTCAACAATACTGGAAGCCCAACTATCCTTGGCATACTCTGCCACTATCATATGCTTCCAATCCTCCGAAATCTGAACCATAGTGCTCAAGTACGGTCTCCGTGAAAGTGCATCTGCCACTACGTTCTGTGTACCTTTGATATATGAAATATCAAAGTCATAAGCCTGCAACTTACTGACCCACTTGTGCTGTCTGTCATTGAGATCTCGCTGCCCCAAGAAGTGTCTCAGACTGTTATGATCAGTCTTAATGCAAAATTTGCTGCCAACAAGGTATTGTCTAAATTTTGCTAAAGCATGCATAATTGCGAGCATCTCCTTATCATATATGTTGTACAATCTCTCGAGTCCTCTGAGCTTGCGGCTCTCGTACACTATCGGGTGCTTGTCCTGCATAAGCACTGCACCAATGCCCTCACCTGATGCATCACATTGAAGCTCAAACGGCTTCGTAAAGTCGGGTAGTGCCAAAACAGGGCATGTGGTCATCAACTCCTTGAACTTCACAAAACACTCCTGTGCCTCAGAAGTCCAAACAAACGCCCCCTTTTTCATCAAATCTGTCATCGGGGCTGCATGTCGTGAATAACCATTCACGAACCTACGGTAGAATCCACACAAACCGAGAAACCCTCTCAACTGTGTCAGGTTTGCCGGTGTGGGCCAATCAATAATGGCGCGGATCTTTTCAAGATCCATGCGCACTCCATCTGCACTGATAATATGACCAAGATATAGCAATTCGGTCATTCCCAAGTCACACTTGGATTCCTTGGCGTACAAGGACTCCCTCTCCAAGATACTCATCACTGTCTCCAAATGAGCCAAGTGCTCCTGCCAAGTCCTGCTATATATGAGAATATCATCGAAGAATACCAAGACGAACCTCCTCAGCTGTGAATGAAAAACCCTGTTCATCGTAGACTGAAAAGTGGCTGGCGCGTTAGTGAGCCCAAATGGCATCACTACGAACTCGAAATGCCCACAATGACATCTGAAGGCTGTCTTTTCTATGTCCTGCTCACGGACTCTGATTTGATGATAACCCGACCGTAAATCAATTTTAGTAAAATAACAGGCACCATGGAGCTCATCAATAAGCTCATCAATCCTCGATATCGGGTATTGGTTCTTGATTGTCCTCTTATTCAGGACCTTGTAATCAATGCACATGCGCAACGTTCCATCCTTCTTCTTCACCAATACAACAGAAGAAGCGAACGGTGATTTGTTTGGTCGAATGTGACCCATAGCAAGTAACTCCTTTATTGTCTTCTCGATCTCATCCTTCAATCTTTTAGGATGCCTGTAAGGAGTTATCATAACGGGTTTCGCACCCTCCTCGAGCTCAATGATGTGCTCTATCCCTCTGTCTGGAGGTCTACCTGGCGGAATATCACTAAACACCTTGTCATGCTTGATTCTCAACTTCTGAATGTCAGGATGATATTCTGTCTTTTGCTGTCCCTCCTGTAAAGGTGCTAAATGACACTCTGCAGCCCACTCTACCATATCATGAGGCATGACCCGCTCCATTCGGCGAAAGGAAATTATTTTAAGGTCGCTGTCCCGTATTGCCTTAAGTATGTGAGTCTTCCCATCGACCTCAAAACGGATCTCCATGTCCTTGAGACGAAGTGTAACCTCCTCCAATGAGTGTAACCACTTCATTCCCAAGACTAAATCAATGTCTCCCATATTAACAACATAATAATCTGCCTTGAACTCATAATTGTTCAAGCGTAAGGGAAGATCCTTAATCATGCGCTCGCATCTCAAAGTGTATCCATCTGCCACTTTGACTCTGATGCCCTCGAACTCCTCAGTGATGAGTCCACGTTTCTCAACAAACCTAGCATCAATAAAATTATGTGTGGCTCCCGTATCAAGAAGGGAGATGACCCTCTGTCCTGCTAACACACCCCAAATCCTGAATGAGCCCTCCTGCTGAATGCTAGATAGCCGTGCCTCCTGTATCTGAAGCTCTGCTCTGTCTCAGCTCTAAGCTCTGGAGCCTCTGACTCGGAATCCTCGAAACTTTCCTGCTGTTCGGAATTTTCTGATTCTGAGTCCTCATAATATGCCCACATCACTCGATTTGCCTTGCCCTTAGGTCTTAGAGGACAATCGTGATTTGCGTCATACGGTCCTTTGCAGTAGAAGCAAAGCTTCTTCCTGCGTAGGTCATTAAGGGCCTCACGATCCAAAGGTGGTGCTGCTGATTTACCTTTCGAATCGTTTTTAAAGTCTGATTTTTCTTTGTTAAAATCAGATTTGTCCTTATTTCTGTTAAAGCCCTTATTATCTCTGAATGATGAAGAACCTCTGGAGTTAAATCTACTAGAAGGTGCTGCTAACTCCATGCTTCGTGCTTTCTTCATTGCCTCCTGTAAAGAAGGAGGATCAAAGACTATGATCCAACCTCTCAGTGGCTCTGTCAAACCCTCCAGGAAGAGTACTACCAATCGCCTCTCTGAAATGTTCGGAACCATGACTGATAACTTCTGAAAGTCACCAATATAGGACTCCAAACTACCACTCTGTCTCAACTGAACCAAGTCTCTGAAGTAGGATTCTGGATCCTTCCTGTCAAACCGCTCAACCAATCTGTCCACAAACTCCTGGTATGATGTGATCCTGTCATGCTGTAAAGTCACCATACCGTGGTGCCACCAATCGTAAGCCACTCCCTCCAGATGCAGTGTCGCATAACGGATAGCATCTCTCTCAGCCATCGGGCGTAATGTGAGGAATGTGTCTAACTTACTGATCCATGCCTGGGCTGTCACCTTGCCACTCCCATCGAACATCGCCAGATTGAGTTTGTTTGTAGCATGTTTTAGGTCATTGTTTTGATGTCTAGGTCTCCAATCCTGTCGTCCTCTGCGATATTCTCTCCTCTGTGTAACAAATCGGTCAAAGGAAATCCTCTCTCTGACATGAGGTGGTACTAACTCCCACTCCTCGTTCGCTGCCATCAGTGTATCTACGAACAACTCCTCATGCTCCTCACCTGCAATAGCCTCATCGGGCTCCTGTCTCACAAAAGTAGGCCTAGTGGGCCTGTCTGCTGTCCGTGAAACAGTCCTAGGTGCTCTCCGAGATCCTGCATCACTCCTGTTATCGTCACGCTGTGGTGACGGTCTCCTCTGTATACCTAACCTCTGGATTGCCACTGCCAACTGCTGTAGCACATCGTTAGACTGCCGCTGACCTGCACGTAAGTCTCTGAGAGTGTTTAGAACCTCGGCCTCGTCCTAATCTCTAGGTATATCTGCTCTATCAGACCTGTCATTCCTGTCAGCCATGTTTTCTGGCTGCCTACTCAAACTCCGTTGCCTGTCAATCAAGGCACGTCTGCGTGTATAATACCTGTATGGTTCAAGCTCGTCTGGCTGCATATGATGGCTAAACCCTTAGGATGGCAGGATTTAGCTCTGATACCACTGTAGAAACCCTTGTTTCCCCATGATACTGATTTTGACTGAAGTTTTATGTTTTTCTGACGTTTTTGGTTTTTTTGCATAAATAATGAAGATGGCGATTTTGCAATAAATAAAGAATAAATACTATAAAAATTATATAACTCTGGAAATGATGATATACGGATGCCAGTATATTTATTTGTCCTCTGAGACGATTACAATTGAGTATTCTATTACATGCAAATAAAGGCAATAAATTTTTGTTAAAGAACCTGGCAATATTGCTGCAATAAATGATCTTCAGATGATGGTACGGCTGCAATGATATTTAGCTTCTCCTTCCGTCTGGTGCTTCGGATAAGATCCCAATGCTTAGGCGCCTCCAAGAGTGATGAAAGATGATCTCTTAGAAAGGCGTTTTCTCCAGAACCAAAGTACGGCTCAAAAGAAGGTGGTACAGCCTGCAACAAGTACGACTGTGTACAACAACAAATAGTAATAGGTACGGCTCCCTTTAAAACCTCCAGAATATCAATAAGAATGGGCGCCTTGATTGCAGTAAGCTTTCCAGATGAAACCTATGCTGAAACTCTGTAAATAAATAATCTCTGAAGTCTATGATCTCTCCTGGATGAAGAAACCTCTATGCTGGCAATAAATCAGATGTTATTTCACACCCTCTGAACTGCTTCGATGGAGATGGCTCGTTCCCCAAAGAATTTCGAACTTGAAACCCTTAAGCTTCTTGCTCAGACAAAACTTGATCAATTTCGATTCATAAGATGACATAATCCCCAAAAACCCAAGGCAAAACCCTCTTTATGCTGAAAAGTGCGATTTCCTTAAGAATAGGGTTTTAATGAAATATTCATATTTTAATCTTTTAATATTTCAATAGTCACAGCTGAATATTTTAATATAATTTAATTGTCACTTTTGGCCCCTTCTGATGATGGGCGCACCCCTCAAGGCAAATCACTTAAGTTATAATATAACATTATAACTTTATATTATAAATCATTAAATAATTAATATTTAATCAATATAATTAAATATTAATATCTCCCTCGTTACTCTTCTGATTACTGATTCGTCTGATGCTGACGAACTCTGAAGTGATTCCGGATACTGCCAAAGCCATACTGCTAAAAATAGCAGGGGTCCCACACTGCCTGCCAGGAACTGCTAAAAATAGCAATTCAGCAAAAAATCTCCGATTGAGCCAAAACAAAAGACTACTGATCAATCTCTGCTAACTGAAGCTGAGCCAAGCTCCGAAGTGACCCTCTATCCAGTCTATCAGCCTACGAGGGTCGTGTAATAGGCCAATCCTGTACTCCGAGAGATGTCACTGAGAAGGGGACATGACAAGGAGTTTACTGATAGATTGGTAGAAAGGTTTGATAAACGTGATCCCGAACTGTTCTTCAAGGATCTAGCACAGTTAAAACAATTGGGTAGCTTGGAATCGTACATTGGAGAGTTCCAAAGACTATCTGTAATGGTGACAGGCATTTCAGAGAGAAGGCTGATCATATTGTTTATTGAGGGTCTTTTTGAGCCCATGAAAGGATGGATAAAGGCATTTGATCCACCTACCCTACAGGAGACCATGAGGAAAGCTCGCAGTATGGAACTCACTACTCCTCGTAAGCAATTTGGCACCAAAACTTCTTCCTCCTACACTGAGAACAAATCTGATCCAAAGAAGGCTGATAATACTCATCAAAAGAAAAGATTTGCAGCTCCATTAGATCGGGATACAATGAATGATCTACGTAGAAGGAAGCTTTGTTTTTACTGTAAAGGTCCATATGACTTCAATCATGATTGTCCCCTCAAGCCTAAAGGGCAAAACAGGAACATGGAATGGTTTTATGAGGGAGAAACATTGACTGACTTTTCTGATCAGCAGGCTGCTATCTATGACACAGATGAAGAAAAGTCAGAAAATGAGGCAGAGATTGAGGTAAAAAGTGAGCTACAGGAGGCTCATATGTCCAGCATGCAGAGAGAGGGTTCTTTCAGGCTCCGTGGGGTCTTAGCGGGTCAAAGAGTCATATCTCTTTTGGACACAGGTGCAACCCACAATTTTATTGATTCACGGTTGGTGGAGGAAAGGGGAATTCAAACTCAGCAATTTGAAGGCATTCGTGTGAAGGTTGGAGATGGACACACTCTCACCTATGAGAGGATGATTCCTGATTTACCATTGAAACTCAACAATTTTGAGTTCAAGGCAGATTTTTATGTTGTGAACATGGGAGGAATGGATATAGTTCTTGGCATGAAGTGGCTTCATGCTATAGGAGAGTTCACACTTAATTTGCGTGATATGGAGATGAAATTCAAAATTAATGGCACAAATCATGTTCTTAAAGCTATCAAGGACAGCAATCTAAAAGAAATTTCACTCCGAAGAATGGAACGTTTGATTCAACATGACATGGTAGAATGGGCTGCTGAGTGCAAGTTAATGCCTTCACGGTTAGAGCAGCAAGCTTCTCCTTACCATCCGGATGTACAGGAACTCCGAATCAAACATGCAAAGGTTTTCAGTGCTATTCCACCAGGTAGACCTCCTGATAGAGGTATTGAGCACATCATTGAGTTGGATGAGGGCACGAAACCTATTATGATCACTCCTTACCGGCACCCCAAACGTTTAAAAGATGAAATTGAGAAAACCATTAAGGAACTTTTAGCTATGGGGCACATTAGGCCGAGTAAGTCACCCTTTGCTTCATCAGTTGTTTTGGTGAAGAAAAAGGATGGTACACTTAGGATGTGTATTGACTACAGGATGCTTAATAGGAAGACTATTAAGAACAGGTATCTTATTCCACGGATAGACGAGTGGATAGACGAGCTTCATGGAGCTTGCTATTTCTCGAAGATTGATTTGAGGACTGGTTACCATCAGATCAGGGTTAGAGAGGAGGATATTGAGAAAACCGTATTCAGGTGTCACTGTGGACACTATGATTTCTTGGTTATGCCATTCGGCTTAACCAATGCTCCAGCTACATTTCAATCTACTATGAGCAGGGTTTTCCATTCCCTCTTGAGGAAATTTGTTTTGGTGTTCTTCGACGACATCCTGGTTTACAGCAAATCATGGAAGGAATACATTGTTCACTTAGATGAGGTATTGAGTATACTTGACAGGGAGTCCCTGTATGCCAAGGAGTCCAAGTGTGCTTTGGGCATGGCTGAGCTTTTGTATCTGGGTCACATTATCAGTAGAGAGGGAGTCAGCATGGATCCAGAGAAAATTCGAGCTATCATCGATTGGCCTTCACCTGAGACATTGACACAGCTTAGGGGGTTTGTAGGATTGTGTGCCTTCTATCGTCGGTTCGTTAGTGGATTCTCGCGACATGCTGCGCCACTAACTGATTTGACTAAGAAGGGAGCCTTTGTGTGGACACCTCTTGCACAGGCATGCTTTGAGAAGTTCAAACTTCTTATGACTACTTGTCCAGTATTGGCTTTGCCGGATTTCGCCAGACCATTTGAGTTACATTGTGATGCCAGTGGTGAGGGTGTTGGTGCAGTTATCATGCAGGATCGACACCCTATAGCTTTTGAGAGCAGGAAGCTCAAAGGTCCTGAACGGAGTTTCGGTATCTATGATAAGGAAATGTTGGCCATCATGCATGCCATGGCCAAATTCAGGCAATACTTGATTGGTAGTAAATTCAGTGTTAAAACCGATCACAATAGTCTGAAACATTTTCTTGGACAGCAAGATTTGAACGAAAGGCAACAGAAATGGGTCAGCAAACTTCAGTCCTATGATTTTGACATTGCCTATGTCAAGGGCACTCAGAATGTGGTTGCTGATGCTTTATCTCGCCGTCCTCACTTGAACTCCATTTCACTGATTTCAGAGGACTGGAGACACATGATAGTAGCAGAATATGCTAAGAATCCTTGGGCTTCTAGCATAATGGATGGGACAGTACAGGATGACAGATACTCACTTGTGGATGATTTTATCATTTACAAAGGGAGGATATTTCTTGTCCCAGGTTTTGAGATGAGGGGCACAATATTGAGGTCATTCCATCATTCACCGATGGCAGGACATCCCGATTACTTTAAGACCTACAGGAAAGTACGGGAGAGATTCTCTTGGAAGGGACTCAAATCTTTTGTTCTTCAGTATGTCAGGGAATGCCTTGTTTGTCAGCAGAACAAGCAAGAACATACATACCCTGCAGGTTTACTTCAGCCGCTTCCTATTCCTGAGAGGAAGTGGGAATGTTTGTCTATGGATTTCATCACGGGCTTGCCGAAAGCTCAAGGGAAAGAATGCATTTATGTGGTAGTAGATCGGTTGACGAAGTATGCACATTTCTTCTCAATCACTACTACACACACAGCTACTCAGGTGGCGGACTTGTTTTTCCATGAGGTATTCAGATTGCATGGATTGCCTCGGAGTATAGTCAGTGACAGAGATAGCAGGTTTTTGAGTAACTTCTGGCAGGAGTTATTCAAACTTTGCAGGACAGAACTCACTCCGAGCACCAGCTACCACCCATAGACAGATGGGCAGACAGAGATAGTCAACAAATGGGTGGAGGGATATTTGAGGAATTACAGTTCAGGACAGCAAAAGGCATGGGTGAAGTGGTTATACCTTTGTGAGTATTGCTATAATACCACTCATCACATGAGTATTTAGATGACACCATACCGAGCATTATATGGATATGATGCTCCGAGCTTTCTAGATTTACTGCTGAGTGACAGTAGAGTACCCAGTGCTGGTGATTTGTTGCAGGAGAGTCGGGACATTATGAGAGCACTTAGGGAGAATATTCAGAAAGCTCAAAATCAGCAAAAACAATATGCTGATCAGAGGCGTGTGGAGAGATCTTTTGAGATCGATGATTTGGTGTATTTGATGCTCCAGCCTTATAGGCAGTCCACCCTTCGTAAGAAGGGCTCCGAGAAGCTTAAGACACGATATTATGGACCATTCAAGGTTGTCAGACGTGTCGGTGAAGTGGCTTATGAGTTAGATCTTCCAGTGGACAGTAAGGTTCACAATGTGTTCCATGTGTCGCGCCTCAAAAAGGCATTGGGACCACAGGTGATTCCTTCTATTGATTTACCACCTCTAGATGATGAGGGGAAATTGATTTTGATACCTAAGGCCATTCTGGATTCCAGAGAGCGTCATCTTCAGAGGCGGGTTATCAGGGAATATTTCGTGAAGTGGAAAGATCTACCGACAGAGGATGCTACTTGGGAGAGTCACAGTATTCTTCAACATCCAGCTTTGAGTTTGCTTGTGGGCAAGCAAATTCGGGGAGGGCGGACTATGATGTCCCCGCTCTAGTCAGTCTCGGGAACAGTGTGTTAGCCCTTTATTGGACCCTTGTGGGCTAACTAGATTGGTTAGAGGGTCAGTGGTACTTTCTGGAGAGTTGGATCGTTCTCGTGTTCAAAGCCCAGTGTTGGTTCACAGCAGGTGTTAGCAGTTCAGGGGTCGACAGCTTCTGATGGCACGGGATTCTATGAAGATTTGTGGAAGTTATGCCTATTTGAGTGATTTAAGTTATTTATTAACTTAATATTTTATTATAAAGTCAAATTGACTTTATACATTTTTAAATCACTTAAATATTCCCTAAAAATGATTTAATATTTAATCACTTAAATTAATAAAGTGCGCCCACTTTATTTAAGTCAAAAACTATTGAAAAGTGACTTAAATTATAATTTAAAAGATTTAAATATCAAAAGTGGCATATCTTTCTTGGGAGTCGTGCCTTTTGCATATAAGGGCATTTTGGCAATGAGAAACTCACTTTTTGATAATTTCGACTTTGCCTTGTGTTTCTTCCTGTGCATTCTCCTATGATCAGGGTTTGAACAATCTTCCATTGAAGAACGATTCCTCTTCAGCGTTGAGCACTCTTGAGATTGTGAGAGATCAATCGAATCAGTGTAGTTGAGAGCTTCATTTAGAGGTTCTACTTGATTCTATCAGAGATTTACTATTCAGTATTTATTTGTCTGCAATAGGGAAAGAGGGTTTCATCTCCAGAGACGCCATTCTCTACAGATCTCGGCTTTCAGAGTGTTCTTTTGGGGTTTCTACCTTGGCCGTACACTTGCATTGGGATATGTGCTCATTAAGGGAGGCGTGTGAAGCATCTTGCTGAAACGCCTTTGTTTTGGCTCCTGTTTACCTTCCATCATTGGCGTGTACCCTTCTCAAGCGCTTGTATCCAGTTTCAATAAGGGAGAACTCAATTTTGGAAGCCAGACGTCTTTATATGTCAGTTTTCACCATTCTTGGCTGGCGAGCTGGCTTACTTTTTTAAATAAATAATCTAGAACCCTTCTGGTATGTTTATCATTTGCAATCTATTTGTTTCAATTAAATAATGTCTTCTACACTTTCATTTTGAAGAAAATAGTGCAAATTTACATTTTATAAGCATTTATGCTGTGCGCCCCTTCTCTTCTGTCTATCAAACTTTGTCTAAAAAAATTAAATAACACTAAAAGACTTAAGAAATACGGGGGTTTGAATTGAGAGCCACCAGGGCTCATCACACCCTTACTCAATTTATATCATTGGTAATATTATTAAGGTGGGGTGAAATTCATTTAGGAGTCGTATTTCTTTGACTAAAGACTTACACAACTAGAAGACAGCAATAAAGTTGCTACAAGAGTTGTGGGAATGAAAGGAAAGTTTCAGGTGTTGCTATTAGATGATACCAAGTCAGACTATTGTGACTGCATCTAAAAAGAATAAATAAATTTTGTGTGTAAGCTTATATATATCTCAGCCTTGATTAGCATGTGTGATGTCTGAATATATATATGCCATGCATCTGAATATATATATTTGTAATGAATGGTATTTTGTATGAAGTTTCTTGTGTATCCAAAGTATATTGCGGTCTCAATAGAAATTTGCAAACAGTAGATTATTTTTACCTACATATATAAAAGATAAACCACTTCAGATCAAATCATGCAAATAGCTTGACACAATGCTTGCATTGTCAAACTAGTAAAATCATTAAAATCTTGTAGAAGAGGGGTAAGGGTCTTTACAATGATATCAATGGTACATTCCTGCTAGCTTGAAGGGTTAATGAGCAATAGTGACAGAGCTAGAAGATATTACGAAAGAGAGCAACAAAGACGGAAATTTCAGTTTGCAGGTCCACATTTGGAAGAGGATACACTTTCAGAAGTACTTGCAGCAAGACAACCCCTTAAAACTTTACCAGAGATGAGTGATTCAGAGGGTCACTGGGATAGGCTACAAGAAGGTATGATGCTCAAAGTGTGGAAAATATATTGAATGACCTTGCACAAGGACAACAACAGATGATGCAACAATTTATGCAGTCACAACAGCAGCTGGTCACAGCCATTGGACAATTGTCGTAAAACATGAATACTCTAAGGGTAAATCAAAATGATATAGGTGATAGTAGCAATGCAAGTAATCACATTCCTAGGAGAGCCAGTTCGGGTAGCTCAAATAGATCATTCAAGCCTACATTCACACCTAGGGAAGAAGAAGTACCACAACTTGAGGAGCAACCATTGGTTGAGGAGGTGGTAGCAGTTTATGATGAGTACCATACTCTTCCTCATGCAATCAGAAATGAGTTATTAATATATAAATCAACAGAAGGATAAGAAAAAATCACAAGAAGAACAAAGACGAAGAACTCAACATAAAGAGTATAAGCAAGCATTCAGCCAGCTAACTCTTCCAAATTTTGATGGTAGTGGGAACAACACAACACGTGCTTGGATTCACATGTTGCATAAATTTTTGACACTTAAGCCCATGCTATAAGAGGAAGCAATTAAGTTTGCAACCTTGCATTTGGAGGGAGCAGCATATGATTGGTGGCATCATGGTTTGGTGACACAAAACTATGCTTTGATTCAGTCCTATGATGAGTTCAGCAACAAGTTGATTAATGCAATTAGATTTCCACAATCCATATGAAATAGTTTTGCTGCTTTTGGATTCGATTGTGTTGGAGTTTTTTCATCAACGTTTCGGATCACACTCCTGATGATGGATAACAGAGTGTGATCCGAAACGTTGATGAAAAAACTCCAACACAATCGAATCTAGAAGCAGCAAAACAAGTTGATTGCTAGATTGATAGGAAAGATGTAGAGATGTACTTCCATAAGTTGGATTTGATTAGGCAAAGTGGGGATGTTGATAGCTATATCAATGAATTCCAAAAGGTTGTTGTTATGGTTCCTGACATATCTAAAAAGAGAGTGGTGTTGTGACCTTTTCACACATCGCCCCATTCAAATGGGGACCCCCAGTTTTTGCTCCTTTTTGTTTTTTTTTGAGTCGTTTTGCGTCTCTCTCTCTCTCTCTCTCTCTAATCGTTCTATCCTTCCGGGGATGTCCCCGTTCTTTGACCTGATTTGAAATTTTGGCTAAGTCTGAAGTGAATCTGTGAAATTAGGGTTTTGTTCTTCAGGTTGGATTGAGATTAAATCAAGTTGGTAAATTGACAGCTGAGTTTAACATTGCTGTCAGAAGGCTTCCAGCAGGTTCCCACTGAGTTTTCATTGAAATCGGACAACTTACTATTTTTAGTAAGTGCTCAATCTGGGAGCTTTTCATCAGGACTTTGGAATTTTGATTGCTTCAGCACGTCCAGGGTACTCCAAGGTACTTGCACGCAAAATTAGAATAGATTCTGACAACTTGCTATTTTTAGCAATTTCGGCTTCAAGAGCCATTTTCAGGGTTTGCACGTACGCCTTTCAAATGCATGTCTAGAGAATATTTTTGGGTTTTTCAAGACCTTCGCGGTGATATGACATGCAAAGCGAGATGAGGACTTCTAACAGTTTGGGCTTCAGAGGCTATTTTTAGGGTTTGCATGCAGAGTTTTTCAGTGCATGTCTAGATATTCCTTATGGGTTTTCCAAGAGCTTCGCAATGGTATGACATGCAAGCGGAGTTGATCATTTTTCATGGACTTACTATTTTTAGCCAATGCCCGCATGTGGCCCAGTTTTCTGGGTTTTTCTGGGTTTTTTGAGATCCCTTGGGTAGTTTGACATGCAAACTCATCCGACATCAGATTGATCACTTTCTAGACACTTACTATAAATAACAGTTCACTCCAGCAGCTCTTCAACACCTCAGTCCGGCAAGCAGAATGACAGGCAACAGAAATTAGGTCAAACGGAAACAGTTCAGAGTACATGCAAGTCAAACTAGGGTTTCCATTGTTATGCCTAAAATAGGGGGGGTGAAACACAAAGTTGTCAAAACAAAGTACATCATAGTCAACATCTTTCGGGATGCCTACCGGCAAAATTTGAACGAAATCGGAATACTTACTATTTTTATTAAGTCACTTCATGGCAATAAATAGCAGGTCTATGCCAGAGACAGGTGTGAACGAGACACTTAAATCACTAAGGACAAATGGAGCAAATTTAAGGTCAAACGGAGCTGCAGAAGTCAAGCAATTTTAGGGTTTGCTAAAAATAGCAGATGAGCTTGGGCAACAGGTATAAATAGGGTAGCGAGGCCACAAAGGAGGCATACCACGCCAGCTCCAGAGTCAGAAGGTGGAAGCCATGAGGAGTCATACTTCTTCAAAAATTACTAAAAATGGAGTGGCAAGAGGTAGCTGAAGGCATTGAAATTTCTAAGTCCACAAATTGAAACTGGCATGAGGACAGGTGAAATGCACCCAAGTCATCTTAGAAGAGGCAAGGGAAAAAGTTTCTAAGGCATGAACAAACTTGAAGCACCACCTTCAAAATGCGCCCTTAGGAAGTTGAGATAGAAGGCATGAAAAGGTGCTAAGGCATTGAAAATGAAAGCTCACACCCCCAAATGCGCCCAAGGAGAAATGGGTGGGGCCTTCAAAAGTTTCTAAGAAAAAAAATAGAAGTAGAACCCTCTAAATGCGCCCTAAGCAAGGGGAGTAAGGTGAGAAGTTTCTAAGTAAAGGGAAAAATGAAAGCTCATGGGCTGAAATGCGCCCAAGAGAAAGGGGTAGCTAGAAAAAGTATCTAAGTGCAAGCAAATTCCTCCACCCTACCTCAAATGCACCCAAGTTAGAGAAATCACAAGGGAAAATATTCTAAGCGTTGGGAAGTTCCTCCACCCTATGTGAAATGCGCCCAACTTGAAGGGGGCTGAATGAAAAACGTACAAGGCATAAAAAATTCCTCCTCCACCTCTCAAATGCGCCATGTCTTGAGCAAGGATGTTTACAATTTTCTAAGGCAAGGAAAATCCCCCTCCACCTCTCAAATGCGCCCAAGGCAATGTGGTGTTTAAAAAAAGAAAATATTTTAAGTATTTGCAAATTCCTTCTCCACCCTCCAAATGCGCCAAACATGCAAGTCATAGAGGAATCACAAGGGAAAATGTTCTAAGTATAAAAATTCCTTCACACCCCCGTAAATGCACCCAAAGTTGAGGTGGAGACACAAAAAAATTCTAGGCGTGGAAAATGGAAGTAGCATGTGTGAAATGCGCCAAGGCATGGAAAAGCACAAAAAGTTTCTATGGTGTGGATTTCCTCCACCACCCTCAAATGCGCCCAAGACATAAAAAGTTCCTCCTTCACATAGCGAATGCGCCCTCATGGGGGATGTTTATAAGAAAAGTTTCTAAGTACAAAAAATTCTTCATACCTATGTGATATGCTCCCATCATGCAAAGAGGTGTTTGAAAAATTTTCTAAGGCATCAAATGGAAGCTTGCAAGTGGAAATGCGCCCAAGTTGTGAGGAGGCCTCAAACAACTTTCTAAGTGTGGGAAATGGAAGCTTGACCTTTCATATGCGCCCATGAGGAATGAGTTGATGGAAAGGTTTCCAAGACATAAAGATGAAAGTTCATGGGCTGAAATGCGCCCAAGGAAGTTGGAGCTTGAGGGAGAAAATTGCTAAAGGCATGGAAATGCCTAAGGAAGTGAAAGTAAAGGCGTGAGTTGTGAAGTGCGCCCAAGGTAAGTTGACAAAAAAAAAAAAAATTTCTCTAAGGCATTACAAGGTGAAAATGAGGAATATGCCTAAGGAAGAGGCAACATGGAAATTTCTAAGTGCTGGGCGAAACGCGCCCGGGAATAGGAGGGAATTCCTTCAGGAAAATCAAGGAAAATGCCAAGGCAGGAAAAATGAAGACTGCAGGTATGAAGTACGTCCAAAATTAAAATGGAATAAACCTTAGCAATTTTTATTATTTTTCAAAAATAATAAAAATTAAACTTACCCCTTCATCTGGATACACATGAAAACGAGGAGTTATGAAGGGAAATTTCTTCTGGGTATTGGACATTTCCCATTGGGAGATGATTTAAATCTTTTCCACACCTTGCTTGTGCTTTTTCGGCAGAGATTTTAGCCTGGCACCTGTTAATAAATTTCCTAGGCGAAAATAAATTTTCTAAGGCAAAGAAATGTTTTTACAAAAAATGTCTCAGTTGGTGATGTCAAATGAGAGCCTAGATTACAGTGGATGGAATTTATAAAGCAGACAAAATTGCCTAAGGAAAGGGAAAATAAAACAACAAGGGGTCAAATACACTCACAGGGAAGAGATGAAATTTGTCTAAGGCATGAAGGAATTTGAAGATAAAATTGAGCTCGAACATCAGGCGTTCAAATGCGTCCTCAAGGTGAAATAATTTCTAAGGCACAAACTCCAGGCACAAGGTGGTGGATGCGTCTTTGAAGAAGACCTCATGAAATGAACACCATGCACCCAGTTGTTGAAAAGTTATGAAAGTTTGCTGGAAATGATGAACTCTATCACATCCAGAGATCCATCAATCAGAACATGGAAATTAGGTAAGGTGAAGTTATGTTACAAGTGTTCTGATGCTCTTCTTTTTTTTTGCAGGATGAACACCGATGCCAAGGCATGAGGACTTGATGAAGCTAGGCAATGTTACAACTTTGGAAAAGGAAATGACAGTGAAGATTTGTCTAAGGCATTAAGAACGTGATGCGGAAGAGGCATATGCGCCGAAGCTAGTGGGCTAGAGAAATGTGAAAATTGCAAGGAAGAAGTGCGCCCAGGAATTAAAGCAACGGGAGGACTTAACGGAGAAAACTTTTGCAAGGAGGGTTTGAACTAAGTATTGTTGTATGCTTGCCTCCTCCTAACGCAACAAAATTGGCAGGCAAAGCAGAGAAAGTCTTTCTGGACGAGAATCTTCTGATAATAGTGGGCATTAACTACTCGTAGTGTTTCTGCAGAGGAGTAGAGAATCTTCCGTTCATTTATTATCCCACTCCTCTCTATGGCGGTTTTTAGGGCAAAAACCCTAATTAGGGCTTGCGTGGCTCAATCTGAGCCTTTCATTGTAATCAAATCTAAGCCGTCTGTTGGACTGGGCCAACTATAAAAGTGGCATCCCCCCTCATTTGTAATCAATTAGATTAGATCAAGAAGTCAGAGAGTAGAGAAGATAGAAGTTAGAATAGATAGAGAGATAGCTTAGAAGTTAGCTTAGTTTGAAAAGGAAAGAAAGCTTTCCCTTTGAAAGTTTTGTAAGAAGTTGTTGTGGAAGACTCTCATAATACAAAGAATTTCATTGATTGGTGATTCTCTCTTTCGTTGTGAGTAGTTGGCAAGGCTTTTTCGTCTTTCTGATTCAAGTAGATAGAGTAAAGTAGACTTTTATTTCATGCAAGTAGTTGTTAGCCGTGGAATGCATGGTTTGATTTAAGCAAGTTTCTTTCATCCATACCACTAGCGGGCTCGCTGACAGTGAGTTCGCCCTGCGTGGTCGACTGGATTATTGGCACTTAACTTCGATTGTGGTTCATATGTCCATATGCATCGTCGTGATGGTATGTGTATGTTGTGTCACAATTTGAACACCTTTCTCATCCTTTGAAGATTGCACCGATTTTGTGGAAGTTGTCTGAAGGGAGGCGAAGCAAAGTCTGGTTCGAAGCTTGTTGAAGTTGACCCTTGTATTCCACCTTTAGGAGTAGATTATAGCATCTCTACTCCTTACATCTTTTTACATTCAACATTATCCGGTTAGTTTAAGAACTCGAGCTTCATTGGCAAATCTCCCGAAATTTGAATCCTTTTCCTCTGAATGAGCAACTCACGTAAGTCCCCTTGGAATACCCAGCATATTCACATCAACCAACTGAGCCTATTCATGACATAAGGAACCTTGGAGTTGAACGCATGATCTTTCACACAATCTTAGCATACGGAATACTTTGATCAAGAGAGAATAGGGTGACCGTTGGACATTTTATTCTATGTTGGTGTGGTCATAAAACACCCGTCAACAAGTGGTAATGCTGTTCATAGAGGGTTTGAATGCTAACTTAAGAGGCTTGGTGAAGGCTTTCAAGCCTAGTACCCTACAAGATGCTATCCGGATGGCGCTTGATCTTGATACTACAAATACTACACATCAGCCCCAAAAGAAGAGTTTCAAGGATAATAAACCCAAACACAAACCAGACAAGAGATTTCAGAACCAGACAAATCCTATGCCACCTATGATGGATTTTGAAACAAGGAATGAGCTGCGTAGGAAGAAGTTATGTTTCACTTGAAAGGAACCTTGGGAACCCGGTCACTAGTGCCTTGGGGAAGGCAAGGCACATTATGTAGAGGTCATTTCTGATATTGATGAGGAGGTTGTAGACACCAATTTAGAAAGTGATTATGAGAAGTGACCACATGAGCACAATGATGCTAATGCAAGAGATATGGCACATGGGACTATTGCTTCACTATCAGGAGTTCCTATGTATCACTCTTTTCGAGTGAGAGGCATCCTTAATGGACAAAGGGTTACCTATTTAGTGGACAGCGAGGCGACTCATAATTTCATTGATGATAGTCTTGTGGTGAGGAAAGGATTGCAAGTTGAGGATTTTCTAGGATTTAGTGTTATGGTGGTTGATGGATTCAAAATGAGTTGTACCAGGAAAGTTCATCGATTGAGTATACAGTTGCGTGACTATATGGTCACTGATGATTTCTACGTGATTGGGATTGGTGAGACCGATGTTCTAGGAATTTAGTGGTTGCATTCACTTGGTAGATATAATCAGGACTTTCAAAGGATGGAGTTGGAGTTTGTGTCAGAAGGAAAGATGATAGTTTTGAGAGCTTTGGCGGATGGCACACCAAGGTTAGCATCAGCCAAGAGGATGGAGGCGTTTAGACATGATGAGGTTGCAGGGTCAACCCTATATGATACTAAGGCAATAGGAGATGATAGGAATCAATTTGGTGAACTACTATAAGTAGACATGCTCTCCAAGAAGTTGAGAGAACACCCCAAAAGTCAAAAAACACTTCAAAAGTGTCATTTAGATCAATATTGCCCATAGAGCTCATTGTCAAGAATAAAAACTATGTAACTCTAAAATTGTGTCCTCCAAAACTTTGGAGTCCCCTTGCTTTACCAATTAGCCCAAGGGAACTCAAGAAATAGGCTAAGAGCCTTTGAATTGACTAGGCTTGAGAAGGAGACATTACATTGAAAGAAGAAATTAAACAAAAATTTGATAAAGGTTTGCTATACAATCCTCATGTATGATCTTTGAATAAAGGTTTATGAGCAAGGCGGCCTCATTTTGAGTGCAATATGTTCTTTATTTTTCTTAGATCTTTGTATAACTATCATATACATCTTGTCTATCCTAACCACACATGGAAATGACTTTGGTTCATTTTGTACATGTATATGATATTATTGCAACAATATATCAACATAATGGTTTCAAAGAATTCAAGTCAATAAATGTAGGTCATTATATTCTTACCAGTAGGAGAGAACACCTGCTTTTCTGCAAATGGAAGATGACCAAGACCATGTTCAACAACCTACAAGGAATTTTGCATGTTCTTAGTCACGCATCAGATGAATTAGACATCATAAGCTTCTAGCACATTCCCAACACAATTATCAATTTGTTGAATTGTTCTATCAATAAAGAAATTGACAGTGGAAATACCAAACGAATCAGTTGATCTTCATACATTACAAAATCGCGTTTGGTAATTTTAGTATAATCTAGCAATGTATCCATTCCTTTTATCTGTGAATCAAAAGTATACTTGTTAGTTACATCGAAGGAAAAGTCCAAGTCAGTTAGGCTGTTGTAATTGCCTTTAGGTCATTAGACTATAAAGTTAGAAGTGGTAATCTGAAACTTTTTTTTTGAAAAGCTTTATTGCAGATTAATTTTTAACTAGTTAGTTTCTGTTTGAATACTAGGAATATCGGAAAGCTATTAGTTTCAGAATAGATGTCAACTATGAAAAGATACCAAATTTAAATGTTTTACCTGAAAGGTAGAGTTAATAACATAGAGATTGGGATATATTTTACACAAATCATGTTCCCCAAGCTTTGTTCGAATATGTTGCACTATCAAATTAATGGCAACTTGATTATCTCCTCCACGAGGAATGATAATATCTGCGTACTTCTTTGATGGCAATATAAATTCATCATAAGCTGGCTTCACAAATTTGTAATACTGCATGTCATCCATGTAATCAAAGTTTTTAGCTTACAATCCCATGGGTGTTCAGGTTGTACCAATAAGAGTACAATCCACTAAAGCAAAATTTACAGCTGAAAGGACTAAGATCTGTCCAGGGTAGATGGCAATTTGTGATCCTAACAAGGCTGAAAAGTATAAATATTCACTAGGAAGCAAAAGCAATAAACTTAGTTATGTTTTAAACTTCACAATATTATTAAGACAATATTAATAAGAGCCATGGAGACTTCAAGGACTTGCCTTATCTAGGAATGATCCTATATCTTGATCTTGCACTTTATTTCGCCTGATTCTCCTTCCAAGCCGTATTTCAGCATCTGCACCAAAAATATTTTTCATGTAATTAGCCAGATCAATAACAGCTATCTCCAGCTACAAGTATAAATTAAGATAATTTAAAAGCAGAACAAACCATAAATATGCGTCTTTGGATTTGATTTTTCTCAGTAAGCATGATGGTTTCAATTTCATCATGTTAGAAAATGGAAAAATGGCTAATCAAAGGGGAAACAAAAGTAAGCTTCTCGATGGAAATCAATGAAAGAGAACTCAAAAGTAAATATAACGGGATTATTAGGAGAATGAAATACCATAGAAACAGAGCTCATTTGGGTATCTTCCATATTCAGATTCACAAAAACAAACATACACAACAATGTTTCTCGGGATGGAGATGCAGGGACATAGTTTTGGTGACAAACTTTTTTAGCGAATTTGGTGCCATCCATAAAAATAGTATTAAAATTGATAATTAGATATTTAAAATACAAAAATTAAAACACTTAAAACATACTAAAAGAAGCTGAAATTTAATTTGCTTTAACAAGTCATTAAGAGGATAAGCATCCAAGAAGGAGGAATAATATTTATTTATCAGCAATTATCACCGTTTTATTCATTCTTCTTTATCAATTGGTACATATTGAAAAAAATTGAATACAAGGATAAGTCAGCCAACATTTTATTAAGAGTTTATTTTTTTCAAGCAAAAAATATTATGCACCAAATGGTGTACGCCACCAGGGATTCCTTGCATTCCCGGAGACAATCAAAGGACATTGTGACATCTTGGCTGCCTTGGGGACTTCTCTTTTTAAGGGAGCATTCTAGGGACATCCCATCCTTATCCCCATCCACAAGATGTACAAGACATTAACCAAACCCCTAATGATGCATCCCTGTGGATCATTAACATACAAAAGAGAATATAGACATGATTTTGCCTCTATTGCTTATATGTTATCATGACGCAAATTAAGCCTTCAATTGACAATGAAGCTATTAACTATATTTTGAAGAGATTGACCCTTCTAAGACTTCAAGGTTAAGCAAGCAAGAAGATAGAGGAATATAGTGCAATTGTATGACATCATGTAAGCATTTCTAGCATCATAATTAGACCTATTTTCACAATTATTAGATTTGATTGCAAGCTGTAATGTTCCCCTTTTGGCAGTAATCATGTCAGTGGCTCATTAGCCTATTCCGGAATCCTGTAGGCTCGTTGAGGTGATTCAAAGGGTTCCAGTTTTGGAGGTTTTGTGGTCTTTCTTCAATATTTACTATTTATAGTAAATACTATTTTTGGCAGTTAGCAGTTGTCAGCTTTCATTCCATCACGTCATCTGGAGCAGTTACTCAAAACTAAGCCTTGGCCTTTTGAAAATATTATTTTAATGAATTTCTTCATTAAATGGGCAAATTGTTCTAATTTGCAATTGACCCCTTGGCCTAAGGAATTAACTTCAAGTTGTATTAAAAGAGGGACTTAAAGGGTGGCGCCTCATGAAGAATTTAAAAAGGTTTTTATTTAATTCTTCCTTGTCTCAAGTGGGACGCACTTTTGTGAAGAATTATATCTTTTTTTTGAAAAAGAATATGTGATGGCTTTTGGCGTGCCTTCTTTAGGATTTGAACAGTCTTCTCTCGTCCTTTAAAAATGAGGCTTGGCTCCAGCATTTGGGTATCTCATATTTTGCTAAACTTATGCTGTTGAAATGATTTATCATTTTATACTTCGAGGAATGCTGACCTCCTAGTTCTTATCTCAATTTCATGTTTGCAAGATAACACCTAATTGAATTGTTGTTGCTTCTCATTCAGACTAGCAGATAGAGCTTCACGGTCAAATTTTGGAGTTTTTACCAGTTTTTGCAGTTGCTGTTTGCACACAGTTGAAAGTCAAATTCACTCACAGCTGCTTGTACAAATTTTGTTTTGTTTTGGGTATTTGGTCCATTTGTTCCTAAGGTCTAGGCGACCATTCTTACCAGTTTCCAAAATTTAATTTGGAGTGTGGAATTTTAATGAGCAAAATCGCCCCTCAAGGAGGGCCGTACCTTTTTGTTTGCATTGTGATGCGTGTCATAAATAATTGTTGGTGTTTTGAGTCTGTTTCTTCATCTCAACAGGGGCGCCTAGCTTCCAGTTGATCATAGCCTTTGGTTGCACACAATTCAGAGGTATTTTGATTGAGTTATGAATATTTTATGAATTTTTGTAGTTGTTGATTGCCATTTCCAGAATTGTAGATTTCTGAGATAGAAGCAATTCATTTGTTGTTTCCATCTTCTTTCTTCATTTCTTATTATATTCTAACTGGGAAACATTGTATAACGTGGTGCTTTGGAAAATGGTGAAAAACAATGTAATTTGCAGCCCTCTCAATTGTACAAATTGTTAACAATAGTACTGTTTCAGTTTTTAGCTTTGCTGCAATTTTTAATTAGCTTCACATTAAGCACCCCTGGATGGTTTACCGCCAGTGTGGATAATCTGATTTGTAATCTCTTTCATGCCCACTTTCAAGTGGTGAATCCCCACTCTTTAGTGGATGCTTGCCGTAGCAGAAGAAGTATTGATTTTGTAATCTTTTCCCCCCACTGTTTGGTGGTAGCATGGAAATTTTTTTGGCTGGTTATCCGCCTTGTTTTCATTTCAATTCAACAGTAATACTCCACCATATGTTAGCACCTCGCCTGTCAAAGGATCTTGAGTGCACATTCTTGGTGTCGAGTTTAATATCTCTCTTTCAGTGTAATCTCGTACTCATTGATTCAGTAAATCCTAGGGATCCTCTGACCATATGCCGGCCCCTCCTCCTTAAGTGGTTTTAGGGCACATTCTTGGTTAGAGTTCTTTCGTGTACGTTTTGGGTTATGCTAACCTTAACGGGTGATTGATTCTTTTGTAAATGTTTGGTTTAAAAATCAAAAAAATTGAGAGAGAATATTTCACAAGTAAAATTTAGTCAAGAATCACTCACTCTCTCTTGACTAAACATTTGAAGCTGCCAAAAAATTATGACTTTGTCCCATGATCATTTTGTTCAAGTCATAGTTTACACACTCGGCAAGTCTTCAAGTGCACTTTTTTTTTTTGGCATGATCTTTTTCAAGGTTTACTCACCAGGAATAACTTGCCACGTTCTACACAAGGGAAAAAAGATTAGAAAAAATGTAGTTTTGTGCCTTTAAAACCATTTATTCACCCCTCAATGCACATGATAGAAAGCAAGAATTAGAGCTGATTGGGAAGATCTTTTAGGGGATTTGAAGAAATTTCTAAAATTTCAAATCTGCATCAAGTTAGTTGCAATTTTTTTCTTTTTTTTTAAGATATTTTTGTTTAAAAGTTAGTTGCTACCAATGGAGGTAGCTCCCTTTATATTGACATTGTTGGCGTAACAATTAGCACCTTTGGAGTGCGAGTTGGTACGGACAGCTATGCATAGTGCATAATGACTGCTCTTCAAATTAGGAGGGGAAGCTCCCTCTTTTGCTGATATGCGTGAAAAAGTAAATGATTCTAAATCTTATCTTTTTGACTCAGCTGGAAGAGGCACACAGTTAAGGAAACCAAGAATGTTGCAACTAAGGATTTTCTCTGGTTTTGTAGATCTTAACTACAACTAACTAAATGCTTTAATCTATCCTATTCCCTCAAGAAAAACAGAACATGAGGAATTAGGAGCAAGAATGTGATATACGATAAACTTTACAATAGGATTTCCAAGGAGGAGGAACCCCTATCCGAGGCGCAGGCTGATATGAAGTTTATTAGGCACGACATTAAACGATAAGCTCAATTGCTAAATTTCCAAGGAAGAGGAACCCCTATCCGAGGCATAGATATGCAACAAGCTTATTGGCAACAACACTTTAACGATAATTCTTCTTTCCAAATTTCCAAGGAGGAGGGACCCCTATCCGAGGCGTAGATTGAAAGAAGAACTATTAAACACAACATAAGATAGCAAACTAGGGCAGCAAATTGCATTGGCGAGACACGCATACAATAAACGATCAAACTAGCAACTATATTTAACTAAGATGGACAAGTATCATGATCATAACATTCAGGCAAGCTGGCGCAGCTATTTATTATCACAGTAAAAGCTTGTGAACAGATACAGAACAACAATATTTCAAGCAAGGTGGCGCAACATGTATTACTATTGCATGCGCAAGTTATTTACAAATCAGCAAAAAACTCTTATTTATAGACATCAAAGGTGTAGGGAACCCTAAAATCACCTTGAGTCAACTACAGTCTTGCAAGCATGCAAGATTTTATTCTCTAAGTCTAAATAAATGAAACTATACAGTTAACTGGAACAAACTAGACTAAATGGACATTTGCAACATGCACGTCCTTATTGAAATGAGAGATAACTGATAACTAAGATCAATCAACTAGTTCTAACTAAAAGTCCATCCTCCTGCGAAGATATCCCCAAGAATGAGATAGGCGTGCATGAGATCAGCAATGAGAACTCAAGAAATGACGTTGAGTTAACTACTGCTTCTGACTCATCCTTGTAAATAACTGCAAGTTCTAACTAGCTATCTTCTACAAGCCCTCTCTGTCTATCACCTCGTCTAGAAACTTGTCGATCATATCATCATCTGGCACTCTGACGCTGACCACGATGATGAACTGTCTATTCAACTCCTCTCCGTCCTTGATCATCCTCTAACTTTCTCTGACCTCTGCAGTCGCCTTGTTGAAACTGGTAGTCATCACTAAGAAGTTATCCAACTTGGAAGCCTCAGGATCTCCACCTAGGTTATCACGAACCAATTTCTCGAACTCAGCCTATACTGCCTAACTCAGCGCATGTATCATCCTCATGCCGATAGTGACATGGGATCTGGGTGATGAACTCGCTGATAAGTTTGAGAGCTGCAGCGACATTCTCCTTGAGCATGACCATCTTTGTAGAGATTCTATCATATGTTTCCACTTTGAAAAGATGTTCTCTCCAAGCGAAAACTTTCTTCTTATCTTCCTCTACTACAATGGTGTCATGGGGAACTGCTAGCTGAGATATGAGTATCAAGTCTTTCGGCTTGCATTCTACTATGAATATCTCGAGCTGCTGAATCTTTTGACAAAGCTCATGTGCCTCATACCTCAATTGATATAACTCTGTGAGGAGGTATCTGCCGACAACGATGAAGTCTTCAGTCCAGTTGTCCAAGATCTTCCCGCAATTGACCAAATGACCAAGTCTCTACCGAGCTGCAGGTGTCTCTCGAAGCTGTGGGAGTATAGGTGCTTGTCCTGCATTTCCATGAAGTAGATCTGAGTGTACTGTCAGAGCTGCCTAATTTCAGCCTTGAGGGCTGCCTTATCTTCTCTGTCCTTTATGACACGCTCTTCCAAATTACTCGTGATGACCTTGAAAAGGCTCACGTCTACGTGCCGAGTGCTCCTGCCTAGATTTGCTTTGACGAAGGTGAAATCACCAACTTCAACTTCATCCAGGTTCTTGCCCTCTGGTGGTGTAGTGTCATGTCCCCAAAATAGCAACATAAAAATAAATAAATAACCTCAAACATTTAAATGCAATTTGCATAAGAAAATGCAAATAAATAACAAAATATATTAAAATTATAAAAAGAAAAATTAGTAATTATAATTATCACAAGATAGTATTACAATTGTAATCATCAAATATAATATTGAAATACAAACATTAACAATTTAAATATTATTATCAGAATATATAAATACAAAATAATAATAATAATAATAATAACAAATATATTTTATAATATAAAAACAATAAACATAAAATATTATTAATGAAGGAAAAACGCTTCATTATAAGAGCAGCCATTATGTTGAAAAGCAACGAATGTTTCAAGAAAAGCAGCAATTAAAAAATGCAAATGGAAAGGTGTGACTCTCTATGAATAAAAAGGTGTGGCTCTTGAGAATCGGTCTATAAATGAAGACCAAGTCAAGACCATAAGTAAGGGATTAGGAGGGAAAGAAAGATATATTCTGAAAAAATAACACAGTCAGCAATACAGTCAGAAATCAGAAATATGCTATTTGCAAATATTGTGAGTAAGATTAATATGATTATTAATTTATATGCAAATAAATAAATATATATGTATACATAATAAATATATATAGATACGTGTATTCATGACAAGAAATTATTGTGAATTGAAATCAGTTGGAAATAATAATTATATATATATATATATATATATATATATATGTATGGGTAAGTAGATAAGTGAATCACTTGTGAATATACAATAATGATACTTACGACAATAATTAAGCCTCATAAGTAATACTGATTCTTTAATATAAATATAAATAGATTATGTATATTTATGAATTGTCCTCATCCTATGATCAATTCAGTATAAGGTTGAAGGAGGCGAGTAAGGAAACATGGAGAGATATAGCAATTTAGGTGATGTACTCACTTAGCAATAATATTTAGCATATTTTGAATATAAGAAACTAATATTGCTCATTTGATTATTGGTGCAATGTTTTTGATGTTATCAATATTATAATAGTTTTATGAATTGATGATGGTTCTTTTAGCATTATCATGACCATGAATGAAACTATTAAGGCTAAAATTTGCACCCTGTTAAACTATACAAGTTTAACAATCTTGCCTAACATGGGATTCATTTCTGCATGTGGGAAATGCGTAATTAGAAACGAAACCTCCGGATTCTAGGCCGGTTCCTATTGGGTAATCACTGATAACTCTACAAAACTAACCTGAACTTATGGGAAAAAGATAGAAGTTACTGAAATGAACCTAAGATCTTAAAATCTAAACTAGATAACCAGGTGATACACCAAATATGATATGGAAGTTCAAATACAGGTAACTAAGAAGGATTACTAAATTATCTGAGTGAAAACAAAACACTTCTTTTCTGTATAGGCTTGCATAAGTATTTTGTAATAAAGTCTGAAAAATGAACCAGAATAAGGAGGAAAACAAATGCCTCTCTTATGAGCTTCACCCCTTAAGACATGAACTACAACCTGCAAACAAAAATACTTTTCTGCAACTAGGTGTTTGGGTGAGACAAAATAACATGGAATAATGACAATTCACTAATTATCTTTATCAAATCACCTGTAAATACACACAGAATTGCAGAAAGAAGAGAAGGCTCCAAAAATAAATTTAGATAACATAAACTCAACTGCTATCACTTGTATTTGATCTTCCAAAAGAGTTACAAAATCTGCACAAAATTGCTAAGGACACAAAAATGTCACATAAGCCTCCTCTGCATAATTAGAACTGCTTACAATGAATGAGGAACAAGACTTTATAGGAAAAAGCCTTCAAAATTCGGAATTGGACTTTGGGCCCAAAAACCAAAGTGATGTCAAAATCTTCTCCAAACAAGGTAGGCCAAAAAAACCTCCACTAACCCCTAATTTGAACAAGGCTTCACCAAAGTCACCACTACTTGCATACTTTGAGCAAGCTTGCATTAATGCAGGACTTGAATACTTGGCATTAAGTCTTTGAATGTCATTAAATGACTTCAACTTGTATTTCAAACATTTATTAATCCTTGCAGCAAGTCTTTGAATGTCATTAAATGTCATCAATTTGCATTTCAAAATATCTTCAATTTTTAGCACTAAGTCTTTGAATGTCATTAAATGACAGTAAATGTGACCTCAACTTGAAATTCAAACATTTATTAAAAAGTCTTGGTTCCTTATGACTATCATTTTTAAAAAAGTCTAGAACATTTCATTCTTGCATTTTAAATATCTTTAATTAAAATGATTTATAATTTATCATTTTAATAAAGATTTACAATTTTAGATGCAAGTAATGAAACATTTCACTTTAAATTCTATTTTTGCATTAAATGATAGTATTTAATCAAAAATGATTTATAATACATCATTTTGAACAACTATTACAATTCTGAAAAGAATGCAAAAATGATAGGATACCTTACTTTGCATTTTAAAAATTATTTAATCTTTATCAAAATAATTTAATAAATCATTTTAAATAAAGATATGATTAATTCAAAAAACAAATGCAAAAATAAAGTGTTTTAGATATTTACTATAGTCATTTATTTCATTTGAAAAGATATCAAAATAAAATAAATGGCTAAGAAGCCACGCCTAAGCATAAGGAATGAAGATTTTTAATAAAACCATAAGGCAAAGCCTTTCCTTCCCACGAATTTCATTATGGTGAAATGAATAAAGTTTTAAAGAGAAAACTAAGGCAAAGAAGACTCTTCCTCCATCGTATTTTTTAGGGTATTAACCCTAATTCGAAATGAAGACTTTCATTTCATTTTCTTTGCTTCTCTTTGCTGGGCGCCACCATGAGGAAACCCCAGTCGCCCTTTGGAAACTCTGTGCTGTAGATGAAATTCGTGCTTTGTCTTGGACGCCATTGTTTGTCTTTGCTAAAGCTTTCAGATCTTTGGTAAGTCTGGTTTTTTGCGAATCTGGAGATTTTTTTTTGCATTTTCAAAGCTTTGGAAGCTTTTACCAGGCGCGCCATGGCTGTTTCTGATGTTCTTACTACATTTTTCTACGTTTTTTGGTTCTTCTCGCTTGGTCACCATGGGAGATGAAGACTTTTGCCTCTGAGCGCCATTTTCCTGCCTTCTAATGGTCAAAATTCTTCATAGCAACTAAGGTGAGTCGTTTCTTCTGTGTTTTGATGGCATTCTCATTGTATGAAAGGAAAAAAAATAGGCCATAAGGCCGCGGCCTCTCCTCCTCATCTTTGGTTTCTTTGCTCATGTTTCTGTGTTGCATTCCTTATTAATGTGACGGCTTTAAGATCAAACAAGAGCTGTAATTGCTGTTTTTAGTGGCGAAAATTGTAGACCACTGCCCAAGCCGCGCCATTTCAGGCTCTAAAAATGTCTTTCTAGAAAAGAAAACGAACCTCATACACCTGTTTTCTTGATTCTCTAAATTAGATCTTGACCCTCAATGAAGTAAAAAATAAAAAAACTTTCATCATTTTTTGGAAATGGAACTGGACACCAGCTGGGTATTTCTTAAATAAAGAAAATCTGCATTTCATTGAAAAATCTGTATATGGGTATTTAGAAACCTGAAAGAAATCTTTCATTTCTGAATTTGGTCAAAACCCAAATGTGGCTGCAATCCATTTCTGAGCCTTTTGACTTATCAACATGCTGCAAATAACATAATGTTTCCTTCTTGTAATGTATTATGATAAAAAGAAAGACATCATTATGTTAGTTGTAGCTAATGTAAGCAAAATGTATTGATTTTTCTGTTCTTTTAACAACTTAGCATTGTGACCTTCATCAGCTTGACTGTAACATAGTGGATATGAGTGGCAAAGATCTGTATTTGTTCCTATGTTTGCTGCTCTCTTTTATATATTTTTGATATCATTTCACAAAACTCAGCAAGATGGCATAGTGCTGTTTTTATGAAAGCTGAAAGCAATGCATTCTGGAAATGAACTTTAAAATACAGCACTGCTGTCATTTACTATTTGCATACCTTTTGTGGTGAAATTTGTAAAAAATCTGCATAATACAAAACAGATTTTACGATGTTCATATTGCATTAAACATTTGATGAGCTGGGCTCAACCCTTGTGGGAGCCACATTTAACTCCACTCATTCTGAAACTGATAAAAAACAGCAATATTGCATTTCCTGTTTCTGCACATGACGCAAACAAGTTAGTAAAAAATGACAGATTCAAAGGCTTCTTTTGATGTTCTGCTTTTCTTTTAATCATCTGGCAAATGCATTATTGAATGAGATCACATCTTTGTTGGTAGCGTAGCGATAAGGTAGGAACTGATTTTTCATTGCTCTAACGCCACTCCTCACAATTTTGCAGGTGAACCTTAAAGCTGGAGCTGGCTGTGACACCAAAGCTAGATGAATATCAACACACAGCTTCAACAATGATTCGTCATTCCAGGCAATGACGAATCACCTTCTTTCCTTGTTTTTACTCTATTTTCAGTTGTGTGTTCCTTTTCCTTCATGTATTTAGCATTTGATTTAAAAATCAAATCAGGTTACTCCCACGGCTTGTGTGGGACTTCAGCTTTTACATTATGAATAAAAACAACATTACTTTGCACGCCTATGAGTTTTTCTGTTTCAAACATTTGCAAAATAACACTTGAATTCATTTCTACTCAAATCTCAGAATGTGATGAATACGTAGGCAGCAAAATGCTACAGTAGTGAAATTTTGATAACAGAAACAAAAGGGTATAATATAGCGACATTTAGTTTCCATCATTGTTAATATTACATTGGATAGTATCATTGATCATAGACAAACTAAACATGATGAGAATTGGCATTGTTGTAGTAATATAGATCCATGTACTTTTTTGCATTATGTTACATTTTCATGCATCCATATAATACTCTCAAACATGATACAAGCATATAGATAATTCAATTGTAAATGCACAAGTGATTGTCCAAAGATTGCCTGCTTCGTGTTTGTACCCTATTAGGATGGGGGAAGCATCCGCCAAGTGGATTGCCTAAAAACCCCACCCTCAGGCCCGTAGGCCCAAGCAAGGGATTGGTCATGAAGGGTGGGGGTCCCACCTCAGTATTTTGTTACTTAGGGGGGTGGTAGGCCGTAGGCCCTTGGCACTTAGGGTTTCCCTCCTCTCCTAATACGGCCATTGTCTTTTGAGGTACTGCCATGTGTGGAGAATGCAGGTACTAATCCGTTGGGAAAGGAGGATTGGATAAACAACCTCCCGTGCCCAACATAGAGGCGTCAGGGCGGATCCACCCAAGGCACTCCTCATGTCTTCATAATTGCATTTATGACTATGTTTATATTTGGATATCTAGATATTAATGCTAACAGACATATGTATATGTGGAAATGTGGTTCATATGGTGAATGCAGGTTTCAATCCAAGATCACTTCATTAAAGGAAACATTTATTTGAAAAGATGAGACCCTAAACCTAATCAACGAGTGAATTCTAGGTCAAACTAGGTAAGGGACATTACATGTAGCAACTTCAATGACGATCTCTGCTTCAGGAGTCTTCTCAATGTTCACCTGCTTTTTGACTCTCTTCCTCGACCTATCCTGATAAGGATCACCAAACTCAGACAAATCAAGCTGATATGTAGGCCTACGCCTTTCTCTTCCCAATGACCTCTCGAGCCAACACGAATGATCAACATTGTCCTCTCGAGGAGAAACCGCTCCTGCTATGTCAACCATTGGTGGGTCAACTGAAATGAAAGTCTTATGAACTGGAGATTCTAGCTTCGAGTCGATATCAATAGGGGACGATCGTGGAGAAAATGGTGGACCTGGAGATGATGAATCGGCCTCAGCCTCTACCACTGGTTCCACTGGTATTTCTAGTGCTTTCTCAACCTGCTTCTACTTCGTGATGCTTTTCCCCTTCGAGTTTCCACTAACTTTGACCCCTTCAGGCGGCTTCAAGACAACTTTAACTCAAGGCCTCGACCTAGAAGTGGAAGGTAGTGAAGAAAACCCTACTGGCGGCTCTGTAGCTGGAATTGCCCTTCGCTTTCTTTTGCTCTCCAAGAGGTACATGCCTGTCTTCATAACTGATTTTGACAAGTCGTCAATCGAAGTATTCTCCTTGACATACCAATTAAGTTGGCGAAGTGGCTAGCGAGCAACTTGGTCTTTAACAAATGAATTAAGAAGCACCTCTCTATCATCATCTAACAAACCCTCTACATCTTCTGACAGGAAATCAGCAAGCTGTGAAAGAGTAAGTCTGTAGTAATGACATCGACACACCTCAAACTCATCTTTGCAGTTGACCCAAAAGTCAAGTGCTACCCTATGTGAATTACTTTGCTCCAACCGTGCTGAGTAATGACCCAAAGGATCATAAGTATGCCTCTGAGTGAGACACTTGAGCTAGAGTTTTTCTAACTCGTTTGTCATTAACTTGCAATCAGCAACAAACTTGCACTTGTAAATACCCAATCCGAATGGAAAGGTGAATGCTGACTTGTGTCGATTGTGTTGTACCCAAACCAAAATTTTTTGCTTTTTTAAGGCATTTTGCTTAAAATGGTCTAAACCTTGTAAAAGTGGGGTCAAAACTCAGTTTTTGGGCAAATAAAGTATGAGTTTTTAGTCAGTGTGATGCCAGGAAGATACTGGCAAAATTTGAAAATTTTGAAAATTAGGGTTTCTAAAATCTATTTTTAGCTCGAAACCCTAAAAAATAGAAACTTGTCAGAATTGGCTGAAATTAATTTTGATTGGCTTATTTCACATCACAATCACAGTGGTGAAGTCAGTTTCAGTTAGAAGTCAGTTTAAGGCTGGTGGGTAGTTTTCACTTTTTCGGGAGAAAAGTTAGGATCTTCGGGGTCATCAATGGTAGTCGGCCAGTACCAGGTATCAATATCTAAGCCTGAAACTCAAAGAGGAACGCTCTACGATAAAAGATGTTGGAAATAATGCTTTTTGATGGAGGGGATTTTCAGATTGGCAAAAGTGCTAAAATATTCTAAGTCTGGGAACTTTTCACTATGTAACGTAGTAGACACTTGCGCAATCAACGTGCAAATCAACTTTATAGTGTCCGTACATGTGAAAATGATGAAGTATATTCATCCACACACCTCAGCAGTCACAACGCTTCGACATGGTCAACCGCAGTGATGGATACAGCATTTGCAAAGCATAAAATGGTGAAATCAATGAATTCAAAACAAATCCGCTCCCCTATAGCCCAGGGGTGCCCTTCCATTTGAAGGTCAAGATTTGAATGTTTTGGATGAAGGATACATTCATTATGTTCAGTTTTCAGTCAGCTTTCCGATTAGCCATGAAGCAGGATCATCCGAGTTGCAGAACTCCGACAAACGAAGACAAAAGCAGAGGTTACGAAGAGTGTTTTCATCAAGGAGGCAGTCTAGAAATGCAGATCCGCTCCCTTCTAGCCCAAGGGCGATTTTCTTTTTGAAGGCCCAGATCTAGATGCATGTGTGTTTTGATGGTTTCAGTCTTTGCAGAATTAGTTTAGCTTTTCAACGAGCTATCAAGCGGAAGCGTATCCAGTACAGAAATCCGGTTATCAGAGTTAGAAGTGGAAATTGCAGGCAAGATACATGTCAGAAGAAGTTTTTCAGAATGCAAATCCGCTCCCTTATAGCCCAGGGGCGATCCTGAATAAGACTTGTTTGATGGATGAATTTGTAATTGAGGTCTTCTTGAGATCTCTTCCAGCTCAGTTCAGTTTTGCAATGTATCCGTTCACAAGACGATCCGATGTTCTGAGTAACAATGATAGAGGTCCTACCAAGCACGTAAAATAGAGGATGGTGAAGCATAGCTACACAAAGCTGCACAGCTGTAGGCTAGGGGCGATTCTCCTTTAGGCCTGCCAGACGGGGTTATTTGCAATTACAGTCTTCACAAGACTTGTGTGCAATTACTCAAGCTATCCAACGAGTCTAGCCGACAGCCTCCGGGATTTGGCGAGTGCTCGTACGTGTGAGGTCAAGATGATAATGTTGTGAAGAAGAGCTGATTGAAGGTGGTTCAAAAAATGACTAAGTGTAAGAATATAATTTTCTTTGAAAAAGACGATTTTCTTTTAGAGGCCTTAAAAGCAATTTTCTGGCTTCGTCGTCTCCAAGAACATCTCTTGCAAGTTGACCAAACTGTACAGCAAGACAAGCGGCACGCGTATCGGAACATTCCAGTTCCTGGTATCAAGGGTCAAAGTATGGTGTTCAGATGAAAATCACACTTTTGTCAAAATGGTGTTTGAGCTATCACAGAATAGGGGCGCTCATTCTTTTAGGGTTCTTAATACAATTTTCAGATCCCTCACATATAGTCATTGGATGCAGAGTACTTCTAGTCACGCAATGAATCCATTATTCAGTCAGTGGGGTTCATTATTCACCATCAGCTGCAGTTTGAAGCATCAGAATGGCAAAAATAGAGAAATGGCTAAGTCTGGAGTCAAAACATCAATTTAATCAGAGGCGCCTAATTTTCTAAGGTATCAGATGATGATTTTAGCAGTTGTTGCTCCCAGCAGACATTTCATTCTTGTCATGCAAGCTTCGCGATGGATATCTCAGCACGGTCACAGGATCATTCAATCATCCGGAAATTAGAGTTGAACAGGGTCAGTTGTAACTTTGCAGTCAGCTACAAAATAGGAGATTTTCAAAAATCTCATAACTCTTGCAAATGGAAGCCTAAAAGATCAAAATTTGACTTTTTAGAATCAGGGAAGTGTGTTGAGCATAGCAAGATGCTATTTTTGGCAAAATGATAAAAATAATATTTTTGCATGCAAGGCATTAAAAAGTGACGATTTCTTCAAAGATAAATATTGGTGCCACTTTTAGTTCTTTGCATGCTTTGAAATTAAAATATTATTTTTAGTCTAAAGACTCAGAGACAGCAGCAGTTCAACTGGTAAAGGGCCAATCGGATTCCTTCTTCACAGTTAGGGTTTGAGCTTGAAGTCTTGCTTTTGTGGTACGATTTTGCTCTAGTTATGCAAGCATGGCATTCATCATTTCATTCATCCAGCTTGAGCAGAGGTGAATTCTTTCCAGAGTTGGGCGAATTTCTTCAGCGGTCAGTTGTGAAGGCATAAAAAATATTCTTTTGCAGGTACAAGTCAAGATTCATCAGCAGAATTCAAGGCAGAGTGGCGATTTTGACAGAAGAAGATAATAAATAAATAAAAATTAAAAAACATCTTTCTTCTTCTCTAGATTTCTTCCATCTTCTCGTCTTAAAATTTTCTCACATGTTTGAAGAATTGGCGTTTTTGGCAAAACAAATCATCTAGGTTGATTCAGAATTGCTTTCTCAGCAAAACCCATGTGCTAGAATTTTCAAGAAAAATTTGTTCCAGAGCATCAGTTCTTGAGGCTTTGATTTTCTGAAGTGAAATTCCTTTGCATGGTGGAGTAGAAGTCGATATTTCTCGAATCTAACGTTGTGGGTTGTCTTAGAAATATCTTCTGGACAAAACCCATATCTCAGATTTTTCTCGAGAAAAATGTCCTCACAACCCCTCAGATCTCAACTGAAAACCTTTTGCATGCGGGCCTAAATCACATTTTTTCACAATTCTGACATTGTGGGTCATCTTAGAATTTGATTATGCACAAAACCCACTTCTCAGATTTTTTCGTGAAAATTGCCCTTCGACAGGCTATTTTTAGCCTTATCTGGAGTGATTTTTGGTTTTCCGAAGAAGTTGTCAGAACGTAGCCATGTTCACAGTCAACAGGCAAGTTTTCCCGAATGCAGTTCACATAGATCAAATTCAAGACCATGTCGGTCTTAATTCATGATTTCATCATAAAAGCTGACATTGATTTGTATCAAGCGCATCAGAAAGGTTGACAAACATAGTCGCTCAAGTTCACATGGTTTCATGCCTTGTATCGCTGATTGTCTTCCAAGGCCAGTTTAGAGGGTTGATACTATTGGGTTTCTCCGTGTGCAGCATGTTCATTTGTATTTCTCACAACCAAAGAGTTCGCAGTTTCATCATGCAACACTCTTCCATAAAGAAAAGCATAAAAAACGTGAGAAGCATCAAGCTGCAGAGGAAACAGTGGCCATCACTTCAGTTACAAAGCCGCCATAGTTACCAGCTAGTGAAGGGCCAGTTTAAGTATACAGAGATTTTCAGTTTTGCTTGAGTTGCTAAGAAGCAGTGAATTGACAGTTGAGACATGTGACGACCTTTAGATGGTGATGCAGTCACTAACCTCGTGGAGGGGTTACTTGCTCGAGATCAGGGTCAGTGAACTTCAGTTCAAGGCGTCCCACCTTTTTCAAGATAGACATTAGACACAAGAGTTAAACTCGAGGCTTCTTTCCGAGTTAATTGGTTGTTACACATTGCATGCATGTCTTTTTTGGAAACATCTACGTACACTTGGAGCTTAGATTAGATCTTTCAGTTAACTGATGATAGCATTCCAATTGACTTGCTTTCAATAAGGACGTGCATGTTGCACCTTGTCCATTTAGATTAGATGTTTCAGTTAACTGATGGTAGTTTCCCAGTTAACTGTGTAGGTTCATTCAATTAGGTTTAGAGAATAAGATCTTGCATGTCTTGCAAGACTGTAGTTGACTCAAGGTGATTTTAGGGTTGCCTACACCTTGATGTCTATAAATAAGAGCTTTCAGCTCATTTGTAATTAGCTTTTCCTGGTGATAGAGAATTGCTGCGTTGTCGGCAACATGCCTATTCTCAAGATTGGTTCACCCTTGTAAATTAGAACTTTTGCTTGATAGCATACATGCTGCGCCTACCTTGCCTGTAGTATTGCTATTATTGTATCTGTTCAAAGAGTAATTGCTGTTATAATAAATTGCTGCGCCTACCTTGCCTTCATATTATTGTTGTGGTGTTTATTCGACCTTAGTTAAATGGGATTGCTGGTTTGATCGTTATTGCATGCGTGTTGCATCTATACAATCTACTGTCCCAGTTGCTTACCTTTTGTTTTGTTTATTATAAGCCTATTCAGAAGAGAAAATAGTTGCGCCTACCTTGCCTTCATGTTGCGAAACTATACTTAAAGCTTATCGTTTGATGTGTGTGATAGTAGACTCATTCAGCCAAGCAGATAGTTGCGCCTACCTTGCCTTCATGTTGTGAAGTTGTACCAGGTTTACCGTTTATTTGTTTGTTTTAATAAACTTCTTCCAGGATTAGCAAATAGTTGCACCTTCCTTGCCTTCATGTTGTGAGCCCGCACCTGAAGTTTATCGTATAATACATTCTTGCTCCATTTCCTCATGCTCTGTTTCTTGAGGAAACCGGATAGATTTAAAGAAGTTAGCTTAGTTGTAGTTAGATGATCTGCGAAACCAGAAAATACTTAGCTGCAATGTTCTACGTTTTCTTAACCTTGTGCCTCTACCAGCTGAGAACAAAAAGATAGGACATTAGTTTAGTTTTCTATTTCATGCATTCCAGCACAACGAGGAAGCTTCCCCTCCTAATTTGAAGAGCACTCATTACGTAGTGTGCATAGCTATACGTACAAACTCACACTCCAGAGGTGTTAGTTCTTACACCAACAGATTGTGAAGAAAAGAGTGAACCTCTTGAGCTTGTCTCATAAACTCCATGAATAGGACTATGTCTGATGAGTACCTCGGTAGCATCAAAGGCTCTTCGGTGTAGCCATACTCTTGGATATATGTGAAAGTAGGGAATTGAATGAACCAATCCACCCAACTCTCCATTGCTGATTTTTCCTCTGGTGAAATCCTGATATGCATCTCGTTATCAAGATCCCTGAGTGTCTTCATGAGAAAGTGATCATTCACCGCCTTAACAACTCTCCATTGCTGATTTTGCCTTTGGTGAAATCCTGATATGCATCTCGTTATCGAGATCCTTGAGTGTCTTCATGAGAAAGTGATCATTCACCGCCTTAAAATCCTGTTCAGCCTTTGAAAACTCCAACTGTGATTAATGTTCATGAACGTGTTGAACACCAAGAGTTCCATTGGTCTTCAGAGTTCTGTTGTACCCCAAATTAAAAATTTTGCTACTCTTAGGCATTTTGAAGAAATGAGTCAAAAGTCTTGCCAAAATCCGTCAAAAAAGTCAAAATTGGGGATTTGCATGTCTCGCATGGGGGTCAAAAACTTGAAATTTTAAAAATCTGACAATCTGGGTCAATTCAGAACGACCCAATTGACAAAACCCAAATTTCAGTTTTTCAACCCTAAATTTTAGGAAAATTTCTATTTTTAGTAGTTTTCTAAAAATAGAAACTTTTTCTGGGTTTCTTTCGAAACGGATACTGGCAATTTTTTAAAAAAAAATAGAAAGTTTGGCTTCTAGGGTTAAGACTGATTTTGATTGGCTCAAAATAATTCCTCATTAGGCTAGTGCAGTTAGAATCACGAAAGGATTAGTTTTGCCCTAGTGGGTCTATTCTGCTTTTTCAGAAGCTTTTTCTGGAGATCCAAGGTCATCAATGGAGGTCATTCAATTGCTAGGTGCTAGAGTCAGACACGCAAACACTGAACGAAGGTTGCCAATGATGGACATGCACGGAGAACAGAGAACGAAGACAGAAAGCTAAAAAAAGTTGAAAAATGAGAAATTTTGGCTAAGTCTGGAGACTTCAAGCGCCCCTGTCAAGAATAGGCGGCCACACATTCATGCCTTAGAAAAAAATTTGTTTCTAGCAGCTAGGCAAAGGGAAGCACGTCAAACGAGGAAGAAACTTGAAAATCTTAGAAATTTTTCTAAGTCTCCCAGCCATAGGCACCCGAGAAGGAAAGAGGCGCCCAACTTTTCAGAGGATCAAATGATGGAATTAGGGTTGGAGGTCCCAAACAATGTTGGTCAGATTCTTCTCAGCTTCATAGTGAGCCCAGCAGCGCAGTCATTGGACTGGCCAATCACCGGCAAATCCAAACTGAATCGAGGGTATAACATGAGGTCAAAAATCTGAAGGAAGCCAGAAATGGCTAAGGCATGGAATGTTGGGCGCCCTAGGAGGAGATAGGCGCCCAAGCTTTTGGGGCCCTAAACTCAACTTTCAGATGATGTTACTCCCAAGAGACCCTTCCTGAAATCATTCAAGCTATCAGGCGAGCCCAACCATCAGTCCATCTGAGCTTCGGATCATCTAGGAATGAAATTCATCAGAAGATCATAAAGAAAATAAAAATATTCTAAGTCTAGTGGACACAGGCGCCCCAAGTAGCCAGGGGAGCCCAAGCATTTGAAGGTTCAGCATCAGTTGTTAGGCATTGGCACCTCCAGAATAACCACCTCAGATTCAGCTAAGCTTCGCAACGGAACAAACAACCAGATCACCGGACCCTCCAAGCTCCGAGAATCATGAACTCATCAGAAGAAACAAAAGACAATGAAAAATTGGAAAAAATTTCTAACACTGGTAAAGATGGGCGCCCCTGGAGGAGATAGGCGCCCATGATTTTGAGGGCTCAGATGAAGCTTTTATCAAAAGAAGCCTCCAAGACAACCTCGCCAGATTCGATCAAGCTCCGTGATGAAACATTCAGCTCGCTCGTAGGATCAATCTGGAAGCCGAAAATCAAGATCAAACAAAGGTTGAAAATCAAGAGAAAAGTTGAAAATTCAGAAAAAATGACTTAACTCTGAGGAAGATAGGCACCTCTAGTCAAGAAGGGCACCCATGATGCCATACCTTAGCCATTTTTTCAAAGATTTCGGATTTTCAAGAAGAGAAGAAGCGTCTAAGTTCAATGCACAAGCTCGGATTAGGGTTTGACAAGTTTAAAGCAAAAGAAAGCTGATTTTCTCAAGGCAAAACTTATTTAAGGCACCTTTGTCTTTCATTTTTCACATTTTGCTTGCAAGTGGCATCCAAGATGAAGAGGAGCAGCAACTTAAGAATTTTTCTTTTCAAGATTTGAGAGTTCAAGTTTGCTGATTTGTCGAAGTTCTTCATAAATTTTCAGACCAGCATACAAGGAGGCTTACTTTTTCATCCAGAACATCAATTCTTTGAAGAAGGAGGTCAAGGTTTTCAATTTCAAAGATCTGGGTTATATTAGTTTTGTCTTCTGGATATTTTTTTTGAAGAAAATTTTCAGCAGCTGTTTTTTCCTCGCATGTCAGAGAAAACTTCAAAATTTACAACAACTAATCTTCTGGGTCTTTCTTAAACATTCTTCTAAACATAATCCATATCACAGCTTTTTCAGAGAAATTTTAAGTGGTTGCTTTTTCAGTCAGACCTCAGAATTTTCAACATTTGATCAAATGGGTTCATCCAAAATGTGCTATTGAACAAAACCCAGATGCCAGTTTTTTCATGCTTTTTTTAAGGAAATTAGGGTTTTTTTTTTTTCAATCTACACTCAAAATTTTCAAAAACGGACGATCTAGATTTGCTTGTAACGAAATTTTGAACAAAACCCATATCTCAGAAAAAATTTCAAAAAAATTAATTCGTTTGACAAAGAAAATCAGCAAGCTAAAAATAGAAAGTGTGCAAAAACTTGTCTGAATATAGGCAAGTTTACAGTCAATCTTCGAGTTTTGCAATATGGAGTACATTCCCACTGAGTTCAAGACCAAATCAGCACTGTATCATGACTTCATCAAAACAGCTGAAACTAACTTGCACCACATCAAGCTAGTGTTCAGTCTGTGTGCTTTGAAAGACGTAGGCTATGTTGCAGTCGAACATCTTGGTCATTTTGGGTTGTTTATAGCCTCAGGCATTGTTGAGAAGATTTTGAGGAAAATGACCAGTATTGGGAAAAGTTGTAAAATACTCGTTTGTGGAAGAATCAAGAGAAGTGTCAGAATGCACAAAGTTGCAGAGCCGCCAAGTTATCAATTAGTGAGTCATCTTTTGAGGCAACGATGTTTTTCAAGAATAGAACTCATAAAGAAGCTGAAGATGTCAAAGATTCTCTAAGTTTGATTGCAAAAGAGGAGAAGATCCTAGAAAAGTGGAATATGGCTATAGATAGTATCAACGCTCCTGATAGAGAGGTAGTTTCCTGCTTTTTAGTGGATGTGCTTGAGATATAAAATCAGCTTTCATCTAGAAGCTTTCTTTCCGGCTTTCTTTCTATTCTTGTCTCAATTCTTATCCATTCTTTGAAGAAGGAAATCAAAATGTAATAGTTGGCATTTTCCTTGTTTTTAGGTTTTTTATGCTTTCTTAGTTGTAGATGTTTATCTTCTTTAGGTTTAGAAATAAAGCTTACATGTTGGCAAGTTTTAATTGTAAAAGCAAAGAGATTTTAGGGTTCCCTACTCCTCTGCTTAGTTATAAATAAGAGCAGTCTTTGCTCATTTTTTTTTAACCATGCTTGTGATAACAAATTGCTGAGCCTATGCTTTCAAGCTTGTTATCGATTAGTTTCAGTTCACTTTGTGTCAAGAGCAAGTTTGCATGCCTCTTTTAGCTGCAAGTCTTTGTTCAGTGCATGTGTTTTGTGATAAGTGTTGATCTAGTTTGATCACATGTTGCATGTATTTTGCTACAACTTTCTCTCCCAGAATTGTAATCTCTTGTGCCCGAAGTTTGAGGAAATAAAGTCTTGTGTGTGCTTTTCTGCCTCGATATAAAGTCTCAGATTTCCATCTTATTGTGTTATGCTTATATGATCTCCCTTTTCAGCTTGCATTGAAATTCAGTAGATGTATGTTGGAAAAAGTTTATCTAAGTAATCTGTGTCAGAGAATCAATCTTGTTAATTTCTAACTCTCTTGCTTTGCGTTTACTTGAGAGGCTAGAAACGTCATTAGCGTAAGTTAGTTGTAGTTGATAGTTTTTATTAAAGAGAAAACCTCAGCTGCAACGTTAAGAGTTCTATGACCTTGTGTTCTCGCAGCTGAAACAAAAAGATAGGAAAATTAGCTTTAGTTTACATTCTTTTAGCAAACTCAGCAAAAGAGGGAGCTTCCCTTCCGAATTTGAAGAGCAGTTTGCTGCACATAGTTGTCCGTTTCCAAACTGCATTACAGAGGTGCGATTTGAAACACCAACAAGGTCTATAATTGCCTTGAAATGCAACCAAGTAGACCAAAAAAGTCACCATGTGAAACACGTAGATTTTGAAGAAATATGTGATTTGTTGGTGAAGACACTCGCTGATAAACATTGCCTAGTCAAAGCTTTTATTCTTGTCGATAATCCGAGAGATGATATAGAACATCCACGGTCGGAAAATATTTGCTTCCTCTCGACCTGAAACCCGATTAAGCAAAGTTATTAAGATAGCAACCTCATCTTTGAAAATTCACCACACCCAACTTTCTTCGGCATGTTGGTCTTCTGAATTTTCAACCATCTCTGAGCAACTTTCCTCTGTGATTTGTCATTGTCCTCTTCCCATATCTTGTCGCAATCTAGAATGGATACAACAAAATTGTTTGAGCGAGGAGGAATAACAAAACACTTCTCAACGTCCCTCAGCTTGAGGCTACAAACGAATCTCCCATCGGTTGACCTGATTTGTCTTGTAGACAAGTCATAATGCTTAATGCAAGCAATCACAAACTCGAGATCAAAAACTGTGATAGGAATAGATGTTGTTGCTAGCAACTCGGAACGCTCAAGATTTCTGATTGTGGTACTACTAGTGCCTTCCAACGTGCTTAGATTGACCACAGGATATACATGACCCAAGTCTGTATCAACAGTTTTCAAAAAGTCGTGAATCAAGACCGATTTGGCCTTGTAATTTATGTGGTTGAATTGCATTTTGAAAATATGGATTTTTTATTGTAAAGTTGGGTATGTTCAGACAACTTTCAAATAAAGCTGAAAAAACTCTGAGATAGGCTAAAAATAGCCAGTTGAGGTAAAAAAATTTGAAAAAAAATCTGAGACGTGGGTTTTATAGAGAATTGAATTCTAACACAACCCACATCGACAAAAATTCGAAAAAGTGAGTTTTAGCAAGGCATGCAAAAGGTTTTCAGTCAAGAGGGGCTATAGGGGCAATTTTTTCCTTAAAAAATCTGAAACATGGGTTTTGTAGGAAATGGAATTCTAAGACAACCCAGATGATTCGATTTTGGAAAAAATGAGTTCTAGGTCTACATGCAAAGAAATCTATGGAAAAAAGCACAGTGCTCTAGAATGGAGGCAATGGGGCAATTTTCTCGAAAAAATCTAAGACATGGGTTTTGCTGTTGACGCTGAAATATGTGAACCTAGATGATCTATTTCTGAAAATTTGACGTTTACTTTGACATGCGAGAGAAAACCTAAGACGAGAATAGAAGAATTTTTAGAGAGAGAAATATAAGTTATTGTTTTGTCTCTGAAAAAGTCACCTATGCTTGAATTAGATTTGATGTAGTCTGCATGCAATCGAAAAATGAAGTCTGTAATATTCCTCCTTTGAATATTTTGGACCTAGTGCTGCGAAGAACACTGAAAACTGATACCTGTAGCACCTTCAGATCTTTATTTGCTCAAGAAAGGCGTGTTTTCTCACCTAGAATGAAGAATAATGGACGCTTATGCCTTAATAAATAAAAAATTATCCTCAAAGGTGTCACAAATGCATGCATTATCTTGAAAATGGTGCTAGCCTCTTGATTGGACCTCCAAAACCAACGCCTAGCTTGTAACTGGGCCTCAAAACAGTTAACTAGGTGAAAAAATGCCCTAATTAGGGAGCCACCTCCAACACTTCAGTTAACTTTTGCATGCAAAAAGAAGTCGCCTAGTTACAAGCAAAAATAAAGTCAAGAAGAAGTCGACTGGAAGAGTTGAACTGAAGAGCTAATTTCAATTAACTGTCTCCACCTTTATAGGGTGCCACTTCTCTTGAGTGCAAAAAGTCAACCTTTGACTTTAGGCGTTTCTTCCCAGACTTCAGCCAATTTCTTGAAAATTTGGATTTGAAAACATCACCGGAGCCCACGTTTGATCACTGATTCTGATTGACTGACAAGTCGGATTGACTGGCTGATAGTTTCATTGAAGAGAAAGATCAAAACTGACAAGAGTCTCTTTGAGGTTGCAAACCCTAATTCAATCATTTGTGGCCTCAAAATTCAGGGCGCGCCTAGCCTTCAGGGGTGCTTTTGACCTCAAACTTAGAAAACAAATTTCAATGCATTTTCATCATTTTCAAGGTGACTCTGACCTTCATCTTACATTTCCCAGTGTTCAGCAAAACTTCAGAAATAGATGACAGGCTCACTACGGAGCTAGCTGGATTCTGAACAAGAGCTCCTAGAGAGCACTTTCATTAAAAACATCATCTGGCAGCTGAAAAACATGGGCGCCCTTGGCCTTTAGGGGCGCTTTTCTTCCTAGAGAGCCATTTTTTGTAACTAGCTAAAAATCACTAAAACCCCCACTGCAGGCAATTGACAAGTCTTTTGACCCGACTGAGGTATGCAACGGAAAGCTAGAACTGTCATAGACAGGATGAGTATCTGAGATGACCAAAAAGACTCCATTTGAGGCTCCAAAACCTTGGGCGCCCTTGGCCTCCAAGGGCGCTTTTGCTATTTTTGACCATGACTAAAATCCTATGTTTAACTCTTGATACCAACGGTTCAACAACTCAAATTTATCCGCTGACGGATGCGCTGCGAAGCCAGACCAAGTCTAAGACAAACATCCTAGGTGTCATTTGATTAGAAACCTCCATCTTGTGCTTCAAAAAGATGGGCGCCCTTGGCTAAGAGGCACACTTTTCACTCCAGTGTTAGTCATTTTTTCATCTCCCTCATTTCACGTTCAATCTCTAGTTGTAGGTGCTAGACAGATGTGTTAGACTGGCTAGCAGGCTCATCACGAAGCTAACAGGATTTCGGAGAAGTCCTCTTGGAAGTGAAAAGTCTCAGAATGTTGATCTAGATCCCCAAAATCAAGGGCCCCCCTGGCTCACAGGTGCGCTTTTGCTCCAGAGTTAGAAAAAATTTCAGTATTTTCACTTTGACGAAAATCCCTTCCAAGACGAAGAATTATTTTGGACATATCTCGCCATAGAATCTTCACCAGAGCACTTTAAGCTTATATTTCGACACCTGGCACCTTGCCATCTGCCATTGTTGACCTCGGAGATCCTAACTTTTTACTTGAAAAAGTGAAAACTACCCACCAGACTTAAACTGAGTTTTAGCTGAATCTGACTTCACCATTGTGATTGTGAAGCAAAATAAACCAATCAAAACAATTTTCAACCAATTCTAACAATTTTCAATTTATTCTAACAATTTTCAATTTTTAGGGTTTTTTGACCTAAAAACAGGGGTCAAGAAACCCTAATTTTAATTTTTTTCATTTTTTGTCAATATCTTCCTGACATCACGCTGACTCAAAGTCCATACTTGATTTGCCCAAAAACTATGTTTTGACATCATTTAACAAGGTTTAGACTATTTTAAGCAAAATGCCTTAATAAAGCAAAAATTTGGTTTGGGTACAACAAACATCAAAAAAGAAAATTACATGTCCATGTGTTTGTTCATGTGTTCCTCCTTGGACTTATGCACATAAAGTGTTCTAAACCCACTTGACAATTCTAGCACGCATTCTACTTCAATAGAGAATAAATTGTTGCCTGAATATACAACCTTTTTTTTAAGCATTTAAATTTGTACATGATTTCTAATTTTTTTGCATATCAATATGCACATAGCATAATGAATTGAATTGATACAATTTGTCTACTTTTATGGATTGATTAAAATTTAAATGATTTACACTAATTTGAATCAATTAATTTTTTTAAAAAGAATATAGGGTTTACGTTTTAGGGTTAAGAGATGATATTATCATATTTTTATCAAATTTGTTAATTCAATTAACATTTAATGTATTACAATTAGATTTTCTAAATGCATTTGAATTTTACAAGATTTTTTATAAAAATCATGTTCAAATTGCTATATTTTTAATCGCTATTTTTTGTTCTTATCAATATTGCAAGTTAATAAATGATCACAATGGCATCTAACTATTCTTCTAGTTCATACTCAACAAGTGGAAGTTTTGTCTTTGGAAAGAGACCCTATAGAAATCATGACTCCACTTGGAAATATGGCATAATTGGATTTGTGGTGGGGTCCGTGATTTGTACTTGGTGCAAGAAGAAGCTTAGTGGAAGCGTCAATCACCTCAAATACTATCTTGCAAGAATTCCTAATCGTGATGCCAAGCCATGTGAAGTAGCCCCAAAAGAGGTGAAACCAAAGATGTTGGCCCTTCTTGCAACACTAGATGGAAAGAAATTGGAGAGGGCCAAGGAACAAGAAGACGTTGCTCCTAATTTTCCAATATAATATGATGTGGATATGCAAGGAATTGTGGGCTCTAGTTGTAGTCCATGCATATGTGGCCCATCCTCCTCATCTAGCTTGAGTGGACCTAAGTCACAAGAATTTTTTGTGCCCAAAAATGTACTAGGAGTACAACTTTCATTGGAAGCTACAAGGTGGAACAAGGAGGTGTACAAAGAAGCGAATGAGGCATGTTCAAAATTTTTGGTATTACAATCTTCCCTTCAAAATGGCAAGGAGTTCATATTGGAAGTGTTTGGTGATAGCGTTGATAGTTGCAAGGAAAGGGTACAAGGTGCTCTCTCCAAGAGATTTAAGTGGCAGGTTGTAATGTCTCCATTTTTAGCACTACACTTTCCAGTGATTGTTAGCCTATTCCCAGATGCCGATAGGCTAGTCAGAGGCAGAATTAGGGTTTCCAACTGCTTGAAGGTTTTTTTTGAAGATTCGAGGATTTGCATGTTGGATTTTTGCAGATTGGTTGTTGGTTTCTTTCTGGGTTTTCAGAAAGCTTCAGAGAGATGTGACATGCATTTAATGAAAGTGACATGCATTTCAATTAGGGGTTTGCATGCAAGATTGGTTTCTAGATTCTTTCTAGTTTTTCAAAGAGCTTCGCAGTGGTATGACATGCATTTGCATTTGACAAAAAATTTTGGACTTACTATTTTTAGTAAGTTACAACAATTGCTCAGAATGTGGTTAAAATGCATTTGGAGTCACTTACTATTTTTTGCAGTATGCTATTTATAGTAAGTGCTAATTCTGGCAATGCTATTTTTGGCAGAAGTTTAGCAGTTCAGTGCAGTGGCTATTTCTGGCAAGGCAGTATGGTCTCCAACATTCTTCGAGCTTGCTTTGACAAGTTTAGTGTTTTAAGTAATTCTCATGTTGGACGCCTCATTTGGTAAGTTTAATGTCTTAAGTGAAATATTAGCTAAGGAAAATTGGACGCCTAGCTTCGAGATATATTTGAATTTTATAAAGTATTTCACTTAAGTGATATGGACGCCTTTATTTGTGAGTAATTGCATTTTAATAAAGTTACATTCCTTATATGCTTTTGGACGCCTAAGTCAAGGAGGGTCAAAGTTGGAATTCAAATGCAAATTTGAAGTGAAATGAAAATCTCATTTGGGCGTCCCTATCGGAGGGAAAAGGTGTTTTGAAATTCTGGGTTGAGAAAGTTATAAATATGAGGCCTTGCTCTCACTTTTGATTATCCATTGCTTATTGTAACGAAATGCTGCTGAAATTATTTCAAAACCCTTGCTTCAAGGAATGCATACCTCCTAGCTTATGTCAGTTTCATACTTGAGAGATAGTACCTAGCTTCTTTGAAACCGCTTCTTTCTCTAGAGGTTGCCGATTGAGCTTCAAGTTGGTTGTTTGACTGATATTTCACATTTTGGTGTTGCTGGTTCGAACATGGCCATAGCATGTTTTCATTCACAACTCCTTGGGCGATTTTTCTATCATTTTGGGTATTGAAGATATCTTTTCTCCTACCTTGGGTGCCCCTTCCACAAATTTTTGGAATTTTTGGTGCAGTCTTTATTTTTCTACAGTTGGTCGACCTAGCCCTGGAGGTTGTTTCATTTCTAGATTTTCTTTTGGAAGTGTGCAAAATATTTCAGGGTTGTTTGATGTTTCTTGGTCGCCCTTCTCATATGTTTCTTTTGCACTTGGTTTGACATCATTCAGAGGAGTATTGGCGAAGTTACGAGCATAAAGGTAAAATCTGTACTCGTTGGTTTGGTGTTTCAGTTTGCTGCAATTTTATATCAGACCTGATATTTTAGTCATTTTGGCCATATTGCTTATGTTGGTTAGCTTGTACTTGTTTATAGTTCATTTCTTGAGATTTTGGAGTGCTTTAGATATCTATATCTCATTGTATTTGCAGATTATATCTCATATTGTAACGCTGAAATCAATAGTACTGATCAACTCCTTATATTTCTGCAATTTACATTTTGTATTCCCACTTTTAGTGGAAGAGACAGGCCTTGCCGTCTTTTACTTTCAGTAATTTACTTTCTTGTACTGTCTACTGAAAAGCGGAAGGGGTTGGCTAGCCGCCTAGACATTTACTTGTAATTTCACTCCCGCTGAATAAGTGGTCGAGTTTGCATTTTCATTTCATTCTATCGGTTGAGCCGTCTTAACACTTCCACTGAATAAGTGGTTGAGTTTGCATCTGCATTACATTCTGATCGGCTGAGTCGTCTCTCATTTTACTTTCCAGCAGTTTTCAATTTTACAAATTAGCGATCCCCTTTCTACAGTATGCTCTCACCTTGCCCACACTGGGATCTGGGTGATCAGAAAGTGAAAGGGTTCCTTTCAGCTGTCTTATTTGGATTTGCTAATGCTAACAGGTGAAGTGTTTGTGGAAAAAATTGAAAAAATTGTAAGGGGATATTTCAGTGGTAACATAGACATCAGAGCCAATGATCTTGCCATCCTGTTGGTTAACATTTGTTGCAAATTCTCAATTACATGATAGAGTTTCAAAGACGTCATATCTCTTTGCATGTTGTTGACCAGCACCTGCATGTCCATTACCTTTCTTCTTTGACGGATATTGAGGCAGAAGGGTAGGATGACTATAGAGAAGTTTGTATCAGAGTTGATACAGGAACTGATCACGCTTATGAGAGATCTTGACATTAAAGGGGCATACTCAAGGATCGCTACAAAATCTAAATGTTTGGATGGGAAGGCTGCCTTGACATATGAAGGATGTGTGACAGAGCCCCAAAATATTCCCTTTGACTTGCATGCAATTGGGAGTGATGAAAATCAATTTGGAAATAAGAACAAAACAATAGTCTTGAATCCTAATTTGAATTCATCCAATGAAGGTCTTGAGATTAATGACTTCATAGAAGATATTGGTAGAACTGTTGTGTGGGATGAGTTCGCTAAAGAAGAGCAAGTTGAAGGAAATACTAGTGGTGTCACTGGACCAGCTTATGACCACTTTCCTAGTGATGATATTTATGATGATTCCTATGAGTTTGTACCAATTCATGTTGAAGGTTTGTTGATGAATAGTTCTCCTCTTGTTGCTCACCCAACTTCCCAAGAGTTTTCACAAGAAGAATTTATGACAAGTGATCAAGAAGACTTTTTTGGTATGCATGTGACTACTCATGATGAGAATAGAAATATACCTATAGATGATGGGCTCATTGAAGGAAAAAATGACAGAGTTTTCCAAACAGCTAGCAATGATGATTCTTTACTCCATTACAGTGTTGGTGGCTTGGGTGGTCTTGGGTTTGATTATCAAACTAAGCCCTTGGTGAGAGATACTTGTGAAGATATTAGTTTAAGTGAGTTGGGAGGTGACTTATTCAAAGAATCAACACTCCAAGAAGAGCATCATGAGCACTTTCCTTTTGATCAAAACAATTAGCCCCTTAGCATTTGGGATTCAGGTGTGAAGACACTTAAGGTTGACAAAAAACCTGTGTGGGATGAATTTCTTTTTGATCCTGATGAAGCTCAAAATTCAGATTGCATTGCAAGCTATGGGGTGGCCATTGGAGGAGAAGGTGTCTTTGAAAAAGTTTGTTTGGCAAAGCTCCATAATGAACCCTTTGAAGCGGTTGCAACCATTAAAGAAGAGTATGTTGCTACAAAAACTTTCAAAACAACGATCAATAATGACTCATTGATCAAGTTTGGGGCTGCCATAACCTTTGATCAAGGAGACAGTCAAGTGGAAGTGGAGCTAGAAGACCATATGGCTCTTGATGATGAAGAGTTTAAAGAGCTAGTTGGTGGAGAAAGACAAGATTCTTGGAGTAGCTATGGGGGAAGCGATTGCAAGAAACAAAGTTCTGATTTTTTCTTACAGCCTATCAGCAGTTCACTATGTTTGCATTCTTATGAGTAGGAAGGTCAATTCAAAGTGTCCGTTGAAAATGAAATGCAAGCTCTATCCAGATTTTACCGCACACATAGTCTGATTCAAGAACTTTTATGGAAGGTTCAGATTGAGGAGAGACAAGATGGAGTTAGGGATGGAGTCACTCTCCCTAAGTAGCAACTTGTTAAAGATACTTTGGAGACTATGAAATCAGAATATTTACACTTGATTAGAGATCAAGTTTATTCCTTTGAAAATGCAAAGAAGACCATTGATGCTTTCCAAGAAATGGAGAGAAAGGTTGATGAGCTTACTCTCGAACTCGAATCAACAAAGGACATGTTAGAAATATGCAGTTGGCTCTAACAGAGGTAGAAGATCAATTTGCTGATTTCAAACTTTTAAGGGAGCAAGAGAATGCACAAAGAGTTGAAGAAATCAAACAAGTAATTGGTGAGCTTGATAGTCTTCGAGAGGAGTTTGATCTAGAGAACTTCACAAATAAATCAGACGTTGCATGTGCAGATTTGGACCAACAAGTTGGGCTTGAATGTGAGAAAGGACAAAACTTCCATATCATGGATAACTCTCTCTTTGAAGTTAGTGCCAAGGCAACTTATGATAATCCCCTGTTTAAGATGGAAGATGAAACATCAAGTGACTATATCACAAAATGGGATCCTGATGAAGTTTCCATACACAATATGGAACGTGGTTTTCAACTTATTGATGATTTGCAAGCAAATCATGAGGGAGATTCGCTCCTTGCAATTGATAATCTTCCAAGAAGATTGTTTGATCAAGAATGCTTAAGTGGGATTGAGGGAGTAGTCTTCATTTGGGAAGTGTTGAATCATAGTGACTTCCATGATTTAGACCATAGTTTACATACTCGGACTCGGAGAGTACTCGGCAAGCCCAAAATTTTTGACTCGGCAAATACTCGACAACTTAAAAAGTAGCAAAATTTCTCATGAAAACACTTTTTTTTGCAAAATTCAATTACAAAATGCATCAAATGAGTCTAAAAACCATGAGGGAGTGTTTTATATTAAATTTCATAGTTCAATACATATGGATTACAAAATGGCATCATTATACGAAGCCACATAGTGAAACTGGTAATAACTATAATGAATTTATGATGATTGTATTTGAAAATCATCATCATAAATTTCATATCTAGGCAATTACAATTTCCTCTTCCCCAACCTAGTGAAAAATTGGGAGGTAGAGGGTATGGTCCTTGCACTCGATTCTGGCTCCCTGCTTGCCGTAGAAGATTGTGGCAGTGGCTCCACCATGCTGGTAGGTGGCAGTGGCTCCTCCTCCACCACATCAATGTCATCCAATCCAATCTCCCCTACTTCTACTGCAGGCAAATCCTCCATAGCTTGCCTCTCAAAATCAGCAATCTCATCCTCTGTAAACAAGGAGGCCTCATCATCCTGTACGGTCCAATCACTGTATGGATCAATGTCATCCAAATCAATGAGCTCATCTGAAAAGTCCTGCACCTTTCTTGTGCGAAGCCGAAGATTATATTGCACAAAAACAAGATCATTGAGGCGTTGTTGAGTCAACTTGTTACGCTTCTTCATGTGAATGGAATCAAACAAACTCCAGTTTCGTTCACAGCCAGAAGCACTACAAGGTTGAGACTTTCGATCATAGTTTGCAAATGGGCGAGTAATCTCTTATTCTATGTAGATGAACAAAATTTGTGTGTATGTGTGTGGATTGTCATTGTGCAGCTACATCAGCATATGGATATGAGTTTTTCACTTTAAACTTTTACAGTTTTACTCATATCCATATGCTGATGCAGCTGCACAATGACAATCCAGATTCCACACACATCAGAAAAACTGTAAACATGCTGGTGTTGTCTATATCAGATTTAATATTTATTATTATTTTAATTTTTAAATGTAAAATTTCATATATTATTCTATTATTATAAATTAATAATACCATGGGAAAATTGTAAATAATAATATCATTTTTGACATCAAATTTATGATTTATTGTAATTTGTTATTTTAAAACTAAAATTTCATATATTATTTTATTATAAATTATAATAATATCATGGCAAATAATAATATAAAAAGATATTATTATTTGTCATGATATTATAATTTATAATAAAATAATATATGGAATTTTAATTTTAAAATAATAATAAATTATTAAATATGATGTACAAAAGTGAATATTTTATCATTATGAATATTAAAAATTAAGACTCCCATGATATTATTATAAATTTATAATAAAATAATATATGAAATTTTGAAATTTTAATTTTAGAATAATAATAAATATTAAATTGATGTAGAAAAATAAAAAAATTTAATATTTTTATTATTTTATACATAAACGTTTGGAAGCATATATATAAAATAATAAAAATATTAAATCATTTCCAGGCATATGTTCATTTAATATTATCATTTTTTCAAACATATACTATGAAGTATGAAGTATGAAGTATGAAGTTTTAAATTTTAATATTCAAGCATATGTTCATTTAATATTAGCATATGTTTGAAAAAATGATAATAGTAAATACCCACGACCTGGCACAGGCGCCGCACAGCCAATGCGAACAGGAACTAACCTGGAAATCGCGCAGACTCCAAGTCGCGCAGCCACCACTGCAAATCGTGGAAATAAATCACGCAGCCAACACTGCAAATCGTGGAAAATGAAAAGGGTAAATGTAAACTGCAAATCGTGGAAATAAATCACGCAGCCGACATTGCAAATCACGGAAAATGAAATGAATGCATCCAAAACGCGGAAAAAATGTGTAAAAAATCCCGCGAAAAGGTAAAAACGACTTGAAAAACGTGTCAAAAACGTGTTACGTTTTCTGTGCCGATTATTTTGCGAGCAAACAGAGATTAATCGGCGAGTACTCGGAAAAAAACAGTAAAAAAACTCGGCTAGGGTTTCCTGCGAGTAAAAGTCAAGATTACTCGCCCAGCCAAAAAACATGCGATTACTCGACTGCTCGGCGATTAATCGCCGAGTATGTATACAGAGATTTAGACATCAAGGTGTTAACAAAACAAGTCTTGGTAGTTGCTGGTAATTTCATAACAGCAGCAAGGAGTGAAAAATTCAAACTTGTTACTCTTGAAGTATTCGAAAAAGGAAGACCAAAACAGATTGATTACTTTTTTGACAGTCCATCCCTTGGGTGGAGTGATGTTTTGGCTCATACTAGTCCATTTTTGGAGTTGGATTGAAGACATCTAATGTTTCATGCTCCAATGTTGTTGAAGCTTTTATGCATAGGCTTTAGAGGTTCACTAGAGGAGACACCAATTTCATGAGTATGCACTTGGTTCTGACTGGCACTTGGGGATGTGTTGAGTATTCTTTCCGGTGTGTTGGAGATCACTTTTAGTTGGGTATCCATGCTTGGGATCCTCAACATGGGTTAATGGAGCTTATTACATGTGGAAAGAAGGCTCTTTGGAGGGATAAGGGTCAAATTTTAAGATTATTTGGTGTTGTCCCCTTCTTGACCAGCCATTTATTGGTTCCTTTCTCCCATCAACTAGTGGATTGGAGAGAAATTTTGAGTATGGGTTGGAGAGATGAATGGTTGGTTGCTTTTGGGAGTGATCCTCAGCTAAGACAAGGGCAGATTTTGAGACATACGTTTGCTAATTGGACGCAGACCAGCCACCTTACATGTGGAGTTACTCTCATTTAGGAGAGTTGGTTCATCACTTCTTATCAAAGAGGTGGTAGTTTTCAGTTGGAGGTTGCTCCAGTGTGTTTTTTAGCCATTTTTGAGGTGTTACCTTGCAACTCAATGCTCATCTCACATGCTCACACTTGGGAATTCCATTGGTGCTGTTGTTTTTCCTTTTATAGAGCGCTAAAATCTGATTGTACTTCACTAATCCCAGCTTTCAACAGCAGTGTTTATTTGTTTCTTCAAACCTATCCTATTCTCAGAGTTCAACTTATGGAGGTTTGTGAAGCAAAATTTGATAGTTTCCTCACAATATTGGTTCAGGATAATGAACTTCCACATACCTTGGTTCATCATTCTGAGGCTCTTGGAGTGGGAATTGTAAGAGTTTTCAGAAGTCTTCATGGTTGTATCAGAATAATTCAAGGGAGGCGTAGTCGATTCATGTGGAGTTATGAGTATGAGTTTGTTGAGCTCTTGCAAAGGATTGCTTTCCTCCTTCCAAGAACTTAAAAAGACTTGGAGATGTCACTTTTGCAACTGTGGCTCTGTTAGATACCATATGGAGATATGCTAAGGAGTTTGATTTTGAGTTGAGTAGACTATCTTTCCTATTGCCTAGGATTGTGATAGGCATTGGCATTATTGATATTGATGACTCAAAGATTTTTGGGCATGAGATGCTGCATGATATTGATTTAAGTACTTCAAGATTTTTTAGTTTGAGTATCATAGATGGTAACATTTTGGAGTTACAAGGGAGGTTAGTGCAGTTTTGGCATAATGTTTTCACTGGTGTGATCAGACCGGTGCAACATCGGCATGGTGGATCCTTCCTGAGACGGACATGGGACCCTATGATCGTACTTGGTTTGGTATGGATCATTTTAAATATTTTTGGAGTTATGGTGGCATTGCAGAACCTGGTTTGAAGCTTGCAAAAATTGATCTTCATATCCCACATTTAGGAGTAGACAGTAGAATCCCTATCCCTATCCTTTTACTTTCAGTATTCTCTCGATTAGTTTAGGAACCTGAGCATTCTCGACAAATCATTCGTGTCTTGCAACTGCTTCTCTTCAAATTGAAAAATTGTGTAAGTCCCCTTGGAATAACCAACAAAATCACATCAAGCCAACTGAGACTATCCCCTTGCATAAGGAACCTTGGAGTTGAATGTATGATCTTTCTAGCAATCTTAGCATGCAGAATACTTTGTTCAAGAGAGGATAGAATATCCGTTGGGAAACTTTATTCTGTGTTGGTGAGGTTATAAAACAACCGTCAACAGAAGGTTTGAAGACTCTAGAGTGCTAGGTTCAGTTGTGAAAGATCAACCCTAGCTGGATAGTTGAGGAAACCATCCAGGGTTTTTACATTGTGCTTCATTGGAGAATTTCACAGGTGCAATAGCTGATGTATTATTGCCCTTCTGATAGTTGATGGATAGCTGATTTATTATTGCATTATCATTTCACTTGCAGCAACTGAGGTATGGTTGCAAATATTTTTGAGGGTTTTATGAGTGTGGAAGCTGATGTATTGTTGCATTCATTGAGGAAGAAGTTTATTTCAGATTTAATCAATATTTGCCAAATTTAATGGCCTTTGGCCAAATTTGAAATTATTGAAGTATTCGATTATTTGATTTTGAGAATCAGTATTCAGCCATCAGAGAGTTCGATTATATTTGAAGTTTATGCTATTTGGAGAATCAGTTTGGATATATGGATTAACTTAATACTAGCTGATATTAGAAGATTTTCATCAGATAAGACAAATTTGTCAATAAGGAAGAAAACACGAGAAGCTGTTGGTAGTTGATTATTGTTGGGTTACGATTTTGTGTTTGAACAGGAAAAAGACAAATCTATTAAGGTTCGATCAAGACAAAATTTTCTCATTTGGCAAGCAGCTAAGGAAAGACAAAACATAAAGACTTCAAGGAATAATAAGATAAGTCAAATATTGAGAATACAGACAAATCGCAAATATTTAGAATATTCCGATAACACAAAGTGGTGACTTTATTTCATGCTAGGAACATTGATATTTTTATTGGGAGTAAATGACGCATTCAAGCTCAGCCACAACATCAAGTTCTAAAGGTTTATCAATATTATATTGGAGATAGGATGAATTTAAGAAAAAAAGACAAGCAAAGGTAACTTGTATCGAATGCTCCCTAAGTGTGTGCTTAAGTGCGAATGATACTAAAGATCAAAGCAAAGAGTATATAATTTACCCATGCGGCAGTTCACGTCTTCTTGACAAGACGTCATAGGCAGCTAAACACAAGAAACAACTTCAGTTTTAAAGCTACCACTAAAAGATGAGGGTGGAGGCTGTCGCTCAGGTCAGAGTTATTTATGCGGCTACAGGAATTAAGAACAAAGACTTTGATTATTTTCCAGCGCATCATTCCCTAGGAATCGGGAGCAGCTTGAAGTAGACAAAGAGAGGAAGACGTCATTGCCAGGGATGCGTTCAACCAGTCAAGCGCCACTTCATGATAAGAAATACGACTTCAGGAAAGTTGGCATATCTTCTACCAATCGTCATCATCCAGGTTCTTGTTCAGTTTGAATATTTGCATTGTAACTACATTATCTCCTCTAGACGTTGGTCTGTAGGAAGTGAATTGCTGACAAACAACATCACTACAATTGTACTTGGATAGTTAGATATGCATTTGATATTAGCATTGAATGGGCTTTGTAACTGTAATTCATTGTAATCCAATCTGCAAGAGAAAATCTATATGTTGCTGCTATTTAGTTGTTTGGCACCGGCACCTATGGAAATCAGCATTGGTGTTATCAATAACTTGTAATCAGCTGCATTACACATTGCAATATTCAACCATTACAGTCTGGAACTTGCACAGCAATTGTTTGCAAAAATGTCTAGAGATTAATAGCTGCATCTGCTCTTTAGAATCTTTGCATCTAATAAATATAGAAGTTTAGAGGTTTTGCAAACTAAGTGTTTGGTAAAATGTCACCTTGCAGGAACTATGCATTGGTATAAGCTTTCAGCCATTATTTCATTTGATAAATCAGAAGTTATGCATTGCATATCACCTTCCAGTTGCAAGTTGTTGTGTCTTTAAATATTGCATCCACATTCACAAGAGAAAACACCGAAAGAAACATCAAACAGTAGCTGGTCAAGTGTGGATGAGAAGTGTTTGACGAAATGTCCAAGGCCTGAAAATTGGAAAACAGGGTCAAATTTAGCAAGGGACATCTCACTCAATTTTTTAGTGGCTTCAAATGGCGAGTTAATTAATGTTTCCATGTTTTTGAATTCAATTAATTCCTCCAACAAAACAAAGAATCCTTTGATGTTGGAGAGAGTTTTATAGGGCTGGGCATACAAAATATTGTCCAAGTTGTTACTGACAATGGCATATGTGGCGGTTGGAAGATTGCTTCAAGAGAGGCATCCAACACTTTTTCAGAACCATTGTATAGCTCATTGCCTTGACCTTATTTTAGAGACAGGCAAAATTGATTGGGTGAAACCGATCTTACAAGAAGCAAGATATATAAGAATACATTTATAATAACTTGTGAGTTCACAGCTTGATGAGAGACCACACCTAGAGGAAAGAGCTTACATGATTAGGTGCTACAAGGTTTGCAACTAATTTTCTAATGTGACAAAGTGTTTCTAGTTTTTTGACTCCCTTGAATCATATGTTTGCGAGCCCAGCATGGCTAGAATCAACTTATTCAAAGAAGGTTGATGGAGAAAGGACATCAAAAATACTTTTTGATGATGCTTTTGTGAATAAAGATTTAGAGATTGTCAAGGTAACTTCAAACTTAATTTAAATTTCAAATTGAATTCTTTATTTTAAACCTTAAAGTATCTAGTTTCATTAGAAGTTGTAACTTAAATTTTTTTCTACTTTGTACTTTGTAGGTAACAGAGGCATTGGTGAGGGTTTTGTGCTTGGTGGATGGGGAGAAAAATTCAATGAGATATATTTATGAGGCCATGGATAAAGCCAAAAAGGCCACAAAACTATTACAAGGGGATGCAAATAGATTTGCCTCTATTTGGGAGATCATTGATCGGAGGTGGAACTGGGTACCACCTCAACCCCAAGTTTTTTCTTCCAATAGGTTACAGATGTTGATGTTGAGGTTATGTAGGGCCTTTCCACATGCATTAAGAGGATGGTATCCAAGGTTGAGGTGAGAGACCTCATCACTTATAAGTTGCAGAATTATAAGTAAACTAGGGGGAGACTCTTTTCTTCCCCATTAACCATAAAAGGAAGATCCACCCAAACACCAAATAAGAAAAATGAAGTCTTATATCTCACAAGTTAAAAATTAGATTTATTAATAAAATATTATTTGTTTACAAAATATTGAATATCTTATTTTGTAGGTTCTTGGTGGAAAGATTGGGGTGGGAATACCCCAAATTAAGAAAGGTTAGCCCTTCGAATTTCTCTCAACCTTGTAGTCTTTCTTTCTGTGAATGCAATTGGATTTATTTTATGCCATTCACACAAAGAAGCATAGTAAGTTGACCCAACAATGCCTCGATGATCTAATTTATGTGCAATACAACCTTCGACTTTGCACAAGAAAGGTGGATGACCAATCAGAGAAGCTTATTGATTTGGATGAGATTAATCCCTACAGTGGCTAGACTGTGTAGGATGATGAGCCCTCCTTTAAAGAGTGTGACATTGATCCCTACACCGATTGGACCATTTAGGATGATGATCCCTCCTTGTTTAAATAGGATGAGATTGTTGATTTCAATAGACAAGTTGTGAAGGATGTGTCTACAATAGAAGTAGGGGAAATTGAATTTTCATAGGATGACATTTGATATGGCACATGAGTCACTACCATCTAGCAGCAGGGTGGAACCATAGGCATAGTTTTCTAAGCCATGAAGGGAGCCACAATCAAGTGCAACGACCACACTCTCTACCACCCAATTTGTCACACCCCGATTGTATAGCTACTATTATTAGTACTGCATAGGTCAAATTGATTGTAAAAATGAATTCTAAAGATGAATAAAGTTATGCTGTTCCTTGTTATCAATATGAGTGTTTTCACATTTGATGATTGTCTCATTTAATGCAGTTTCTATTGATGTCATTCTTGGTGAGTTGTTGCATACAAAGTTATTGAGTTGTGAATATTCTAACTTATGAGATGTTATGTATACTGCTTATGTTGTGAACATTTGACTTATGTGAGCGTGTGTCAGTGGATGCAGATATATGTACCATTCCTCTAGGTGGAGGGGAAGTATCACTCGAGAGAGGAGCTTGGTCAAGTAACTGGTAAAGTAAACTATCTGAGCATACACACACATCACCTTAGATTGAGTAAACTGAGTCAGTTTTGTGTGGGTTATAGGAAAGTCAAACATAGCTTGTATGTTGCATTAGGAGTTCTATTACTTATGCATACATTTTTGAGTGATGTTTATCTTTGTAGCTTCTGTGAACTGTCTTATGATATTACAATCATGTGGATAGGTCGGATGTGAGTAGAAGTATGTTTATATATATGCACATGCGTGTCAGGAGGATCTAATGACATGTATATGCATATGTATAGAGATACCATCCTCACACACCTATCTACATGGTGGTAATGTGAATGAATGTAAGTAATCAAAAGTGAACATATATACATGTGTATAGTATATACACGTATCCATATGTATATACATATCGATACAAGTTTGCGTTGGCTAATGGATATGCCCATACAAATGCATCGATATGGTATACTTACATATACGTGTACATAGAGGTATATACAGGCATATACATATTTATATATGCACATGTCTGGTAATATGTGGATATTAATTATATTGTTATTATTGTCTGAAGGATTTGACTTACACACACACACACACACACACATATATATATATATATATATATATATCGGATGTACGCTGACTGGCTCACGATATATATATATTGTTTAATAATATATATATGTATATATATTTAATTATATATTAACGATTGTATATATATAAATTATAGTTATATTAAAACATTTAAATATATATATACATATATACATATTTACATACTTAGGTATTTAAATATATATATATAAATGTTTTAAATATTTAAAACTATAAAATATATATATATATAATAAAATACATAATTAAAACATATTTTAAACTATGGAAAACAAATCATTTAAATCAAATTATCAAATCGGTTTAATATTCTCTTTATTCAAAAATGGGAATCGATTTTGGGAATCAAACTTTGATATTTATCATTCTTCAGAAAAATCGAATTATTTCCAGATCAATTTAAATACTTTATTCTTCAATCTTGTGAAAGTCGAAATATTTCTATTGCTATCATTTGAACGTAGAAACAAATTAATGTTTGAAAAAATTAAGGATATCGATATTCTAGGCAAACAAAATATGAAATATTCACCTTATGAAGAAATCGTGGGCCCTGTATTATGTGCACGAAACACAGAGGCATTGACCAAGTCGTTGGTAAATTACAACGCAGCTAAGAGTCTATCGATTCAACCTAGTTAATAGGCTACATGTGCATAAAACATCAAAGAATTTTTCACTGTAAATATCTTACCCACCATTTTATGAAATTGGCGCCCCCTCTGGAAAATGAACCTGTAGGTGTCAATTTAGTGAAATTCACCATGTGCAATGGAATTAGTCTCCATTCTGTTGTCAATTACTGGAAGCCGACCCACCATGTTGAAACTAAGTAAGGGAGAGAACTTGCGCCACATGTTGGGTTGAATAGTTCATACTTCGGTGGTGGAAAATCACATGCCTAAACCGTAGGAATTGAGTTGGGGGCTAGGCTCTATATATAGTCACCCCATTCTTCATTGTTTACACTTACCATTGTTCTTGATCATTGTATATTTTCCACTCTGAGCTTCTTAATTCGCCATCAACATTTGCTATATATCATAGGCGTATTCTTGTGTTATTCAATTGCAATTACTAACTGTACAATTTATATAGCCATTCATCATATACTGTGAGACCATAGTTTTGATCATTCATACTTATTTGTGAAAATATTGGAGAAGGAGTATCATACCAAAATATACGCTTGCTGGTCAAATACTTTTGTGATTTTACCAGTCCTATATATCCGTTTCTTGAGTAAAGAGAAGTTGATTTGGGGAGGGAGTTGTCAAATACCTGAGGTGCTGAGAAATTGCGGGATTGATCTTAAACTGCAGACTGTATCAACAACACTTTGAGGGAAAGAAAATCACAAGCATGGGATATTTTTCTACTATTTTTATATATGAATTTCTATGCAGTAAGAGATTAATATTTTCTGTTTGTGCATGACTTTCTATAAAGTTGGAAATACACACTTTTTGTTTGTGCATAGGTAGAAAATATGTTTGTTTAAATAGGAAAGAAGAGAGATGCATTCTAGCTATGTTTACATTGTTTATAAAAGATCTCCATAATAGGGGAATGCTGATTGCATTAGCTACATATTTACTAGGATTGTATGATTGCAAGAGTCACTTGAAATTTGATCAGCTTAGTTATTTGTTTAACTCGGATAAGCTTGAGATACTCCTAGGATAGTATTCCAGTATGGGAGGGAACTTGTGTACTTACTTGCTAGATGTATTCAATTCATGTAGAATAGAATATTGTAGGTTAGTCTGGGATACGGTTTATCCATTGAAGGACAATACCTATGCATAGTGTAAGATAGCCTTCAGTCAAATTGGCTCTGAGTAGTGTATATGATAGATGACTTCATTCGAAGTATTAAATGAAAACACTTTGGCCAAAGTAGTGAAATGTACAACGTCCACTTAGACTGTGAGATGCTTGAGACTACACTGTCAGTTCATCGTGATCCCGTATTACATACTAGTTTGAGGGTTGCCGTTTGCACAGGATCTAGTTATGTAGGACACAGCACTATGCTCTGTTGGTTAACAGTATCGGTTACTCTACCAATCTCTTCGTTGAAGGGAGGATCATCTATCGAATGATAAATGTGCAGGAGACTGCATTATAAGTCCATGGTTGGCGGAAAAATGCCCAAGTGATGCTTCTCCTCCACAGTAGGCTACTGAAGTACCAAGATTTGAAAGGACGGATTCTTGGACCTTCTTACTACTATTTGTTCAAAAGCTCTATGAGCTATGTATGTTTTCTTACTCTAATGTTTAATTTGAAAAGGAAAAGCTTTATTGTTGAAATATATTGTATCTTGTTATGAAATTATCAATGAAAGAAAAGAAAAATTTAATTGCAATGTCTTTATTACTCATTTCCTTTACTTGGTGTAAAATTAAGAAATTTTTATTTACGTAAGGGTTAGGTCGTTACATGTGGTATTAGATGAAATGTGCTAGCCAAATTTTTCATTTTTTGACACAATGATTTCACCCATTAACGTTAGTGAAAACACAACCCAACTGAAGGGAACCCTTTCCTCTGATCAACCCAGATCCCAATGCGGGCAAGGTGAGAGCATATTTGAAAGGGGATCGTTAGCACAACTGAAACTGCTGAAAGAGTAAAGAAGGAAGATAACAATCAACTCTACCACTTATTCAACGGGAGGACTGAAAATGAAAGAGCATTACTGAAATTAAACATGCAACTCGACCACTTATTCAGCGGGAGTGTGTTGATGGCTCAGCCGATCAGCAATATGATGAAGTGATGCATTACAGTAAATAAATAGGTGGCAATCCAGCCTCTTCCACTTATTCAGCGAGTGATGCAAGGAAATGAAACCTGAAACTACAGACTGAAATGAGGCTAGTCTCTTCCACAATCGTGGGAATTACAAAATGCTTAGCAAATTATGAGAATGCTGACAATACTACTGTTCAGCTTACAATGATATGGATTGCCTGCCAAGAGCTCAAGATTAGAAACCTAGGAATGTTGCAATGATAGATTATGACTTCCCAATGCTCACTAGGACTATAGAACTCAATCCCACCCTGAATGATGAACTTTCCTAATTCTGATCTGGTAAACCAGCAACTACAAAACAAGCTAAAATGCTCATAAAATACTCCTAACATACTCGATTGACATGAGATTGAATGCAAATGAACCTAGGGATGATGGCGCCCAATCCCCAATGGAGAAAACCCAGCTTAAAGCCCTTGACAATTTTTGCACAGATCCCAATGCCCAACAAGATGGTATGGTCCTCAAGGAGGGGTGATTTTGCATTTAAAAATCAGAAACAGCATCATAAAATCTGCAACTTAACACAAAGGGTCGCCCCTGGCAAGGAAACTGTTAGACTCAATACCCAAAATAATGCTATTTTTATTTTGTGAGATATGATAAAAAACTACAATCAGCTGAGCAAAACAACAACTCTGAAAATCTGATAAAAATGCAATATCTCAACTACAACAAGTTCAAAACTCCTCTCAAAGACTAAGAACAATCCTATCTTAACTAGTTGCTATCTTTCAAGCAAGAAGCTAAACCAAGCTAGGGGGTAAGCTTTCCCCGAAGCACTCAATCACCATTCCGGCAGCATAACTTTGCATTAGATTCAAGATAATGAACTAAGAGCCCAATGCTCTTATTTATAACATTTCTTGCTCCAAATTCAAATTCAATCTCCCTCCAAATGGACGCCAAAACCAAGCTCAAATTCACAATGCCCATTAGTGTCATTTGCATTTCATTTCTCCAAGTCGTCCTCCTCCACGAAGCATTATACTTTATTAAAATGTCAATAAAGTATATTATGGTGTCCAAAATAATAATAAAGTGAAACACTTTATTAAACTGATTTAATTCCTCCAGGCTAGGCGTTAAAACAATAAAGTGAAATATAAATATAATTAACCACTTATTTCCCCAAGGTGTCCAAACATGCCTTTTAAATATTTCACTTAAAATAATATTCTCATCAAATATCAATATAATCACCTCAAATGCTGGAGACCAACTGACTATACTGCCCTACTTGAAATAGCCATAACACCAAGTTGTTGAAACACTACCAAAATTAGCACCAAAGGTGTTGGAGACCAAACTGCTCAAATTGACCCGCGAGATATAGCCACTGCATTGAACTGCAAAAACCCTGCTAAAAATAGAACTTACTAAAAATAGCATACTGCTAAAAATAGTAAGTTGTTCCAAACTCATTTTTACCATAATCCGAGTAGCCGTCGTACTTACTAAAAATAGTAAGTCCGAAAAAGTTCTCTGGTTCAGTTGCATGTCACACCGTCACGAAGCTCTCTGAAAACCCAGAAGGAATCCAAAATCCGAAATGTAAAACTCCAACATGAAAACCCCTAAATCCTCAAAAAAACCTCCAAGTAGCTGGAAACCCTAATTCTGCCTCTGACTAGCCTACGGGTATCCGATATGGGCTAACAGTCACTGAAAAGTGTAGTGCTAAAAATGGGGACATTACATCAGAGCTACCAAGTTAAACACTAGAACCTACGAGCTCGTCAAATTTTTCTTTCCAACATTATCTAATGTTGTGAAAAATTCTTGTGTCAGGATGGTGCATATCAAATTAACAACTCAAAAGTCTATAATCGGAAATGAACATTACCTCAGGCCCAAGAAGTAAAAAGAGGCCATTATTAGAACCATTGAAGGAACTAACTATGATAATGCTTCTGGTTGAGTGATACTGAAACTGTTAGCCACGCCCTTTCTCGGATCAGCGATGTGAAGAGGAAAATGAAGATGGAGGCCATGTTTAATTACTTACCAACCATCTCACCTGCAAATCTAGAATCATTAACACTTTCCAGAGACATGCCATCAGAAGAAAGTACAAGTCCTGCAATTATCAGGAACACTCAGGCGGAAGACCAACTCGATGGTGTAGGTGGAACCTTGAAAGTCTTTATGCGGTATCACGAGCGTGGCGGAGACTGCTAAAGAATCAGCCCTGTCATTATATTCCCTTGGAACTATAGATATATCAAAGGCCTCAAATTCTTCAATGCAATCCCAAACGAGATTGTGATAATGCCTAAGTCTGTCATTTTTGGTCTGATACAAGTTCCTTACCAAACACACTATTAGCTCAGCATCGCCTTGTGCGTCAAGATTTTTGATACCCTTCTTGTGCGCAACTTGCATTCCTAGCAACAAGGCTTCATACTCGGCAGTGTTATTATGTCATGTCCCCAATTTTAGAGGAAGTTTTATTTAATTAATTTAATTCATTATGTTGTCCAAATTAATAATATTTCATAAGGATAACTAGTTAATTATTTTAATTAAATTAGTTATTTATAAGGTTATCAAACAATTAAAAATTAAAAGGTGACCTGTAATGTCCCTTACCCGATTTTCCCTAGAATTCACTTGTTCATTAGGTTTAAGGTTTCTTCTTTCCAAATGTTCTTTTTAAGGAAGTAATCTTGGTTTGAAATCTGCATTCACCATGTTAACAACATTTCCATATACACATATTTGTTAGCAATCAATATCTAGATATCAAAATATGAGCATAATCATAAATGGAATTCAACAAGCAAGAGGAGTGCCATGGGTGGATCCGCCCTGAAGCCTTCTTGTTAGGCACGGGAGGTTGTTCAACACAATCCTCCTTTCCCAACGGCTTAGTACCTGCATTCTCCACACATGGCAGTACCTCAGAAAACACTGGCCCTATTAGGAGAGGAGGGAAACCCTAAGGGGCCAAGGGCCTACGGCCTACCACCTCCTATTGTAAATCTCGTGTCTCGAGCCTATGTAGGGTAGAACCCCAGGTGGGACCCCCATCCTTCATGACCAATCCCATGCCTTGGGCCTACGAGCCTGAAGGTGGGGTTTTTAGGCAATCCACTTGGCAGATGCTTCCCCCATCCTAATAGGGTACAAACACAAAGCAGACAATCTTTGGACAATCACTTGTGCATTTACTATTGAATCATCTATATGCTTGTATCATGTTTGAGAGTATTATATGGATGCATGGAAATGTAACATAATGCAAAAAAAGTATATGGATCTATATTACTACAACAATGCCAATTCTCATCATATTTAGTTTGTCTATGATCAATGATAGTATCCAATGTAATATTAACAATGATGAAAATTAAATGCTGCTATATCATACCCTTTAGTTTCATTCATGGTAATGATAATGCTAAAAGAACTACCATCAACTCATAAAACTATTATAATATTGATAACATCAAAGGAAAACATTGCACTAATAATCAAATGAGCAATATTAGTTTCTCATATTCAAAATATGCTAAATATTATTGCTAAGTGAGTACATCACCTGAGTTGTTGCATCTCTCCATGTTTTCTGATTCCTTACTCACCTCCTTCAACCTTATACTGGATTGATCATAGGATGAGGATAATTCATAAATATACATAATCTACTTATGTCTATTTAAAGAGTCATCCTTACTTATACGGCTTAATTATTGTTTGCAAGTATCATTATTGCACAATTGTAAATTTTATATAGATATATATATATATCATCGTTATTTCTATTTGATTTCCATTTACAATAATCATCTTTGTATATGATGTATATTTATATTTATATTTACATATATTCAACTTATATAATATATATATATATATTAAATCTACTGTTCCCTTACCTTTTAATTGCTGTCTTTTCAGATTTATGATATAATAATATATTGATTCCCTCCATTATTATTTTAATCAGAATTTACTCATCACCTTATCGTTATCTGCAGACCTTTCTTTACTTTCCCCAGCCCGATTCCTTATTCTTTTTTCCTATCTACCTTCTTGCTTTGGTTTCTTATATACATCCCAATCTGCATGCCTTTTTGGTGCTAATCGCACCTCTCTAGAGTGACATCTCTTTTGGTATATGGTAGCCACTTCCTCCACCAATCGTGGCTATTGGTGACCAATTGCTGTTTTGTTTTATTAATAATTATTGTGTCTCCTTGCTAGGAACCGCTGTAGTTAGATTTTTTTGTGTATTAACTCATGCATAGTCATTTAATAATATTGGTTTGTATGAATATTATTTTTATTATGTTATTTATAATTAACAATATTAATTGTTTTATTTATTATAATAGATATATTATATTTATAATATTATTTATGACCTCTATAATTATAATAATATTTAGGCTGTCATTATATTTACATTTTTTTATATTTATTTGTATCTCAATATTTCACACTAAAATATAATAGAAATAAATTTTCTTATATATATTTTTATTAGTATTTATTTATTTATTTGCATTTCAATATGTTGCAATTTTGGGGACATGACATGACCTTATATTTAACTAATTTAATAAAGTGACTAAACATAAATTTTATATTATAAAGTCACTTGAATAAAATAATACTTTATTTCTAGAAGCTTCTTGGTGATGTGGTTGAAAAAGTATAAAAAGGAGCTTGGGCTAAGCATTTGGCAGGGTTCAGTTGACTACTTCACTTTCTACATTGCTGGAGCTGATTGCTTGGCAACTTCGCTTGTGAGATATCAAGCCTAGTTGATCCTAGTTTCGCTTGTGAGATATCAAGCCTAGCTAGTTTGGGAGAAGATTTATCAGTCTTCTCATTTGCAATCATTGGAGATCATTTTTGGAAGGGTTTATGAGATATATTCAGGTCTGTAATTTTGTTTCAGTCTGCAGACCAGCCATGGGAGATCTTGCATTTTCATTTGTAGCTCTTCAATGAGAGGTCAAATTTTTTTGGGCATTGGAGAAATCAATTCCTCTCGTGTTAGCAATCATTTCTATAACAATTTGGAGGGCCATTGTTGCTGCAATTTTTTATTTAAAATATTGTCAGGCAAGGACAAGGGCGGCCCTCTTTGCAAGGGCGATTTTGGTGAAGGAAGTTACAAAAAAATCCAATAAAATTATAAGGCTTGGGGAGACATCAAGAAGGCTGGGTGCACCTCTTGGAAGCATCAATCAATCATCTACAAAGAGATTCCAACCAATTTGAGGCTGCAGCAACTACATTCCAGGTTCTTTCCAATTTATGCATCATAGATATAGTTGTCAAATTTACATCAGATTTGTAGGCATCATTCTATTTTGTAAGACAAGAGTCTTGGCACTTCATTTCAGTTGTAGAGGTTCATATTGCAGCATACCATATTCAAATGTAATGTTGTCTCAAGAAATAATGGCCTAGGCAATGCATTTTCAGTCGTATTCATGCTAGGAAGAAGGATGAAATATTGATGTAATAGGTCTGATTACACATCAGTTTCAGCTTGTAATCATTTACATATCATTGCAATATCATTTGGAGGCATAAGGAGTTTAGATGCAAATTGTATGACGAAATGTCTCACTGCTGTAGGTGCATATTTTCATAAGTAGATGTCATGTATGTGCATTTAAAAATACAAAAACATCTTGCATTTCATTCCCATTCATTTAGAAATTGTTTAGCTCTTATTTTCAAGCTAATTGCATCATTGAAGAACATCAAATGAAAAACATATCAGATTGAAAACAAAAACCAGCAAGTTCAGACTTTACATGCCAGCTATTTCATGAAATTCCTAAGGCAAAAATTGGAAGGTTTTGGGTCAGATTTAGCAAGGCTCATTACAGTGGTATCAGAGCTAAAGATCTTGCCATCCTATAAGGGTTCATGAGTGAAAGAGAAAAGAGGTATACAGCAAGGGAAGAAAAGAAAGGACAATATTACGCAACAGGTGAAAGAAGACAATTCAGCTCTCCACATATTTCACAAGGACAAACAGCTTCAAGTATATTAAAAGCACATTGGGAGGAGCCAACTAGAACCATGAGTGAAGAAGGTGACAACCATGGTAGGTCAAAGAAAGAGGATTCAAGTGATGCACTCCTTAAACACCATCTTGAAGAGCAAAGGAAAACGAATCAACACTTAGAGCAAATGTTGCATATGCTGATAAACAATTCAATCAGCAATAATAACAACAGGAATGGAGGAAACAATAGAGACCATTCAGTCAATAATAACAGGGTCCCTAATCATCGCACTTCACAAAGTGGAACGAGACCTATGATGCCTGTTTTTCCAGCTAGGGAAGAGCAACCAGAAGAAGACAATGAACTCACAATACTTGAGCTTCAGGATCAATTCAGACAAGATTGGGTAGCTGCTGGTTTTCAACAGGATATGTCTCTCAAAGACTACATGGAGCTAAGAATGAGGCACAGACCAAACAGATGCAACAGGGAGTAGCACAATGACCTCAGAAGAAAGGTGGGAAAATTAAGGTTTCCTTATTATGATGGTTCAGGGAAGACAACAACACGAGCTTGGGTGCAAAAAGTGGACACATACTTTCAGCTTAATCCTATGCCTGAGGATGAAGCAATCAAGTACGCAACTATACATTTGGACGGAGTTGCACATAAGTGGTGGTATCATGGGATAGTCACCATGGGTCATGATCAGATTACCTCTTATGCGGAGTTCACTGAGCGATTGATTGAGAGGTTTGATGTGAAGGATACAGAACTCCATTTCAAGGAGTTAGCACAACTCAAACAAACAGGATCATTGGATACATACATTGCAGATTTTCAAAGGTTAGTAGTTCTTGTGACAGACATTTCAGAGAGGAGATTGCTGATCTTATTTATGGATGGGTTGATAGATCCTTTGAGAGGTTGGGTCAAAGCTCTCAACCCTACTTCACTACAGGAGGCAATCAAGAGGGCTAGAGACATGGAGTCTAGTCAACAAAAGAGCAAGTTCTCTAGCAACCAAAGGAGCAAATCCCCCTCCCATAGTGCATCTTCTTCAAGTGACATGGGGAAGAAGCCTTTCCATAAAGAAGACAACAAGAGAAATAAAATGAATGATGATGACCGCAAGGAGTGTAGGGAGAAAGGACAATGCAACCATTGTAAGGAGAAATGGACGGTGGGACATCTTTGCTTGGGAAAGGGGAAGGTTCACCTCATAGAGATAGTGTCAGATGATGAGTGTAATGTCCCCTTCTCAGCAGTGATCTGACAGTTGGCCGTTAGTCTATCCTGGTGACCCGTAGACTACTCGGAAGCAAAAATTAGGGTTCCCTATCTTCTAGGAGGATGTTTCAACTTTTTCTGGAACTTGCTTCTGGAATCTTGGTGTTTGCTTGGCAGCTCCTTTCTGGGTTTTCAGAGAGCTTCGCGTTGGTATCAGTGTTACAAGACTCGTCTAAACTCAGCGGGTACTCGCGAGTCCCGAGGCGGGTGAGGCTGGGCGAGTCAAAATGACTCGGATGCCGAGTACTCGCCAAGACTTGCCGGCCTCGCTGAGTCTCGTGCCTCAGACTCGGGCATTTTAATTAATTTTTTTTAAAATCTTTCATTTACAATTTTTTTAATTAAATGGTGTGCGCCATGGAGGTTTGTGTGGGTTTGAAGGTCTTCATTTGGGCTTGGTGGCGGGGGCTCCACCCCTCGATCCCGCCTTGTATTTTGTAGGGGACCCTGCGAGGGGCGCTGCCCCTCGACCCCGTTGGGGACGCTGCCCCCAGACCCCCGCAAGGGGCACTGCCCCTTGACCCCGCTGGGGGCGCTGCCCCCAGACCCCCGTGAGGGGCACTGCCCCTCGACCCCGTTGGGGTGTTTCCCCCAAACCCTCATCAAACTATAGGTCTAAGCATGTTATAGGCCAATGATGAATCATGATCATAAAACCTACAAAATACATATCCCCTGTTGCAAATCTTTGCATCTTTCACAGTCAAAGCCATAATCAAGGATTATCTTGTTCCATACATTAGACAACAAAACATGCAGTCTTGAAGGCTACAATAAAATTTTAATAATAAATTCCTCACTTGAATATACATACCAATCATTGAGACGCAAGCAAATATCATGGCTACATCATCATCTAGGACCTATCTTAGACACTATCGCATGACTTGTCGTGATGTTGGGATGAGTAATCCAAGCTCTTCTGAGCCATAGACTTATATTTTTAGTTTTGATATTTGTTTTGATGCCACGGATTTCATATTCCATGTGTTTTGTATACATTTGACAATATTTATATATCTGAATGTGTTATTTCCTTCAGCTAAAATTTGCGTTTATACTTATGTGATCGATAGATGTTTGTGTATAGCATCATAGTAGTTTCTATTTCATGATGTTATTGTGTATTTGAGGTTTATTTACTAAAGGGTGCATGAAACAAGCTTTAAATCCTTAAAAATCTCTAAATTTCTTGGGTTTCTCTATTTGTCGAGTCTTGGGCGAGTCTAGGCTCCGAGTCCGAGTCCGAGTCAAAAATAGGCTTGCCGAGTCCGAGGCGAGTCCGAGTCTTGTAACACTGGTTGGTATAACTTACATGATGATCCGAGTGACTTCCTAGATTTACTATTTTTAGTAAATTCTATTTCTGGCAGTGGTCTTGTTTGCTTCAGTGCATTTGGCTTTCCTCATCAGATGATTCAGTTGGCAGAATCAGAATCAGCACCTGGATGCAATTTCTGGAGAGATAAGTTGTTTTAATTAAAATAATGTTTTATTTTAATTGTAACCCACTTGGTCTAGCTTCATGACTTAAGTTGTTTTTAAAAGGGGGGATTTTATAGGTGGGCGCCTCATCAAGAAGTTAAGTGAAATATTATCATTTTATTAAGGTCCACTCGAAGAGAAAAGTGGGATGCCAAAATGAGGAGGTTTTTAATTAATTAAAAAGTGTGAAAAGTGCCTTGGAAAATGGGAAGCCACTTGAGGGTTTGAGTCAACATCAAATTAGGGTTGACTCCTTGAGTGGGGCGCATCTTCTAGAAGGTTCTAGAGATGCTTGGTAAAATTATAAAAAGGGAGTGTGGGGTCTTCATTCACTATCTTATGACTTGAGTATTGTTATGCTGTCGGAATGGTGCCAGAGTTGCTTCGAGGGATGCACACCTCCTAGCTGGCTTGACTTCTTGCTTGAAAGATAGCAACTAGTTGAAAATAGGTTACTTTAGAGTTGTTTTGTAAACTGCAGTTGGAGCGACCCTTCCCTCCAAGTTGCAGACTTTAATGTTGAGTACTTATTTTTATAAGGCAAAATCACCCCTCCTTGAGGGTCGTACATTTCTGGAAATGCATTGAATTTCATGCAAAATAAATATGATGTCTTTGGTTTCTTGGTTTCTTCTTGGGCGCCTTCAGCATTGGCAATGTTTGCAATTGGTTTCGTGGGATTTGAGTGTGTTATCAATAAATTAGTGAATTTCTATGTTGCTGATCCTGCAATTTCAGTGCAGGTCTGTCATAATCAGATTGACAAGAATGGGGTTTGTGAGTTGGGTTTGAGTTTGAGAGATCAAGATAGGTATAGGGAAGTCTTCCTATTTTATTACAACATTTTATACTTGTTCTTGATGACATGAAATTCTACTATATTGTAAGCTGAGCAGTAGTACTGCCAACATTCTTGGTTGTATGCCATTTCCCACGACTGTGGAAGAGACTGGTATCCTTTCAGTCTATAGCTTAAGTTTAATCACTGTATTCCCGCTGAACAAGTGGAAGAGGCCGGCTTGCCACCTATTTGTTTAATATAATGCATTCTCATCATTTGTTGATCGACTGAGTCGTCAACATGCTCCCGTTGAATAAGTGGTCGAGTTGCATTTTACTTTCAGTATTGTACTTTCATTCCAGTCCTCCCGCCGAACAAGTGGTTGAGTGATTGTACTTCCTTTTTGTTACTTTCAACAAGCTCCAGTTATGCTAACGATCCCCTTTCGTGTATGCTCTCAACCTTGCCAGCATATGGGATCTAGGTTGATCAGAGGAGAGGGTTACATTCAGTTGATTGAGTTTTCATAACATTAACGAGTGAATTTAGTCGTGTTGAAAAAAAAAAAAAAAAAATTGGCCCGGTATATTTCAGTGGTATCAGAGCCATGATTCTGCCAACCTGTGATTCAGTTGAGTTCAGTTACCGATGAGTGACAGAGCGCACAGATACTACACCAGAAGTCAGGCAGGAAATCCGCCATATCAGTTTCCATGTACACTAGAGGCAGATATTGTTTCTGAGGCACTCAGAGAAACAGGGCAAACAGTTGACAGAGGTAAAGCAGTTGCAGAGATGGCAGATAGCAACAAACAGCCCACGGATGAGAGAGATGACAGAATAGAGAAGAAGTTTGACGGGATGATTGACATGTTGGGCCGCTTACTTGCAAGAATGGATCAGCAGGCTGCAAACAATCTGCCCCATACTCGAAACAACTCTAACGGTGAAAATAGTGGAGTTAATGGGAACAATGGCAGTGGGAGAGATAGAACCATTGGACAACATGAAGCCACGTCTAGAGGATCAGCCTCTAGGCCCCTTTTTCCCACTTTTACTCAAAGAGAAGAAACCCAAGTTGAAGCTGCAACAAACTTTGCAGATGACGCCAGACAGGCCTACTTGGAGTATGCCTCTTTCCCTCCTGATCTTAGGGAGCAGTGGTCTTTTGACCAGTTCATGAATCAAAGGAACCAGAGGAATGGTGGAAGAACGGACTACAAAGCTCCTATGGGTCCTAAAACGGATTACCAACAAGCTCTCGGAAAGGTGTCCTTGGCTCATTTCGATGGAAGTGATGCATGCACAGCTAGAGCATGGGTACAAAAACTGAATAATTACTTATCCTTGAGACCTATGGCGGAAGAGGATGCAATCAAATTTGCCACCCTACACTTGGAAGGTGTTGCCCATGAGTGGTGGTATCATGGTTTGGTCACCCTTGGCCACAACCTAATCAGAATGTATGAAGAATTCACCAACAAGCTGATTGACAGATTTGACACTAAAGATCTTAAGGTGAAATTCAGGGAGCCTTTTCAGCTTAAACAACATGGTTCTTTGGAATCATACATTGGAGATTTCCAAAGGCTCTTCGTGATGGTGCCCAACATCACCGAAAGAAGATGAGTGGTATTGTTTTCAGAAGGTCTAATGGAACCATTGAAGGGATGGGTAAAAGCTTTTGACCCACCAAGTCTTGAAGAATCTATCAAGAAGGCTAGAAACATGGAGTTGTCCGCACCTAGGCCTAAGTTTCCGCCCAAGCCTTTCCCTCATAGACAAGACAAAAGGCATCCTTCAAATCAGCATAAGAAATTTCCTCCTAGATTGGATGATGATGCTAGAGAAAAGCTTAGGAAGGAAGGGAAATGTTACAGGTGCAAAGAACCTTGGACAAAGGGACACAAATGCTATGGAAGAGGCCGTTCTAACCATATGGAGGCCTACTCTGATTACAGATCAGAATCTGATCACTTAGAGCAGCACTTCGAATTTGCTGAAAGTGATGAAGAACGTGAACCAGAAGAGGTGGAAGAAGAGCAAGGGGGTGAGGGCACCTTTGCCCAACTCTCAAGTTTCCAAAAGAACGAGTCTTTCAAGGTTCGTGGCTTGATTGGGAAGCATCGTGTTGTTGCTTTGATTGACATGGGAGCAACACACAACTTCATTGATGAAGGATTGGTGGCAAAGAGGGAACTCAAGACATAAGAGTTTGAGGGCTTCAAAGTGATGGTTGTTGATGGGTTCCACATCTCTTGCACTCACAAAGTTACCAACATGTCCTTACAGTTGGGTAACCATGAAGTCAAAGACGACTTCTATGTTGTTAACATTGGAGACACAGATGCCTTTCTTGACATTCAATGGCTGCGATCTCTCGAAGAGATTTCCCTGAACCTACAGACCATGGAACTCAAATTTCAATCCGATGGGAAGAAAGTAGTGCTAAAAGGAATGTCAAACGGGGGTCCTCGGATTGTCTCCTTCAAGAGAATGGAAAGGTTGATCTAACATGATGCAGTTGAGTGGGCTGCGGAGTGTATGGTTCTTCCAGCTAGCCCGATTGAAGCAAAGAGGGAATATCCGCCAGATATTCAATCCGTGCTCACAAAAAGGAGTAAAGTGTTTGTTGATTTACCACCAGGACCACCTCTAGATAGAGGGTTTGAGCATGTCATTGAGTAGAAGAAAGGAGCCAAACCTGTAATCACAACACCATACAGATATCCTAAGAAACAAAAGGATGAAATTCAGAAAAACATAAAAGAACTTTTGGAGATGGGTTTCATTCGCCCAAGTAAAAGTCCCTTCGCTTCAGCAGTTGTACTTGTGAAGAAGAAGGATGGCACCATCCGCATGTGTGTGGATTATCGTGCCTTGAACCAAAGCACCATCAAGAATCGGTATCCCATTCCTCGAATCAATGAGCTGCACGGTGCTAAGTTTTTCTCAAAAATTGACTTAAGGTGAGGATACTATCAGATTCGAATGAGGGGGTCAGATGTTGAGAAGACGGCATTCCGATGCCACTATGGTCACTTTGAATTCCTAGTCATGCCATTTGGGCTGACTAATGCTCCTGCCACTTTCCAATCTTGCATGAACAGAACTTTCCATAGGCAGTTGAGGAAGTTCGTGTTGATATTTTTTGATGTCATTCTCATTTACAGCAAGACTTGGGAGGAACACCTCAAGCACTTGGAGGAAGTGCTTAGCATCCTTGAGACAAAACGTTTCTTTGCGAAAGAATCAAAATGTGAATTTGGTATGGGAGAGTTACTCTACCTTGGCCATATCATCAGTGCAGAGGGAGTTAGAGTTGATCCAGAAAAGATCAGGGCTATCGTGGATTGGCCAACTCCAGAAAATCTAACCCATTTGAGAGGATTCTTGGGCCTATGCGGTTTTTACAGGAGGTTTGTGAAGGGTTACTCTCAAAGTGCTGCTCCTCTTACTGATCTAACCAAAAAGGGAGCATTCTTGTGGTCAGAAAAGGCACAAGTTGTCTTTGATAAATTCAAGAGGATCATGAGTTCTTGTCTGGTTTTGGCCATACCGGATTTTTCCAAACCATTTGAGCTGCAATGCGATGCTTCAGGGGAAGGAGTTGGTGTTGTTTTGATGCAAGAAAAGCACCCTATTGTGTTTGAAAGCAAAAAGTTAAGAGGCATTGAAAGAACATACTCGTCTATGACAAGGCAATGCTTGCAATCATGCATGCATTAGCCAAGTTCAAACAATACTTGGTGGGAAGTAAGTTTGTTGTCAAGACTGATCACAACAGTCTCAAACACTTCATGCATCAGAAGGACTTGAACGAAAGACAACAAAAGTGGGTGAGTAAGCTACAAGCTTATGATTTCGACATTGAGTATGTCAAGGGGAAGAATAACGTGGTGGCAGATGCCTTGTCTCAAAGGCCCCACTTGAGCACATTATGCGAGCTTACTGCTGATTGGAGAGAATTGTTGCTTGCTGATTATGTCAAAAATTAGTTTGCAACCAGCATTATTGAAGGTACTTGTCAAGATGAAAAGTACAAAGTGGTTGATGGGCTGATACACTACAAAGAGAGGATCTTCTTGGTGCCCGATTCTAAGCTCAAAAAGAAGGTTTTGCAGACTTTCCATGACATTCCACTTGTTGGTCACCAAGGTTACTTTAAGACTTACCAGCAGATCCGTGAAAGGTTCTCATGGAAGTGATTGAAGAATGAGGTGTTGAGTTACATCAAGGAATGCCATACTTGCCAAATGAACAAGAATGAGCACACATACCCCGCTGGACTGTTGCAGCCCCTACCCATTCCCAATAAAAAATGGGAAAGCATCTTTATGGACTTCATCACGGGGTTGCCAAAAACACAAGGGAAGGATTGCATCTTTGTGGTGGTAGACAGGCTAACGAAATTTGCTCATTTCTATGCCATCATAAGTTCATTTACAGCAGCCCAGGTAGCCGAATTGTTCTTTCATGAGGTGTTTCGGTTGCATGGCTTACCAAAAAACATTGTGAGTGACAGGGACAACAAGTTTCTAAGCACTTTTTGGCAAGAAATTTTTCAGATGAGTGGTACAGTGCTTACTCCGAGCACCAGTTATCACCCCCAAACCGATGGACAGATAGAGATTGTGAACATATGGTTAGAGGGTTATCTCCGGAATTATGTTTCAGAACAGCAAAAGGCTTGGGTCAGATGGCTTCACTTGGGGGAATACTGTTATAATTCATCCTATCACATGTCCATTAGGATGTCTCCATTCAAAGCCCTCTATGGTTATGAGGCTACCAGCTTTACAGACTTGATGTTTGGGGATAGTAAGGCACCTCAGGCCAAAGATATGCTGTAGCAAAGTCAGGATATTCTTAAATCTTTGAAGAACAACATTCAGATGGCACAGAATCAACAGAAGTTGTACGCTGATCAGTGGCGGGTTGAGCGTTCCTTCGAGGTGGGGGACATGGTTTACCTTCGTCTTCAGCCTTACAGACAGTCTACTCTCAAGAAGAGTGGAGCTGAGAAGCTAAAACCCGTTTCTATGGACCTTTCAGAGTCATCAGAAGGGTTGGCGTAGTGGCCTATGAGTTGGAATTACCGGCTAGCAATAAGGTACACAACGTCTTCCATGTGTCTTGCCTCAAGAAGGCGTTGGGACACAACATTGTTGTTTCATCCGATCTTCCCCCTTTGGATGAGGAAGGGTTGTTGGTGCTAGTTCCTGAAAGAATTATCAATTCCAGGGAACGTTCTTTGAGGAGAACGACAATCAAAGAATATTTGGTGAAATGGAAGAATTTGCAGTTTGAGGATGCCACTTGAGAGAATGAGGAGATCTTGCAGCATCCTGGTTTACAGTTGCTTGTGGACAAGCAATTTTGGGAAGGGCGGAATGTAATGTCCCCTTCTCAGCAGTGATCTGACAGTTGGCCGTTAGTCTATCCTGGCGACCCGTAGACTACTCGGAAGCAGAAATTAGGGTTCCTTATCTTCTAGGAGGATGTTTCGACTTTTTCTGGAGCTTGCTTCTCGAATGTTGGTGTTTGGTTGGCAGCTCCTTTCTAGGTTTTCAGAGAGCTTCGCATTGGTATAATTTGCATGATGATCCGAGTGACTTCTTGGATTTACTATTTTTAGTAAATTCTATTTATAGCAGTGGTCCTGATTGCTTCAGTGCATTTGGCTTTCCTCATCAGATGGTTCAGTTGGCAAAATCAGAATTAGTGCCTGGATGCAGTTTCTAGAGAGATAAGTTGTTTTAATTAAAATAATGTTATTTTAATTGTAACCCCCTTGGTCTAGCTTCATGACTTAGGTTGTTTTTAAAAGGGGGGGATTTTATGGGTGGGCGCCTCATCAAGAAGTTAAGTGAAATATTTATCATTTTATTAAGGTCCACTTGGAGAGAAAAGTGAGACGCCAAAATGAGGAGGTTTTTAACTAATTAAGAAGTGTGAAAAGTGCCTTGGAAAATGGGACGCCACTTGAGGGTTTGAGTCAACATCAAATTAGGGTTGACTCCTTGAGTGGGGCGCATCTTCAGGAAGGTTCTAGAGATGCTTGGTAAAATTATAAAAAGGGAGTGTGGGGTCTTCATTCACTATCTTATGACTTGAGTATTGTTATGTTGCCGGAATGGTGCCAGAATTGCTTCGAGGGATGCACACCTCCTAGCTGGCTTGACTTCTTGCTTGAAAGATAGCAACTAGTTGAGAATAGGTTACTTTAGAGTTGTTTTGTAAATTGCAGTTGGAGCGACCCTTTCCTCCAAGTTGCAGATTTTCATGTGGAGTACTTATTTTTACAAGGCAAAATTGCCCCTCCTTGAGGGCCGTACATTTCTAGAAATGCATTGAATTCCGTGCAAAATAAATATGATGTCTTTGGGTTGGTTTCTTGGTTTCTTCTTGGGCGCCTTTAGCATTGGCAATGTTTGCAATTGGTTTCGTGGGATTTGAGTGTGTGATCAATAAAATAGTGAATTTTTGTGTTGCTGATCCTACAATTTCAGTGCAGGTCCGTCATAATCAAATTGACAAGAATGGGGTTTGTGAGTTGGGTTTGAGTTTGAGAGATCAAGATAGGTATAGGGAAGTCTTCCTATTTTATTACAACATTTTATACTTGTTCTTGGTGACATGAAATTCTACTATATTGTAAGTTGAGCACTAGTACTGCCAGCATTCTTGGTTGTATGTCATTTCCCACGACTGTGGAAGAGACTGGTATCCTTTCAGTCTATAGCTTAAGTTTAATCACTGTATTCCCGCTGAACAAGTGGAAGAGGCCGGCTTGCTGCCTATTTGCTTAATGTAATGCATTCTCATCATTTGTTGATCGGCTGAGCCATCAACATGCTCCCGCTGAATAAGTGGTCGAGTTGCATTTTACTTTCAGTATTGGACTTTTGTTCCATTCCTCCCGCTGAACAAGTGGTTGAGTGACTGTACTTTCTTTCTGTTACTTTCAACAAGCTCCAGTTATGCTAACGATCCCCTTTCGTGTATGCTCTCAACCTTGCCCGCATATGGGATCTGGGTTGATCAGAGGAGAGGGTTACATTAAGTTGATTGAGTTTCCATAGCATTAACGGGTGAATTTAGTTGTGTTGAAAAAAAAAGAAAAATTTGGCCTGATATATTTTAGATGAGGAGGAGAGTGCACATGTGGGCAGCAGTAGCACAGATGAGGATCAACCTCAAGGGCAGGACACTGGAGATGGTTTCATTGTTTCACTTCCAGGCTCTCCTAGATTCCACTCCTTCAGAGTTAAGTGATCCATACAAGGCCAACCCATCACAGTCTTGATTTATAGTAGGGCTACAGATAATTTCATTGATTCAGCCATAGTGACAAAGCAAGGATTGACAGCACATGCCTTTGATGGGTTTAACGTCATGGTGGCTGATGGGTATAATATGGTTTGCAGGAAAAGGGTTCCCCGACTAAGTATCAAATTGGAAAACTATACAGTGATAGATGATTTCTATATAGTGGACTTGGGAACCACAAATGCTATTTTGGGGATATATTGGCTCCATTCCTTGGGCGAATATTCACAAAACTTTCAAACAATGCAGCTCAAGTTTAGAACGGCCAAAGGACAAAAAGTGGTGCTTAGAGGGAAGGCAAATGGAGCACCCAAGGACGTGACAACTAGCTGTATGATGAGGCTTGAGGGGCCGAGTGGTTTCGATTTATGGGATTTGTTTTTTCCCTCTTGGATTGTTGGCTGCTCTACCTTGATGGGATGCTCCTTGAGGACAACATTTGTTGGTTGGGATGGTCATATGGATGTTAGGGGATGGAGTAGTGATGAGTTTCTATCCTTGGGCAGCAAGGATACATTTAGCTCCATCATGGATTTGATTGGTGGACTTCGGGGTGTTGTTTTGATTCATGATAGCAACTTTCCTAGGATAGGCCTATGCTTCTATACCCCTTGGTTGGGTATCATTTACATCTTGAGGAGGCCACCTAGGGTACGTTGGTATGAGGATGACACAGGCATGACAAGAGTGGATGGCATTCATGATGATGACATTGTTGTTATGGAGAGGTATTCACATGGTGTTTCTTGGGCGTTGACAGGAGCTTACAAGCTTGATTGCACTTTGAGGTGTGTTCACCAGATATCCTTCAATCCACATGTTAGAACTTGACCTTGTCATTGTTGCTTCAGCGAGGAGGGTTGAAGGATAGGACACCAAACTTGTATGATTTAGGTGGAGATGATTATTGGGGCACTTGGATGCATGGGGACTGTCACTTCAATGCTTCGTTACCATATGATGGGGTTTGGAGCTTTGGATTTGCATGGATGAGTCGTGGGTCCCACAGCTTGACAGGATATGATGTTGGCATGAGCTTCAGCTACGTTTGTTGGTTGATTGGAGTACTTTGCAGGGTTGTTTGGGATCCAGGTGGTGGTTGACAAGTGTTGTGGTGATTATGGATGGAGAGTTGTGAATTGCTTGAAGGCAAGAAATCTTTGGGAAGGGAGGACTGTCATGTGCCCAATTTACGAGGAAGTTTTATTTAATTGATTTAATTAATTATGTTGTCCAAATTAATAATATTTCATCAGGATGACTAGTTAATTATTTTAATTAAATTAAGTGAATATTAAATTAGTTATTTATAAGGTTATCAAACAATTAACAATTAAAAGGTGACCTTATATTTAATTAATTTAATAAAGTGACTAAACATAAATTTTATATTATAAAGTCGCTTGAATAAAATAATACTTTATATCTAGAAGCTTCTTGGTGATGTGGTTGAAAAAGTATAAAAACGAGCTTGGGCTAAGCATTTGGCAGGGTTGAGTTGACTACTTCATTTTCTACATTGTTGGAGCTGATTGTTTGGCAACTTTGCTTGTGAGATATCAAGCCTAACTAGTTTGGGAGAAGATTTATCAGTCTTCTCATTTGCAATCATTGGAGATCATTTTTGGAAGGGTTTATGAGATATATTCAGGTCTGTAATTTTGTTTCAGTCTGCAGACCAGCCATGGGAGATCTTGCATTTTCATTCGTAGCTCTTCAATGAGAGGTCAGATTTTTGTGGGCATTGGAGAAATCAATTCCTCTCGTGTTAGCAATCATTTCTATAACAATTTGGAGGACCATTATTGCTGCAATTTTTTATTTAAAATATGGCCAGGCAAGGACAAGGGTGGCCCTCTTTGCAAGGGCGATTTTGGTGAAGGAAGTTACAAAAAAATCCAATAAAATTTATAAGGCTTGGGGAGACATCAAGAAGGCTGGGCGCACCTCTTGGAAGCATCAATCAATCATCTACAAAGAGATTCCAACCAATTTGAGGCTGCAGCAACTACATTCCAGGTTCTTTCCAATTTATGCATCATAGATATAGTTGTCAAATTTACATCAGATTTGTAGGCATCATTCTATTTTGTAAGCCAAGAGTCTTGGCACTTCATTTCAGCTGTAGAGGTTCATATTGCAGCATACCATATTCAAGTGTAATGTTGTCTCAATAAATAATGGCCTAGGCAATGCATTTTCAGTCGTATTCATGCTAGGAAGAAGGATGAAATATTGATGTAATAGGTCTAATTACACATCAGTTTCAGCTTGTAATCATTTACATATCATTGCAATATCATTTGGAGGCATAAGGAGTTTAGATGCAAATTGTATGACAAAATGTTTTACTGCTGTAGGTGCATATTTTCATAAGTAGATGTCATGTATGTGCATTTAAAAATACAAAAACATCTTGCATTTCATTCCCATTCATTTAGAAATTGTTTAGCACTTATTTTCAAGCTAATTGCATCATTGAAGAACATCAAATCTAAAACATATCAGACTGAAAACAAAAACCAGCAAGTTCAAACTTTACATGCCAACTATTTGACGAAATTCCTAAGGCAGAAATTGGAAGGTTTTGGGTCAGATTTAGCAAGGCTCATTACATATTAGTGTTGTCAAATTGTAGCTTGAAACAGAAAGGGAAAAAATTTCCATTGGGGGAAATAAAAACAATTCCTGCTCCAGAACCGGTTGAAGAACAACTGTTGTCAAACTCTAGTAACCAAACGTTGTTCGGATCACCAAGGCTGACTATGTCAAAATCTAAGGCCTCATCATTTGATGAAGCTTTAGGATCTGATGTTGATGATGTATCATCTAGTGATGACTGATTTGTTATTGAAAGAGATTCAGCACTCTCCAACTCATGTCTTGTTGAAGATTCACCAATCTCTTCTGTTTGCAGATAGTAAGTTCCTACGCCTGAAGACTCAAACAAGATCTGAGCTCTTGGGTCGTCTGATTGGGTTATTGAAAACTTTGCCTCTTTTTCAGGAATTAATTTTTGCATTACGCCTTTCATCGGTATTCAGGCTTCAAACATGTCCATGCTTAGTTCTCCCTCATCATCTTTACAAAAATTGCGTCCGAGGAGGATTCCGTAAGATGCTGGTACATCGGCTACTAGAACCATCATCTTTATCTTTTTCTCAGGGTACGCAGCAAATGCATATTGCGCATCCTTGATCTGGCCGATCAAGGACACTTGTTTGTTTTCCATGGAGAAACAACAGCTGAAAGTTTTGGTCATATCTAAACCTAAGGCAGTAGCTACCTTGGGGGGCATCACATTGTCAAATGCACCAAAATCTATTACACAGTTATTTAGTTTAAAACCGTTGACAAGTAGGGAGATGAAAAACGGATCAATGCATTCGGAGGCTGTTGGAGGATTGGATACAAAATTACTCTATGGCGTTTTAGGCTTAGGAGCAACAGGAACATCAGGAGCTGAATCCTGACTTGGGGTAATTCCTTGGTCTTTGACAAACTTGAAGAACCTGTCAAATTGGTCGGGATTGGCTTTGAGGTATTTAGCCTCGAACATCTGAACCTTGGTTTTCTTGGCATGGTCGATGATGTCGAAAACCTTTAATATTTTGCAACGAAGCGCTGCCCCTTTTTGAAGCAGATTTGTGAAACTTTGTGTTCATGTTTGCGAATGAAAATATGATCAATAAAGAAGAGAATTGCATACCAGACTTTGTGTTGGAATTGATAATCTTGTGGATTGATTATATTGGTGGTGATTAGTATATGAGATATGGAGGGCTTCAAATGAATTTATGTAAACTATGTTACATTCTTTATTTGAATTTACGTTTATGTTTGGTTCACTATTGTTGAATGATCTACAAAACTTTGTGCTTGTAATTGTTCATGTTGTTCGTGGAATCGCTGTATCTAGAAGACTTTGTGCTTCTAATACGACAAACGGTACATCTCTCACACATCCATTAGTGAAAAAGATACAGAATGAATTTGTGCCTTCGTGAGCTTTCCTTTTCCATTTTATTGTTATTATTATCATACTTGGTATCTCTACGCTTTGCTTTGACAAGATAGAGGTATTGGCATTACTGCTTGTTTTTAGTTTAAAGTTATTTTCAATCAGAGCTATCAACCGTGAAGCATCGTAAAACATCTTCTCTGGAAAAAGAGAGAAGCATGAATGTAACACACACCCCCCATCTCGTAGTTGTAGTGTACATTTGGGGAATATTTAGTTAGTTTTATTTAGCTTTTGTAAGCAGTAAGAAGGGTGCCTCCCCTTTCTGAGATGAGAGATTATATCTCACACAGTTGTGGTTGAAATCTAGGTTGTGTAATCTATTGAAAAGTTGATTACATAATTTTCACCCAACAAATAGAATATTACTTTTTAAGGTATTTTATCTGCTAAATTCAAGTGATCTATATTTTTCTACAATAAATATAACCAATTAGCCATTAAGGGAAAAAATAAAACCTGTGTCAACAAAAATCTTCATGTTCATTATATCACAAAGCCGTTGATCATGAAAAACCAAAATTCCCTCTAGTATGATAACATCAGATGGATTTACCTGCAAGAAATGTGGAAGAAGGTGAATTTGGGATATTGATTATGTACTTGTAACTTAGAAAAATTATAGAATTGATGTTTTAACATCTTCTAATGCAAAAGAAACCATGTTATAAAGCTATTTTACAATTCACTCTCATCAAAATAACCATGTACATCTTTCTATTGTTATCTAATTTTTAATGAAAAAAAATTAGAAGCCAGACGACACCTTAAAGGACAAGAAACTAGCCAGTTGTCTTGTATTTCTCATTTATTTACTGAGTGTTCTCAACTTCCAATCACATGGAAAAACAGCCATTCTAAATCCATAATTGTAATTTGAATTTTATGTGATCCATGTCTGATCTTAACCACCATATTAGCACGAATCAATGATTCTTAACAAATTGCAAATGGCATTGACACACCTCAAATGGGAGTTGCATGGACAAAAATATGGAAATGGCTATTTTTCAAAGCCTCGACCATGGATACTGCTAGGTATGAAATTCATAAAAAATTTGGGGGGCAAAGTTGTAGAAGCATGTAAGAGATTATACACACGATAATACTTTGCTTCTTTTCCATTTTATTTCGTTCAATAATATATCATAAATTTATAGGACTAGCATATCTTATATTATAGGAGGACTGTTATACCTCTAATAACTACTCCCCTAAATATATAATTTGTTTTAACAACTCAATACAAATAAACAAATAAACACTTGTAAAACAAAATAATTCTATATTATCCTATACATATGACTAACAAACCTAACAAATAATTATTATGTGCATCCTAAAGACAATGAATGACGTAATATTCCTAACACCATATTATATCATTCTCCAAATGGAGATACATGGACTAACAATACTTGATGACCACGTTCAATAGTTCATCAAACAAGATATGAGTAGGGACATACACATCTACTCAGGATGAACAATAGTGGAACTCACCTCACTATTCTTCTTCAGTAGGATTAAACTTACTAGACTTTTATCCAAGGATACGGACAAACACATCTACTCATGGAACCAAGGATAGGGACTAACACATCTATCTAAGGTCATACAAGAAGTTCGGATAGGGACAACACATCTATCCAACATCAAAGTTATGAAAAAAGACACACTTCTTCTTGCAACAATTATGATTGGGGACACACATCCAATCATAATTATCAACTTCTATGATTGTGGACAAACACATATAATCATTCAAAAAACCATTGTGATTGGGACAAACACATCTAATCACTCTCACTCAACAAGCGTGATTGGGGATATACACATCTAATCACTCTCACTAAACAAATGTGATTGAGGACATACATATCCAATCACAAATGCAAAATAATCACCCCTTCAACATTTGGGATCTGGGTGTGAAGGCACCTTATTTTGTTAAGAAACTTGTATGGGATAAATTTCCCTTTGATCCCAATAAAGAACAAAACTCAGATTTCACTGCAAGCTATAAGATGGACTTTGGAGGAGATGTTGTTTTTGACAAAGTAGCTTGCATGAAAAAGTCCCATAATGACCATTATAATTTGGTTGCAGCCACTAAAGAAAAGTTTGTTGCTGCTAAAACTTTCAGGTCTGCGATCAATAATGACTCCTTGATCAAGTTGGGGGCTTTTTTAACATATAATCAAGGAAACAATTTAGGGGAAATAGAGATAGAAAACCATGGGGCTTTTTCTGATAAAGAGTTTTAAAAAGTTCTCAAATTCAAATCAAATTTTCCTCTTTATGTACTTGATTGTAAACACAGGCCCGAAGAATTGGTAGGATTTGATCCTCTTCATGACCTTGAGCATTTTCAGTTGGTGGGTGGTGAAAGACAAGACTCTTGGAGCAGCTATGGGGGCAGCAAAGACAAGGAATAGAGTTCTGATTTTGATTTGCAGCCTATCAGCAGTTCACCATCCTTGCACTTTTGTGAGTGGAAAGGACAATTCATGTTTTCCATTGAGGATGAGGTGCATGCCCTAATCAGATTCGACCACTCACATACTTCGATTGAAGAGAGACAGGAAGGAGTTTGGGATGGAGTCACTCTCTTTAATCTGCAATTTATTAAAGACTCTTTAGTGATTATGAAATCAGAGTATCTATGTTGGATTAAAGATCGGGATTATGCCTACAAATTCACAAAGAAGATCATTGGTGCATTTCAAGGAAGTGAAAGAAAGGTTGATAATCTTACTCTTGAGCTTGAATCAACGAAGTGCATGTTAGAGAATGCTCAGTTGGGTGTAATGGAGATAGGAGACCAGCTAGCTGATTTCAAACATCTCAGAGAATGTGGGTATGAGTTATACTCTGTGATTGATAATCCTCCAAGTTTGCATGTATGCGAATGCATAAGAGGTTTAGAGAATTCAACCTCCATATGGGAAGATTTGATTCATGACGACTTCCCGATCTTTGACACCAAGGTGTTGTCAAAACATGTTTTGGTAAGACATATTGTTTACATGCCTGACAGTTTATCCTTTGGATTGAGTAATGCTCACACTAACATGTCTTGGGAGTTGGATTCGAAGACAATGTCTGGTTAAGGCTACCTTGTTTAAGAAACTTTCATGGATAGACTTCAGTGGTTCACCAAAGAAGTCAATATTTTCTTGAGTGTGCATTTGGAGTTGTTTGGCACTTGGGAATGTGTTGTAAATTTCTTCAAGGGTGTGGTGGATCATTCTTGCTTAGGTATCCTTGTTTGGCATCCTCGATGTGGAATGAAAAACCTTTTGGGAAATGGTAGGAAGCTTCCTTGGTAGAATACGGATCAAAATTTTAGAATTAATGGTGTTGTTCACTTCCTTTACAGCCACTTGTTGGTCCCATTTGTTTATCAACCAATGGATTGGAGAGAAATTTTGAGCAAAGAATGGTTCTTTTCTGTGATGAAATCTTCAAAGAGGTTGTTTTCAGCTGTTGGATATGAGCAGATGTAATATTTTGGATGCTGATTTCCAGTTTTGCAGTAGCTGTTTATCTTCTTGCATGCTGATTTTCCTTCAATCAGATCTCAAGTTGACCATTTCAGTCTTGTTTGGCAGCTGGTGCGTTCATTTTAAAACTTTCCAATCTCTTTTCAGAGATAAATTTTGGCCTCAAATGGGAGAAAAGTTGGACTGGGGTGATTTGAATCTATATTCAAATAGTGTTCAACTTCGTTGCAGTGGCTATCTTTGTACATATACTTGGGGCAGCGAACCAATGTTTGATTTGGTTCAACTTTTTGAGACTCCTGGTGAGAGATTGGTGAAAGTTTTCAAAAGTCTTCTTGGATATATAAAAGTTATTTGGAGAAGGCATAGTACTTTCATGAGGAGTTATAAGGATGTGTTAGTTGCGCTCTTGCAAAGGATTGCTTTCTTCCTTGCAAGAAGATGTGGAAAAGTCACATATGCAGTTGTGACTCTAATTGATGCTTTTGGGAGTTATGCTGATGAGTTTGTTTTTGAGTTGATTAAAATATTCTTCCTTGTGCCCAGGAATTTGGTAGTCATTGGAATTGTTAATATTGACTCCTCAGAATCTTTAGGGTGTGAGGTGCTACAAGATCTTAATTCTAATCTTTCCATGTTTCTCAGTTTGAATTTCAGGCATGTTATCTCTTTAAGGTTGCAGGGATGGTTTGTGCAGTTTTGGTGCAATGATTTCATTTGTATGATCAGAGTGGAGCAGCATCAGCATGGTAGGTCTTTTCAGAGATGGACATGGGACCCTAGGATCCTATATGTTTTGGTGGGATCAGTTTGGAGTGTTGTGGCATTGCTTGAGGACAAGCAATTTTGGGAAGGGCGGACTATAATGTCCCCATTTTAGCCATATGCTCTTTTGTGATTATAGCCTATTTCTAGAAGCCCGTAAGCTCGTCAGAGGTAAAATTAGGGTTTCCACTTTTATAGGAAGTTCAGATGCAATTTTGAAGGTTTGCATGCATGAGTTTTCAATGCATGTCTGGTGAAGCTTTCTAGGTTTTTGGAGAGCTTCGAAATGAGGTAACATCCATGTTAAGAAAATGACATGCAATTTTGGCAGATACCTTGAATGTAGAAAAAGTTTTTGGGTTTTTTTGGGTTTTCAGAGACCTCCAGGATGGTGTGACATGTATCTAAATCTGACAACCCTTCCGAGCACTTACTATTTATAGTAAGTCATGATAGCCACCGGGTTTGTGCTCAGAAGGTATTTGGGAACACTTACTATTTATAGTAAGAAATGATTACTACTCTGTTGGTGTTCAGATGAAGTTTTGTAAACTTACTATTTATAGCAGTTTGCTATTTTTGGTAAGTCTATTTATAGCAGTGTCATTCTAGTAGCAGCTCAATCATCCGTAGTTCACATTTATATTTTGGGCAATATGGTTGATCAATTTGGCTTTCTGTTGAGTTTGAAGTGAACTTACTATTTTTAGTAAGTCTATTTTTGGTAGTGGCATTAGTAGCAGCATCAGCTCAGGACATCATTCTATTTCTGGCAGAATCAGTTTGAACGTTGGTTTTGGCTTTGGCTTCTATCTCTCCTTTGGATTGAGTTTCAACACTTAGTCAATTTTATAATTTGAGTTTGTACCCCTATGCCTAGGCAATGACTTTAAGTTGTTTTAAAATGAAGCTATGAGATAGATGCCTCATTTATGATTTTTAATGTTTTATTAAAGTATAAATACTACCTCAAGGTGGGACGACTTGGGAGATGAACATAAAAGTATTTTAAATAGTTTAAAATGCTTTTGAGGTGGGCGTCCCTTGGAGAAGATGAAAAGTTTTCTTGATTGGAGGTTACAGTTGATTCATCTCCTCAATTGAAGCTTATTTATTGAAGCCTTGCTCATTCATTCTTATCTTTGGAAAATATTGTAAAGTTATGTTGTTGAATTGATTTCAGAACTCGGCTAAAGGGGGGCTTAGTATTTACACCATTTTTCGGGCCTAAAACTATGGTTCCCTAGATGGTCAATTGAGAGTGTGCTTTATTCAGAAGTGCATATTGAGCTTCATCGATGGTGAATTTGGTGATAATTTCCAGTTTTGTACTTGCTGGTTATTCAATGGCTGAAATAGATTTTCATTTACAATACTTAGTGTGATTTTATTTTCATTCTGGGTATTGAAGCTAGTCAATTCTATGCTAAGGGCAATCCTATTTACAAAGTATCAAATTTTATCTAGAAATGATGAATTTTCTAAAGAGGTCATACCATTCCTAGGGCCATACCATTATGGGAAGTGCCTTGGGACTCATGCATAATTAATTTGTGAACTTTGGATGCAGTTTCTTGGTTGGGAATTGGGTGCCTTCCTCCTTAGATGCATTTGCAATTTGTTTCAGGTCATTTGGAGGAGTTTTGATGATGTTATGAACATTTTGGTGTTGGTATACTTGTTGGTCTGTGAATTTTCAGTTTATTGGTTTCATATCAGATTATCATTAGTTCAAATTTTGGCTTGCATTTTAGTAATTGAAAAGATTGGAAGTGTGAGAGATCATCTTTCTTCAATTTGCATTGATTATACAACTATTAACACTTGTAATTTGCAAATAATTTTCATTGTAAGGCTGCAAACAGTAGTACTATTCCAGTCATTAATATTTTTGCATTTACTTTGTGTTTTATTTCAAACATTGTAACCCCTGGTCGGTTTACCGCCAGTGTAGAGAAATAAACAATTGCATCTCTCATATTTCACCCACTGTTTAAGTGGAGAATTCCCATTGCTATGTGGATGCCTGCTGAAAAGCGGATGAATTGTTCTTCATTGTAATATCTTTCCCCCCACTAAATAAGTGGTAGTATGGAATCTTCATGATCGGTTCTTTGCCTTCTCTCATTTCTAGCTTGTAATTCAATTCAGTTGTTGCTAACGATCCCTTCCCATATGTTATCACCTCGCCTTCAATAGGATTTTGGTGAACATTCTTGGCGAAGGTTACTTTCAGTTTGATTATCTTTTGGGAGATAACGCTAACATTTGGCGTAGTGCTGGTTTGTGTTGTGAACACATTGAGAAAAAATTAAGGGGCACATTTCAATGTTACTTGTCCTCCAAACTCCTATGCCTCCATCCTTCAATTTTAGTATTGCTCCACCACAAGATGGACGTTGCATACAAGTGATAGTGCATCCAATTACAATTGAGGAAATTTTTATATTTCATAATTTTTCGATACTTTTACATTTAAGATGACAATTAATGACTTGTGAAAATGGGCCCTATTCTAGAATGATAAAACTTTACTTTGACTTGCATTGACAAGACTATGACACAAAATATCTCTATAAGGATTATTATGACATTTTATGACTTTAAAAACTCAATTAAATAGACCAAATTACTACTTTAAATGACTCAACTTACATTTGCACATAACTCATGAATAAGATCAGTTGCTTTGTTATGAAGATGTCGATGAATTATCTAATGACCGGATAATTGGGAAGCAACCACTATTGCATTTTCCATGTTCCTCACACCATGTTGTCCTTCATACTTTTCTCTCAAACCGTGCAAAAAGTTGATGTGTCAGCCACATATTCTAGTTTTGGACATTAAATGTCTTCACTGCATTTTATTTCCTTGTTTTATCATCCTTTGTTGTTGATATTGATGTAGCTAGTATGTTGGCCTCAATTTGGACATTTCTTGTGACTTTTGAGGTGATGTCATTCTTCTAGGACAATTTGATGCCCATACTAGGACTATACGAGATCTTGTGAAGGATGATATTTGTCCTTAGGAGAGAGATAGAAGATGTTGGTTTGCAAAGAACCTCAACTAATGAGAATCATATTGTCAACATATATCTTCTCTAGTTGGGGGAGTGTTAAAGCCTTTATATTCATAAAAAGATACTTTGTTTCCCTAAATCCAATAAATTCACTTATTTCCATCATATCAAAGGCACAAGTGCAGAAAATTATGTCCTTCCCAACATGTCCCTATTTGATTGATTAGAACTCTATTGTGTTTTCTTTCCATTATTGATAAAGTCAGAGAAGTGTTGATTGATAACATAATACCTTGCGGACAGGTTCACATCTTTGATGAAGCTTGTGATTATAGCTAGGAATATTAACTTCCTTCCTTTGCTTTAACATCCTCATGCAATCAAGTAGATACTCCGTGTCAAATGAATCTGAGCACACAATTCATAAGCCATGAGAAATTTGCATCTCTAGCAACATTTACTTCAACTAAAAAAGATATAAATGACACTTTATAATCAACAACTTAAAACATCAAGACCAAAAGGATAATTTGATTAAGTATATCTCTTCAACATCCTAACTATAAGTGACAACAATGCAAATCCTCAACTCTTAGATATAAAGCAATTGAAAATGAAACAAATTAGAAATTTAAATCTGCAACAATGACAACAATGTAGTGCATGGTGTTTCAAATATATACTTGGCTAAGAAAATTTCTGGTAAGATTCATTCTTTTGCAAACTGTCCAAAGAAATCTAACTCCAAAAAAAATTCCCACTTAACCTTAAATATGACATTCAGCATTTGAAACAATTAATCCTTTTCAGTTTCTGAACATTTGCATAATAATGGCTATTGGAGAAAATTGGACAGTTAGTTGATCCAGAAGTAATACAACTGAATCATGAATATTAGCACGCATGCAAGTTTGTGAATGGTGTAACTTATACAACTTGTAAGTTATTCTAAAGAGATGGGATTGTAGCACTCAATGGATGGACTGAACAGATATGTTCTATACATCTAACACTACAGAACATATTTACATAGAACCACAGTGCAGGCAGATTGAAAGAAATTCTATATGTAAGGTTTCTTCACCTCTCAATTGTCATGCACCAAAGTTTTCTATGCTAGAAAAATCATGCTTTTTTAAGTTTGTAATTAAAAAAAATCTCTTTTAACTATATCCTTAATCCATTGAATGGACTTTAGTACATGTACGTATATATATATATACAAAATTGGTGCAAAGAAGCAATTTAAATGAATCATAAGGGAAATCTCATAATAAAGGAAACCCATGCAAACAAGAGAAGAGAGATTCCCACAAGTATTTTAATTTCTACTTGGTGTACTAATTTTTCTTTTCCCTTGTTCAATTGGTTTTATCGATGCTCCCTTTCTCCTCTTGGCCGATATTTGTGACCCCCTTTTGGCCGTACGGCTTTTATTTTAATATTTTGCACTTTAAATTTTAATATCTCCTTCCTTTTTAATTTTTTATTCTTTATGTTTCTTTTCTCCTCACTTATTATTTTTTCTCCTTTTTTTCCCTTTTTCTAATTTTTATTTCTCTCCTGCTTTTCCATTTTTTCTTTCTTCATTTTTCTAATTTTTAATTTATCCTTTATACTTTTCCATTTTTCTCAATTTTTCCATTTTTATCTTTTTCAACTCCTCTCTCTTAATTTTTTTGTTTTTTGCCTCCTCCATTTTAATTTTGTCATTTTTTAACTCCTCTCCCTTCAATTTTTATTTTTTTTTATTCTTGTCATTTTCTCTCTCCTCTCCTTCTGTAGTGTTCCACCACTCTACTGATTTGTCTTTCATTGAGTTTGTAGATCTGATTTTTCGTTTTAGTTTAATTCGTTCCTTCTTGCTTGAGTTTGATTTGCCAATAATGCTAAAATAGTACTAAAAAGCATATACATACAATGGAAACTCGAATAAACTAAGCGACTGAAATAACCTTGTGTAAATTGCTTAGTTTAGTGGCCAAATATGATTTCTTCATTACATAATAAGATGCATACAACATATAACTTACATCAGATTTAGAGCTAACTATATCATATACCATACTTTAACTTACAGACATATAGCTCTATGAATAGTAACTTGCTACCGTACCCGCCCCCAATGTATTGCACACAACTCTTGGAAGACGAACTTCTCCCAACCAAAACTCGCATGGCAAGCTTCCTCTATCTAGGGCACCCCCTTTAGGTGAAGTTGCAGCCTCCTAAAAGAGGTGTTTTATTTTCTTTTGCTGATACAAACCCTCATGAAGAAGCGGCTGGCTGTAGCTCTTCAAAAACAGCCCCAAAACACTCCAAAAACGAACAGCTCCCGTGCAAATGTGAATGGAGTCTATGGCAGTCCAAACCCCCTTGAAAATAGCTCGAATAAACTGCAAACAACAACTTGTGTCTCCAACAATGAAGCCACCAAAACTGACCAGCAACCTTAAGGTGGTGTTTCACACCCTCAAGCAGCTCAAATACGAAGAACAAAGCCCCACCAAGCTTACCCACTACAAGAAATCAGGAAACCCTAGCCTCCTTCTTCCTCCAAAGCCACACTCCCAAGTTCATCAAGCAAAATCATCTCATGCCAAAGCCACACTCCCAAGTTCATCAAGCAAAATCATCTCATGCATGAAGGAAGGAATTAAACTAAAACGAAAAATCAGATCTACAAACTCAGTGAAAGACAAATCAGCAGAGTGGTGGAACACTACAGTGGTATCAGAGCGGTTTCCTGCCAACCTATTGGGTAAGTTTCAACTACAGTTCGGAAGTTTCAGTTGAACAACATGGCTATTTCCCAAAAGCAGTGGGATAAGAATATGGAGAATTCAAGGAAGCTTTGGCTTTTCAGCAGGTTTGAGGACGGAAACCCTCGAGCTTGGAGACAGTGGACAGAAACCCATTGTCTGTTGGAGACATTATTCAGATATCTCACTTTGTGCTTCAGATTCAAACTTTTGGTTATCCAATCCGCCTGTAAGTTTTGTGACTACGATTGGAAATTTTTGTTGTTATTCTACTGATGATTTTGAAGGCAATAATCATATTCAATTTCAGATCTTATTTCTAAACTGGTATTATATGATTTACATTGAAATTTGTTGCAAGTTATTGGATAAATAGAAATCTGTTTGCATGCAATTTATCTGTTAAATCTTCTCTGGGAAAAACTTGGAGAAATTTAGGGCAGGAAATTGGGGGTTTTTGAGTCAGATCTAGTTTGGCTCATTACACCTTCATTCCCTTACAATGCTGATATGATTAGCCAAGACTCTTGGCTTACAATGAATTTCCAATACAATGCCAATGAAATGCACACCTACACCAGCAACTTATATGACTGATATGACCATGCAACTACAATAAAGACCATGAACCTGGTGTAAATAAGCTCCAATGGCTGATGAAGATGTAGCAACCCTTCCTACAACAAATGGTGCTCTTCTTTAACCAAATCGAACTCCTCTTGCAGCCGCCCCTGTTCTGATTGGAAACCTCTGTTATAAATTATTTGCTGCCTTTAAACACCCTCAAACAGAATCCAAAATAATCGCCATGGCCGCAAAAGTGGAGCGCTCCAAGTCCTAGATGAAATCGATGTAAGATGTGGCCACTATGAGCAAAATTGTGGCTCCTAGTTGACTACCTCCATGAATGTAATGTCCCCATTTTTAGCACTACACATTCCAGTGACTATTAGCCGATTTCCTGATGCTCGGAGGATAGTCAAAGGCAGAACTAGGGTTTCCAGTTGCTTGATGGTTTTCCTTGAGGATTCAGAGGGTTGCGTGCTGGAGTTTTGCAGTTTGGTCGTGGGATTCCTGCTGGGTTTTCAGAGAGCTTCGCAGTGGTATGACATGCAACTGGATCAGAGAACTTTTCCGGACTTACTATTTTTAGTAAGTTATGATGGCTGCATGTCGAAATTTCATAGTTCGGATTTTGGATTCCTTCTGGGTTTTCAGAGAACTTCACAGTGGTATGACATGCAACTGAATCAGAGAACTTTTCCGAACTTACTATTTTTAGTAAGTTACGATGGCTGCCTCTCAAAGTTTCATAGTTCAGATTTTGGATTCCTTCTGGGTTTTTAGAGAGCTTTGCGACAGCGTGACATGCAAATGATTCAGAAGACTTTTCTGGACTTACTATTTTTAGTAAGTACGACGGCTGCTCGGATCGGGGTTAAAATGAGTTCGGAACAACTTACTATTTTTAGCAGTATGCTATTTTTAGTAAGTGCTATTTTTGGCAGTGCTATTTTTAGCAAGGTCTCTGAAGTTCGATCAAGCGGCTATATCAGGTAGGGCAGTATATTCCTCCGGTCTCTAGCTTCTGAGGTGATTATTTTGTCAAGTTTAATATTTGATAAAAGTATTAAATTAAGTGAAATATTTATCATTTCCTCTAAAGTCGACTTGAAAAGAAGAAGGGGACGCCAACATGAGGAAAGTTCGAATTTTGGCCTTGGAAAAAGGGATGCCTTTTTGAGAAGTCAAAAGGTCAAAGGAATTAGGGTTTCTTGGATGGAGCGCACCTTCTGGAAGGTTCTAGAGGTGTATGGCAAAAGTTATAAAAAAGGAAGCTTGGGGTCTTCATTCAGCATCTTATGTTTATGACATTGTTATGCTGTCGGAATGGCTTTGGGACTGCTTCAAGGAATGAAAGCCTCCTAGCCTTGGCTCTTCTTCTTGCTTGAAAAACAGCAACTAGTTGAGAGGTTTGAGTGTTATTGATTTGTCTTTTCAATTATAGTTGGTTTCCTATCCTTTGTAGTTGAGTTATATCATTTTCTATCAATTCCAGAGTTGCTGGTCATGACTGCTGAATGTATGTTTCTGTTCACAAGTCTCAAATCATAAACATTCTCGTTCTGGGTATTGTCTCATTGTGTTTCCCTGTTGGAGGCGACCCTTCATGAATATTTGCAGATTTTAATATGAAGTTTATGATTTTATAAAGCAAATTCGTCATTCCTTGAAAGCCGTACTTTCTGGAGTGCCTAGGGATTCGTGCTAGTAATTAATAACCACTTTTAGTTGCCATTTCTTATTACTAAACTAGGTGCCATCATTTTGAAAGTCTTTTGCATCAAACTTGAAGTCATTTGGGGTCAATTTTGAGTGATATATGAGCAATTTAGTGGGTTACAAGCATGCTGGTTTGTATTTCTGATTACTGGACTGTCACATCAGATTTATTACAGTCAAGTTTTGTGAGGGATTTAAGTGATAGAAGATATTAAGTTCATTTGGGCAGGTCCTAACAATTTGCAGCTTCTTCATTTCTCTCTAACATCATTCTTGCAGATTGTAAGGCTGTCAGTATTTGTCTAAAACAGCATCTTCAGTTTGGTATTTGAGTGAGGCGGTTTCTCTTCATATTGTAAGCTGAACAATAGTACTGTCAGCAGTTCTCTAATCTTGCTTATCATGTTTGTAATGATTACTTTACATTCTAAGGTTGCATTGTAATTTCTTTATATCTCCGCCATATGGTCGCCTCATTTCCATACTGGAATTGGGTAGCACATACTTGGTGTTGAGTTGCTTTCAGCATATTAGATGGTAGGGACCCTCTGACCACATGCTCGTCGTTCTCCGATGCATTTCTTGGTTAGAGTTCTTGTATCAGCATTTCCATTAAGATCCTCTGACCATATGCTCGCCATCACTTGGCGCCATTCTTGGTTAGAGTTCCTTCCAGCTCTGTTTCAGCATTCAGATCCTCTGACCAATGCTCACACCTTGCCCACATCGGGATCCTGGTGTACATTCTGGGTAGAGTTTCTTTCAGCATCGTTTTGGTTTAGAGCTAACCTTGATGGGTGCGTGTTTATTGTAATTTGCAATAGAAAAACAAAAAAAAAAATTGGCTTGGTATATTTCAATGACTGTCATTAAAATCAGAATATGCAAAGTACTGTAGCGCGGGTACTATAGCAGCAAGTATATCTGGAAGTGAATGCTAAAGTTCTGATTTTTAATGGCTGCCAAATGAAACTTCAGGTCTGCAGTTGATCAACCTTCAATATTCTTCAAGCCCTTGATGATTCTTCTCCAATAAGCACAAATTCAACCCCTAAATGAAGTCCACAATCAGGCAATAATTCAGCTGATCTCTCACAGCCTCAAAAATTCACGAACACTAAAAAGTTTTCATTCTCCAATGTTGAAAATGGCAGAAACCCTAGTTGGTTCCTTCACCAAGCACAAGCTCAAAGAAACAAGTTTATAATCTCCAAAAACATAATGAAAATGAATTCCTTTGAAGCCATTTTATAATCTCTTCAAGAATTTAACCTCTTAATTATATTTAATTTGCTTTTAAAATCCATTTTAGGTTTTTAATGAAAACCTTATAATATCTCCAACTTGGGCGCCTAAACTAATAATATAAAATTAATGTACTTCAAGTGATTTTAATTGAGGTTCATGCCCTCATCAAACAGAAAGTACATTTTTAACTTTATAATTTAACTTTATATTATTTAATTATCATTAAATTACCTTTAATGATAAATATTCATTAAACATTTGATATTTCGCCCATCCAACTGAATAAGAGGTCAACACTGCATCTGATACCTATCCAGGTGCCTTAGTAACTTTAGTAACCCTGACTCCCCTGAAATGGTGACTTACTATAAATAGTAAGTATGAAGAACTGAGTCTAACGAAGGCCAAACCTGAACCCACATTGATAGGCTAAACTTAAAAAAATTGATGCTCGCGAAGATGGGGACATTACAAGATGCTGTCAAAATTTTCTAAAAATTGAAAGCCTGACTCTAGGGGTCCAAACTGATTTTGATTGGCTTAAAATACTTCCTCATCAAGTTGGTCCTGTCAAAATTGTCAAAATATCAGTTTTGCCCTAGTGGGTCTATTCTGCTTTTCCAGAAACTGAAATAGGAGCTCTGAGGTCATTAATGGAGGTTGCTCAACTGTTAGCTGTGAGATTCAAAAGTCACAAGCACAAATCAATCAATGGCGAAAGTTGTTCATGAAGCGAAGAATGTAAGAAGGTTGGAGAATCTTGAAAACAACAAAATTTTGGCTTAAGTCTAGAGATGCTAGGCACCCCTGCTCAGTCTAGGCACCTAACCAGTCATGCCTTAGAATTTTTTAGCCTCCAGCAGCCAAAGCAACAACAAACGTGAGGGATGAAAGAAAAGCTGAAAAAGTTGAAATAAACTATCTCTAGTTCATAAAAGGCGCCCTAGGTAGGTAGGGGCACCCAACCTTTCAAGGCACCAATTGATGGAGTTAGGGTTTGTGCTACCAGGACAATGTTGTTCATAATTCAGCAGGCTCCGCAGAGAATCCATCAACATGGTCATCAGATCAATCAGTTAGTCGGAATTCGACATTGAACGAAGAAGTATTGGCAGAATAGCAAACTGCAAATCATGAAAATATCAAAAAATAAACTATCTTTGGGATGCCTAGGGTTTTAGAGGCTCAAATGCAGCAGTTAAGGTTTGCAAATATGCTCAGATTCTTTAGAACTCTGCCAGCTCTCCGGTGTATATCTCAACCTGATCGTCAGATTCATCAATCACCAACAGCTACAGATCAAACATAGGACAAAACTTGGAAGGTTAAAGTTGAGAAAATGAAAATCTCGTGAAAATGACTACTAAGTCTGTGAGTGATGGGAGCCCCAGCTAGCCAAGGGTGCCCAAGGATTTGAAGGTCTAAAAGTGAAAATTAGGGTTTGTCATCCTCGACAAGTTTCCTTCAATCTTGATCAAGCTATTCAATGAAATCATTAGAGAGCTCACTGGATTTGTCAAACATCATATCACAGATTGAACGAAGGCGAAAACATGAGCAAAATGAAAAAGTCAAAAGAAGTTGAAAACACAGTTAAAAAATTCTAACTCTGGAGGAGTTGGGTGCCCCTGGTTGCCAGGAGCGCCCAAAATTTTGAGGCCTTGAAATCAGTTCTTAGAAGATGCAGCTTCCAGAAGAGCCTCCTCAGAATTCTTCAAGCTATCCAACGAATTTGACAGCCAATTCATCAGGTAATTCAAACTGCCAGAATTGCAAATTCATCAGAAGATCAGAAAACATGCAAAATTGAAGAACAACAGAAAATGGCTAAGTCTGCTAGCCATGGGCAACCCAGCTAGCCAAGGGTGCCCAGCATTTTTAGGGACCAAACGATGTTTTTATCCAATGTTGCCTCCAAGACAATCTCGCCAGATTCAATCAAGCTTCGCAATGGATTGGTCGGCTAGATCACAGCATTCATCTGGCGTCCAAAAATCAAGATCAAACTAAGGACAAAATCAAGCAAAAAGTTGTAAATGTTAGAAAATGGCTAAATCTGCCAAGAAGGGCATCCAAGTTTTCATGCCTTAGAAAAATTTCCAAATTTTCATCATTCAACTCTCAATTAGCATCCACATTTGACGAACCTACTCAGGATTGGCCTCAAAAGATTTAAAGTTAGAGAATAAAGCATTTTATTTGTTCTCAAAACCTATTTAAGATATCTTTGGTATTCATTATTCACAGATTTTTGCAGGTGGTGTCCAAAGGAGGAGATAAAAAAATTTCCATTTCAAGATTCAAAGACTAAAACGAGTTGCTTTTTCAGAGTTCTTCATATTTTCCAGATCAAATCACATAGAGGCTCGCTTTTTCATGCTTTAAATTTCCAGGGCATCAATTTTCAGAAGAAGGGGGTCATCTTTTTCAATTTTTAGCAATCTAGGTCAGCTTAGTTTTTTATTCTTCACAACTTTGGAAAATTTTATATTTTTCAAGAACCTGTTTTTTCCATGCATATCCAAGAAATCTTAAGAATTTTCAAAATCTAATCAACTGGGTTCAAACTTCATCCAAAACGTGATTCTGCACAAAACCCAACTCAGCTTTTTTAGGAAAACCCTAAAATTTTAGGGTTTTTCTTTTTCAACCAGCCATCAACATTTTCAAAAATCGGATGATCTAGGTCTCTTTACAACGAGATTCTACACAAAACCCATATCTCAAGTTCTTTTTGAAAAATCTGTTCGTTTGAAGAAGTAAAATCAGCAAGCTATTTTTAGCTTTTGTGCAAAACTTGTCTAAGCATAGTCGAGTTTATAGTCAAACTTCAAGTTTTTCAGCATGGAGTACTCTCCCATCGAATTCAAAACCAAGTCAATGTTGTATCATGATTTCATCAAAACTTTTGAGACTAATTTACATCATATAAAAGCAGTGTTCAATTTGTGTGCTTTGGAAGACACAGGCAATGTTGCAGTCAGACATATTGGTCATTTTGGATTACTTGCAGCAACATCAATTCCTGTCTCAGTACAAAGTCTAGAGTTTGTAATTGCTTGTGTCAAGCATTACAATCTAGCAACACAAGAAATTCAAGCAGCAGATGGAAGAGTTGTTTGTAGTCTCAAGCCGGACGTTGTTGAAAAGTGTTTTTCAATACCATCTTGGTCAAAAAATTTGGACATCTCCATTGAAGAATGTGAAAAGGTGTGGTGCATGCAAAAGGATAAATACCACAAGAGAGTTGCACAAAACTGGTTAAAAGAGAAGCATAATACCTTTCCAAAGATGAAGCAAATGAAGAGGTCAAAGATTCTTTGAGATCAATTGCAAGAGGATAGAAAACCCTGGAAAAGTGGAATTTTGCTATAGATAGTATTGATGCTCATGGAGTTTCCAACTTTTAGGCGGATGTGGTTGAGATTTAAAGCAGCAGTGAATTTGATGCCTTCACCGCGCTTTCTTGCTATTCTTATCTCATCCTTATACATTTTTTGTGAAAGAGAAAGAATCAAGATGTAATAGTTGGCACTTTCCTTGTTTTTTTGCTTTCATAGGTTGTTAGATGGCTATCTTGTTTTAGTTTTAGAAATAAAGCTTGCATGTTCGAAAGTCTTGGTTGTAAAAACAAGGATATTTTAGGGTTCCCTACTCCTCTGCTTGTGTATAATTAAGGGCAGCCTTGCCCATTTTTCTTTAACCGTTATTGTGATAGCAAATTGCTGAGCCTACTTTGCCTGCAAGTTGTTATTCAGTGTCTGTTCACTTAGTGTAAGAGCAAGCTTGCATGTCTGCCTTGTGCTGCAAGATATTGTTCAGTTTATGTGTAATTTGTACTAAGTGTATTCTGGTTTGATCACTAAATTGTAAGCATGTGATTGCTACAATCCTGTTGTCCCAAAAGTGTAATCGTTTATAGAAATTTGAGAAAGGAAATCTTATGCCTCATTTGCTTTGATCTACTCTCTCGGGTTTTGTTTTGTGTTTTTCTTACATAATCTTTATTTCAGCTTGCATCGAAAAGTATGTGCGTTGGAAGAGAGTTTGTTTAAGTATCTGTGTTAAAATCATTCCTTGTTTACTTCTAACTCTCAAGTTTTGAGTTTACTTGAGTAGCTAGAAGCGTCATTAGAGTAGGCCTAGTTTTAGTTGAAATTCTAAAAGAGAAAACCTCAGCTACGACACTAGAGTGATATATGAGCAATTTAGTGGGTTACAGGCATGCTGGTTATATAATTTAAAGTGTAGGTCTATCATAACAGATTTGAGGAAATCTGCATTCTCCTTCTTGGATTGGTGTTAGGAAATCATTAAAGGCTTTGTGAAAAATTCCTTATTGTTGCAGCAAATTGAAGAGCTCTAATACTTGATCTTGCAGGCATTATATATTTCATTGTAAGCTGAACAGTAGTACTGTTAGCACTTCTCTTAGTCTTACTTTACTTTCTGTAATCGCAATTGTATTCTTTTGATCTCTGCCATATGGTCGCCTCATTTCCATACTGGAATTGGGTAGCACATTCTTGGTGTTGAGTTTGCTTTCAGTATATTAGATGGTAGAGACCCTCTGACCACATGCTCGTCATTCGCCCGCGCATCCTTGGTTAGAGTTCTTGTATAAGCATTTCAATTAAGACCCTCTGACCATATGCTTGCCATCATTGGCGCCATCCTTGGTTAGAGTTCCTTCCAGCTCTGTTTCGGCATTCAGATCCTCTGACCAATGCTCACGCCTTGCCCTCATCGGGATCCTAGTGTACATTCTGGTTAGAGTTGCTTCAGCATCGTTTTGGTTTAGAGCTAACCTTAACGGGTGCGTTTGTTTGTAATTTGCAATTGAAAAAACAAAACAAAAAAATTGGTTCGGAATATTTCAGTGGTATCAGAGCCAAGATCTTGCCATCCTGTGAACAAACTGTCTATGAGTGATAGAGAAAAGAGGTACATTGCAAGGGAAGACAAGAAGGTTGGAAAACAGTTCCAGCCCTATCAGGCTCCAGAAGGTCAGACAGCTTCAGAGGTTTTGAGGGCTCATTGGGAGTCTTCTCAGGAAACAGACATGGCAGAAGGTGAGAGATCAGTTGGGGGTAACGAGAGGGTTACCAGCAACAGAGATGATAGTGTAAAGGGAAGAGAGAGATCCATAAGTCCGGGACAGAGATTTGAAAGGAAAATGGATGCCTTAATGGATATGGTATCGCTAATGATGGGGAAAGTGGGCCAGAACACCATTCCACAAAGCAACCCGGGACATAGAGGAGAACACAGTGCCTCCAACCAGCATAATGGTCATGCAGCTCAACCTTTTTCAAACAACACTTACATCTCAGCCAGGCCATTCAAACCCACCTTCTTGGCACCTGTAAACACTCAACCAGATCCTGAAGAAAATGCTTCATTCGTGGAGCAGTTGAGGCTTGGCCGTGCGGAGTATGATTCTCTCCCTAACGACATCAAGATGGATATGTCCTATAATGACTTTATGGATCATAAAAGAAAGAATAAAGGACAAGGGAGACATTATGAGCAAAGAAGAACACCAGTGCAAGGGGACTTGTATCAAGCTGTCAACAAGGTTATACTTCCACACTATGACGGGAGTGATAACAATTCAGCCCGAGCTTGGATATAGAAGCTGGATAACTATCTAGCTCTTAGACCCATGGCAGAAGAAGAGGCGATCAAATTCGCTACATTACACCTTGATGGGGTGGCGCACGAGTGGTGGTACCATGGCCTAGTTACCTTGGGTCATCGGTCTATCACAACTTATGATGAGTTCACCAATAGGCTCATCGAGAGATTTGAGAAAAAGGATCCTGAAATTCATTTCAGAGAACTGGTGCAGTTGAGACAGTATGGCACAATCGATGCCTACATAGCGAAGTTCCAGAGACTCTCAATCATGGTCACTGGAATCACAGAGAGGCGATTGGTGATCCTTTTCAGTGAAGGATTGATGGAACCACTCAAAGGATGGATTAAAGCTTTTGATCCACCCTCCCTATAGGAAGCCATGAAGAAGGCAAGAAACATGGAGTGGGCTGCTCCTAAGGCAAAGCTTCAATCCAATCCACCCTTTCACAAAGGGGATAAAGGAAAAAGACCTCATCAAAGACCTCCTTCGAGACCTCAGCACAAGGAGTTCAAACAGCATAATCCTCATGTCACAAGATTGGATCCAGAGATAGTGAACGAACTCAGAAGAAAGGGGTTATGTTTCCAGTGTAGGGAAAAATGGTCTCAAGATCATGTCTGTCCAAAGGGAGTTAAATTTAATCAGATTGAGTACTATTCAGCTGGTGAAAGTGATTCTGATTTTTCAGACCAGCAATCTGATTTTGAAGATAGTGAAATGGAAAGAGTTCCAGAAGAGTCTGAAGATGAAAAAGAAAGTGGAGTTATTTTGGCTCAACTTTCGAGCTTTCAAATAAATGAATCCTTCAAGGTTCGAGGGATGATTAAGGGGCAACAAATAGTTGCTTTGATTGACACCGGGGCAACACCTAACTTCATTGATGAAGTTGTGGTGGCAAAGAAGGGGCTGCAAATAGAAGAGTTTGAAGGCTTCAAGGTCATGGTTGCTGATGGATTCCACATCTCATGCACCAAGAAGATCTCAAACATGACTATGCAATTGGGAAACTATGAAGTCAAGGACGACTTCTATGTGGTTAACATTGTAGATACGAATGTCGTTTTAGGCATTCAATGGCTGCGTTCACTGGGAGAGATCCCTTAAATCTACAAACTATGGAGCTTAAGTTTCAATCCGATGGGAAGAGGGTAGTACTAAGAGGAATGTCCAATGGGGGTCCTCGGGTTGTGTCATTCAAGAGAATGGCAAGGCTGGTTCGTCATGATCAAGTTGAGTGGGCTGCAGAATGTATGATCCTTCCTACTAGTCCGGTTGACACTAAGAGAGACTATCCTCCTGATGGGCAGTCTTTACTCACAAAGAAGAGCAAGGTATTTGCTGATTTACCTCCTGGACCACCACCTGAACGGGGTTCGGAGCATATCATAGAGCTCAAGGAAAGAGCCAGTTATTACAACTCCATATCGGTACCCTAAGAAGCAGAAGGATGATATTGAGAAAAATATTCAGGAACTCTTGGAGATGGGTTTCATTCGCCCAAGCAAGAGCCCCTTTGCTTCAGCAGTGGTTCTTGTGAAGAAGAAGGATGGTACCATGCGCATGTGTGTGGACTATCATGCTTTGAATCAAAGCACCATCAAAAACTGATACCCCATTCCACGGATAGATGAGCTCATTGATGAGCTACATGGAGCCAAGTTCTTTTCGAAGATCGATTTGAGATCGGGCTACCACCAGATTAGAATGAGGGGATCTGATGTTGAGAAGATAGTTTTCAAATGCCACTATGGCCACTTTGAGTTTCTAGTCATGCCATTTGGGTTGACTAATGCTCCTGCTACCTTCCAGTCATGTATGAACCGAGTTTTTCAGAAGCAGTTGAGAAGGTTTGTGTTAATATTCTTCGATGACATTTTGATTTTTAGTAAGACCTGGGAGGATCATCTCAAGCACTTGGAGGAAGTGCTTAGCATCCTGGAATCGGAGAGCTTGTTCACAAAAGCATCCAAATGTGAATTTGGAATGGAGGAGTTACTGTACCTTGGCCACATAATCAGTGCTGAGGGAGTGAAGGTGGATCCTGAAAAGATCAAGGCAGTAGTTGATTGGCCACCCCCTGAAAACTTGACTCAGTTGAAAGGTTTTTTGGGTCTTTGTGGATTTTATCGAAGGTTTGTAAAAGGTTACTCATAGAATGCTACTCCTCTTACTTATCTCACCAAAAGGGGAGCTTTTTGTTGGTTAGAAAAGGCTCAAACTGTTTTTGACAAGTTTAAGAGGATCATGAGTTCTTGTCGGATTCTAGCTATCCCGGATTTTTCCAAGCCTTTCGAGCTACAATGTGATGCATCCGGTGAAGGAGTTGGGGCTGTCTTAATGCAAGACAAACATCCTATTGTGTTTGAGAGCAGAAAACTGAGGGGTGTTGAAAGAACATACTCTATCTATGACAAGGAAATGCTTGCCATTATGCATGCATTAGCCAAGTTCAGGCAGTACTTGGTGGGAAACAAGTTTGTGGTCAAGACTGATCACAATAGCCTCAAACACTTCATGCATTAGAAGGATCTGAACGAGAGGCAACAAAAGTGGGTGAGTAAGCTTCAAGCTTACGACTTTGCAATTGAGTATGTCAAAGGAAAAAATAATGTTGTGGCTGATGCTCTGTCAAGGAGACCCCATTTAAGCTCATTGTGTGAGCTTACTGCGGATTGGAAGGACATGTTGCTTGCTGATTATGCCAAAAATCAGTTTGCAACCAGCATTATTGAAGGTACTTTTCATGATGAAAGGTACAAGGTGATTGAGGGGTTGATACACTATAAGGGGAGAATCTTTCTGGTGGCTGATTCTAAGCTCAGAAAGAAGATTTTATTGACATTTCATGACATTCCGCTTGCTGGTCACCAAGGATTCTTTAAGACATATAGGCAGATCCGAGAAAGATTTTCTTGGAAAGGATTGAAAGGAGAAGTTCAACGCTACATTCAGGAGTGTCCAATTTGTCAAGTGAACAAGAATGAGCATACACTGCCCGCTGGTTTGCTGCAACCACTCCCTATTCCCAATCAAAAATGGGAAAGCATCTCGATGGATTTCATCACAGGGTTGCCCAAGGCCCAAGGGAAGGATTGTATCTATGTGGTAGTGGATAGACTAACAAAATTTGCTCACTTCTTCGCCATTACCAGCTCATTTTCAGCAGCCCAAGTGGCAGATCTGTTTTTTTATGAGGTGTTTAGGCTGCATGGGTTGCCAAAAAACATCATGAGTGATAGGGACAGCAAGTTCCTAAGCACTTTTTGGCAAGAGGTCTTCAAAATGAGTGGTACTGTGCTCACTCCAAGCACAAGTTATCACCCCCAAACAGATGGACAAACTGAAATAGTGAACAAGTGGTTGAAAGGCTACTTGTGAAACTATGTGTCGGAGCAGCAAAGAGCATGGGTTAAATGGCTGCACATAGGCGAGTACTATTATAATTCTTCCTTTCATATGTCAATTAAGATGTCTCCTTTCTTGGCTCTTTATGGGTATGAAGCACCTAGCTTTGCCGATTTGGTATTTGGTGATAGCAAAGCACCTCAAGCCAAGGACTTGTTGCAGCAGAGTCAAGACATCATGAAATCATTGAAGAATAATCTTCAAATGGCACAGAATCAGCAGAAGATGTATGCTGATCAGAGGCATATTGAGCGTTCTTTTGAGGTTGGAGATATGGTTTATCTCCGACTACAGCCGTACAGACAATCTACTCTCAAGAAGAGTGGAGCTGAGAAGCTCAAACCTCACTTCTACGGGCCGTTCAAGGTTATCAGAAAGGTTGGAGCAGTAGCTTATGAGTTGGAGCTACCTTCTGATAGCAGAGTACACAATGTCTTTCACATGTCATGCCTCAAGAAGGCACTTGGACACAATGTGGTTGCCTCCTCACAGTTGCCACCTTTGGATGAAGAAGGACAGTTGGTTTTGATTCCAGAGGAGATTCTTGATTCCAGAGAGCGTTCTTTGAGAAGAAGAACAATTCGAGAATATTTGGTGAAGTGGAAGAACCTGCCTATGGAGGATGCGACTTGGGAAAATGATGAGATTCTGCAGCATCCTGGTTTGCGATTGCTTGAGGACAAGCAATCTTGGGAAGGGCAGATTGTAATGTCCCCTTCTCGAGCCTGATATTTTTAGTGACCGTTGGCCTATTCCAAAGACCCGTAGGCTAGTCGGAAGGTAAATTAGGGTTTCCTATTTTGAAGGATGCTCTTGCTCGAGGTTGGTTGTTTCAATGGTGGATTCTTTCTGGGTTTTCAGAGAGCTTCGCAGTAGTATGTTCTTCTTGGCATTCTGAGCATCTTCAGGAATTTACTATTTTTAGTAAATTCTATTTCGGGCAGTGGGCCTGTTGGTCTCAGCACAGTTGACTTTCCTCTTCAGTTGTCTCAATTGGTTTATTCAGTTTTTGGCTTCAGGATGCAGTTTCGGAGAGATAAGTTCATTTCACTTAAATAACATTATATTTTAATGTTATAGTACCCCTTGGCCTAGTCTATTGACTTCATGTTGTTTTGAAAAGTGGTCTTTTGAGGGTGGCGCCTTCATTGAAGATTATTTTATAATTATTAAGGTCAAATTAAGCCTTAAGTGGGATGCCTTTATTTAAGTGAGGAATTTAATTAAAAGAAGTCAACTTGAAGATTTGAAGAAAGGGACGCCATCTCTAGGGATTAGGGTTTTGACTCTGAATAAAGAAGGTTAGGGTTTCGAGAAGGTCAACAACAAATTATAAAAGGAAGCCTTGGGTTCTCTTTTCAGCATCTTTTGTCTACAGAAATGTTATGCTGCTGGATTGGCTTTGGGATTGCTTCGAGAAATGAAAGCCTCCTAGCTTGGCATTGCTTCTCGCTTGAAAGATAGCGACTAGTGGTGAAGTAGTTTAGTGTTGAGTGATTTGTAGTGGATTTCTGCATTGTAATTCATTGTGTGGGTTTGTAGATCAGCTTATTTGCATTTTAGTGAAATTCTGGAGTTGCATTTTCATTACAACAGATTGTCTTTTTATTCATAAGTCAAAAAATACAAAAAGAATCGTTCTGGGTATTGTTTCATTGTGTTTCCCTGTTGGAGGCGACTCTTCATGAATATTTGCAGATTTTAATATGAAGTTTATGATTTTATAAAGCAAATTCGTCATTCCTTGAAGGCCGTACTTTCTGGGGTGTCTTGGGATTCGTGCCAATAATTAATAACCACTTTCAGTTGCCATTTCTTATTACTAAACTAGGCGCCATCTTTTTGAAGGTCTATTGCATCAAACTTGAAGTCATTTGGATCAGTTTTGAGTGATATATGAGCAATTTAGTGGGTTACAGGCATGCTGGTTATATAATTTAAAGTGTAGGTCTGTCATAACAGATTTGAGGAAATCTGCATTCTCCTTCTTGGATTGGTGTTAGGAAATCATTAAAGACTTTGTGAAAGATTCCTTATTGTTGCAGCAAATTGAAGAGCTCTAATACTTGATCTTGCAGGCATTATATATTTCAATGTAAGCTGAACAGTAGTACTGTCAGCACTTCTCTTAGTCTTACTTTACTTTCTGTAATCGCAATTGTATTCTTTTGATCTCCGCCATATGGTCGCCTCATTTCCATACTAGAATTGGGTAGCACATACTTGGTGTTGAGTTTGCTTTCAGTATATTAGATGGTAGGGACCCTCTGACCATATGCTCATCGTTCGTCGGCGCATCCTTGGTTAGAGTTCTTGTATAAGCATTTCAATTAAGACCCTCTGACCATATGCTCGCCATCATTGGCGCCATCCTTGGTTAGAGTTCCTTCCAGCTCTGTTTCGGCATTCAGATCCTCTGACCAATGCTCACGCCTTGCCCTCATCGGGATCCTGGTGTACATTCTGGTTAGAGTTGCTTCAGCATCGTTTTGGTTTAGAGCTAATCTTAACGGGTGCGTTTGTTTGTAATTTGCAATTGAAAAAACAAAAAAAAAATTGGTTCGGAATATTTCAGGCATGGTACGGCTTGAAAAGAGGAGCGACTTGCAATAGAAAATCCAATTCTTCATGATAAAATCTGAAAACCAGCAAGGTGGGATGCCCAAGCCATAGGAAAAGCATGAGCCATCACCTAGAACCAACAAAAATTCGTCTAATGAGTTATGCGTGAAAATCACCTACAGCCAAACCAAAAGCTAGCAACCTGTAAACATCAAAAACATCTAAGAACTTCAGAAAACTTCAAATAACTGCATTACAATGAGCTCCATCTATTCTTCAGTGTAAAGAACTATAATGGACACCCCTGAATGCCCAAAAGACTAAACCAACTGCTGAAAGGAATTTTGACAAACAGTTTGCATCCAACTTCTTATTTCTCCGTTTAATGTTTAATTCCCTTATGACTTCTGGAAATGAGACATTTGTTTGTTTGTTTTATGTTTTGGCATAAACTTGAAAACACACAACATGAACAAGAAGGAAACTACAATAATATGCAATCTGGAAACTGACTACTGCTAGTAAAATATTATTTCAATAAGAAGCAAATACATGGCAAGTTATCAACTCACGAATTTTTACAGCATTATAATGTTTCATCAAATGTTTACAAAATATGCTGCTACAGTGGTATGAATAGTACCCGTGAATAGTGTCGTGAATAGTGTTGCGCTACAGTAGCATGAATAGTGCCATGCTACAGTAACATGAATAGTGTTGCACTACAGTACTGTTATAATCTGCCCTCAAACGGTTCAATATCTTCTTGAAATCATTCCCTCAAAGTGACATAAGCATCGGACAAGTAGAGAGGAAGATAAGAACGAAACCCCCAATCTGCCTATAGCTGAAAATGCACCCAATCTGCCTGGTAATGTAGCTGATAGCAATAGATTCCAAAGGCCAAACCCCAAGGGAATGACGTCTAGAATGTCACAAGAGAGGATAGACGTCCTCTTATGCCAAGAACGGATCTGCAACTCACACACCAATTTCTTCTCATATTCAACCTATCTAATGAAGCCACAAACGCTTCCTTTTATTCTATTTCCAAGGGTCAACTCAACTCTCATGAGCAATGTGGGATAAAAGATGTGCAATATAAAACATATATTAAATATCTCCTTATGTCTCCCTTGGGTACACATCCCCATAAAATAAATATTAAAGTAACACTTTAATATTTTACAATTAAATTAAATGTTACTTTAATAAAACTTCAGGCATTAAAATGTATTAGCAATCGGACTCCGAATAATGCGAGTGATAGCTCGTCGGAAAGCTCTCACCGAGGAGTATCAAATCCAATCACCAAAACTGGTCTCCACTGTGTCCTGCTGACTTACTAAAAATAGTAAGTATGCCTGAAACTGAGTAAATCAACTTCGTTTTGGCCCAAACTGGAAATGACTAGGCCAAAACACTCTAGGATCCCCTTAAACCCTTCGTTAGCCCTCGGGACCATGTAGAACAAGGCTAACACACACACACTTGGTCAACTGCTAAAGTGGGGACATTACAAGAACAACCTATTCTCTCTGCTAGTTGCTATCTTTCAAGCAAGAAACTAAGATAGCTAGGAGGTATGCATTTCTCGAAGCAATTAAATCACCATTTCGGCAACACTTCGTTACAATTTCTTCATGGATGAAAAGAATGAAGTCAACACTCTTATTTATAAGTTTCTCCATCAATTCAAATCTGTTTCCCTCCAATTAGGGCACCCACATGACATTCAAATCTGTTGTACCCAAAATTAATTTTTGGCATTCCACTTAAATTGAGCTAAATAATGTAAAAATGCCATCAAAAGTATGCTTTAGGTCAAACCAAACATAAGGTTTTTGTGGGTTTCTTTCAAGGAACCTATGGTTAAAATTCTGAAAAACTAAAAATTGGAGTTTCATACCCCTATTTTTAGGGACCTTCCCGGAAATGATTGAAAATGATTTTGATTGGATTAACCGACCTCACAATCACACTAATCAAGTGAGAATCATCAAAAGATATGTTTTACTTTGGTGCGTCTATTTCTATTTTTCAGGAACGAAGTTAGGAGCTCCGCAACCATTAATGGCAGATTGGCCAGTACCAGGTGCTGAAAGCTAAACTTCAAAAGCTCCAACGAAGAAGCCATGGCAGAAAAGGATGAAAAAGATGTTCAACGAAGGGGATTCTCAAAACGGAAAAAGCCAAAATTTGTCTAACTCTGGAAGGTGGGCGTTTTGCTACCAAGGCAAAACACAGTCAACAGTTGAAAAAGGCACCCCTCTTGGAGAAATGCGCCCTTGGATCTCAAAGGGCAAAAGTAATCACCTGACATCTTCAAATCAGTCGTCTTCTTCACGTTCGTGTTGGCTAGACAACGAAACTATCAGCAAGATCATTCGTTTCAGGGATCATTGGCGAAACGTCGACAAAGCGTGGAGAATTTGCAAGCAATGAACATGTCAAATCAGAGAGCTTCATGACAAAAGCGCCCCTGCTGGTGTGATGTCCCCATCACAAAGGGGCATCTGAGATAAGTATATGCTTAATATATTTATATTTTTAGATATACAATAACATGTTAGTAATATGCACATTAGAAGAATACTGATTTAGAAGAAGGCAATTTAAAATATCATTATAATTATAATTATCATTGATAACATTACAATTATAATAATAATAATATATTGGTAAATTATTTTTATTATATTCTAAATATTAGAATACAAATAACTTAAAAATAATAATAAATAAAATAATTATAATTAAAAGAGAAACTGAAATATTATTATTCTAATTATAATTGTTGAGTATCATTTTCAAAATAGAAATAAATAATATATAAATAAATATCCTCACAAATTAAATTTATAAAGTATGAAATAAATAAACAAATATAAATATAAAATATAAAATAAATAAATAACAATATATATATATAAAGTTATTAACAATATAAAATAAAATGAATATTAAATATAAAAAGAAGAGATAAAATAATAATAAATATATTTTAAAGAAACATAGAATATAAAATATCATATTTAGGTTAATATAAATAATGTTGATCACCTTTGTGAAGGGTTGCACTCTTTTGAAAAGACATATGTGTGGTATAAAGGAGATAACTTGAGGGGGAATAAAGAAGGAATATGGTAGGAGTTGGAGCAGACTTGGATGAGATGTAATTAAAAGAAAATATATGTGTATCAAGCATGAACAGATTTATGAGAAAAGATATAAGTTGCAGCATCTAAAATCAGTGAATAAAGGAATAAATAGCAGATTGGTGGCTGGAGGAAGTAAGTATTTTCTGAGATTCCAATAATTAACTGATTAAGGAAACAGGTAAGTATTTCTATATGTAAATAATCAGCTTAGTAAATGAATTAAGAATTCAAATATAATAAATTAATATTATAAGTATATATATATATATATATATATATATGAAATTATTATAAATTGATAATGAGAAACAATGATGGATATACATATATTTATATAAAACATATATAGATATTATTTACGATTGTCTAATAATGATGATTGCAGCAATTATTAAGTCTTATAAATAATTTTAAATAAGTATGGATAATAAATTCTTATCTGCTTGATCAACACTAACGATATCTTCTAAGTGTGAAGACCAAATCGATTGGCAATGAAGGACTTCAATCAAGGTTTCAATCAAGTGAAATGTATTCTCTAACTCATTGTCATTTAGAAATTAAAGATTTCAAGCAAATTTAGAGCAATCCCAAAAGGGGACATTACAACTGGCCAGGGGCGCCCCTCAATTCAACGCATCTGATGAACCTATCAACAACAACTCCATACATAACATATATTCAGCTCTCTCAGAGCTACGTGATCAATTTGACAGTACATTTGCAGGACATGCCAAACGATCACAGGCTGAGATCAAGCTGAAAAAGCCAAATGAGAGGATTGAAAGGACAAGCCAAGAAAATTGGCTAAGTACAGAGGAAAAGCGCCCCTCTTGGAGAAAGGCACCCTTTCTTTGAAGCATGTAGATTCAGCTTGATTGCTTACTACCCTCCAGGATGACCTTCTCAGCTTTGACGAATCTCGACAACAAGACTGTCAGCGAAGGAATCGGACAACTGAATCGTCTAATGACAGAGATCGAAGCAGGCAGTTTTCAACATGGATAAAAGCAGTCAAAAGGTCAAAGGCGCCCCTGTTGGCCAAGGGAGCCCTTAGATTCAAAGCACCTGAACTTGCTATCAACAACTGAGAAGTCAATCATCCTGTGTAGGACTGAGTTGGTTACCCAATGCACCATCAAGCGGAGTTCTCCGACTCGTCAATCAACGAGAACGTCAGATCAAAGCACGGAGGGTCTAAAAAGGCCAAAATGAAGAATAGTCAATGAAAATTGACTAAGGCACAACCAAAAGAGCCCCTCTTGAAGAAAGGCGCCCTTTATTCTGGAGGCTCAAACTCAGGTTTCTGAGTTAATCTCTCCCAGGCATATCTCTTCAATATGATCCCATCTCGACAAGAGGTCTGTAAGCAGTTGTCGAAGATCAACCAAACAACCAAGATTGAAGATCAAACAAAGGCACTTCAACCAATAAAAATGATGAAAATGAGCAAAACTCAAGGAGGGATGCCTAAAAATTCAAAAGAAATATGTTGACTTGAGTTAAGGAAATTTGGAAGCAAAAAAGGCCAAACACTCCACAATCAGTGGAAATCAGCTTTTTGAACTCCAAATCAGGCTCAATCATGAGTTGGATGCCCAATTGATGCTTGCAACTCCAAATTGACATATCAAAGAGTCTAGGCATCCATTCTTCATTATTTCTTTGCAGGTTGAGGAGCTCAAGAACGGATATTTTTCTTCTCCAAAATTTTTGAAGATCTGACAAAAGGGTTTTCACCGTTCTTCATATTTTTGAAGATCTGTTGCACAGAGGGACTATTTATCAGAGGTTGCATCGATAGGCAAAATTCTTCCACATTGATAGTCGATAACTTCCAACCTTCTTCTTGTCTTTTTCCTCTTTCCTTGTTTTAGGGTTTTCGGAAAAAGTCATAATTTTGAAAAACAGAAAAACTGGATTTGTTAAGCTCTGAAGCATGAACAAAACCCATGTGTTGGATTTTTCCGAGAAAAATCATTTTTTGGTGCCTCGTTGCCTCTACCACCAAAGGGCTCTTGCATGTCATAGTAAAACTCGTTTTTTCGAATTTCTGACGATCTGGGTTTGTTTAGAAAATCGTTCTCAACTAAACCCACGTCTCATAATTTTTCGTAAAAAGTTGCCCCAACAGGGCTATTTTTAGCAATTCTAGAAAAAGTTGTCCGAACAGCATCGTGTGCACAATCAATCTTGAAGGTTTTCATAATGTAGTTCTCCCAAGACGAATACAAGGCCAAAATGGTCTTACTCCATGATTTTCTGAAAACGACTGGCACCAACCTGCGTCAAGCACACCCAAAGGGCAATTTGGACAGATTGGCAAGCATAGACACAAGTCCACAGGTTCCATAATGGTTTCACCTCGTATATCTGATCGCCTTCCAAGGCCAGTTTAGAGGATTGTAACCGTTGGAATTTACATATGCAGTAAGTTCACGTGCATTTCTTACAGATGGAATGCTCACAATCAAACTTCGCGGTTTCATCATCAAGCTTCGCGGTTTCATCATACAACACTCTTCCATTGAGAAAGATCAAGGCAAATGTCAAAAACGCCAAAGCTGCAAAAGAATGTGGAAGGTAGTCATTCTCAATACAGAGTCGCCACCGGTTAATACTACACTACCTTCCACGTCAAAGTGGAAACACAGACAAAAAAAAAAAGGAGTGACCCTCCTAAGGGAAGCAGAATTGAAGGAGATACATACATCAAGTTGCTGACAAGCAGTAAGCTAACGATTGACAGGCATGTAATGGTCTTCGTATGAAGAAGTCAATGAATGAACAAAAGCACCATGACCAATGGTGATGAGGTGTCAAACACCTCAAGAAGGACGTCCTACCCTCCAAAGTAACAATAACTATGACTGAAGTCAACTTGATGCCCCTTTCCAAGTTGACTCTAGATCTCCACAAATCATGCATGTCAGATCCCACTAATCTAGGATGTCTAATTGACTCCCACGATTTGTGGATCTCAGATCTCCTTTAAAGGTGGATGTCTATTTTGGAGACATATTTGTAAGTTAAGTTTACTTTTAGTTAGGTGTCAGCCAACTAAGGTAGACTTTCAGTTTGACTTTTGTTTAGTTTCAGTTAACTGAAGTAGATTTCCAGTTAACTGCTTGCTCACCTACTTTTAGACATAGGAATAAATCTTGCTGATTGGCAAGAACTAATTGTTAACTCAAGGAGATTTTAGGGTTGCCTACTCCTTTGAGTTTCTATAAATAAGAGCCTTGGGCTCATTATTTGTTTTACCTTTATTTAATAGGCAAAATTGTTGTGCCATTGTTGCCAGAGTTCACTTGTTTATATATTTGTTCACACTTGGATGAGAGTTTGTTGGTTGATCATTATTGTGCATGATTTCGTGCCTTTGCTGTCCTGACCTTTGTAATTCTTTGAAGAAGCTTGAAGAAGAAAATCAGATGGCGCATGCTTGCTTGATCTAAATATTTGAGTTGTTTCAGAGTCTTGTTCTCAATAGTTTATTGTTTCAATTTGCTCCTCGGATAGGGGTTCCTCCTCCTTGGATATTTTGTCATCAATTGCTATCATTTGATGTTGTTTAATGAGTTGTCTTTCAGCCTACACTTTGGACAGGTGTCATCACCTCCTCGGGAATCCTGTTAGCCAAATCATCGTACCTTGTTGTTTCTAGTAAGTTGTTTCCAAGCCTATACCTTGGACAGAGGTTCCTCCTCCTTGGCAAGTCTTAGATCCATTCTACCGTAAAGAGTGTTTACTTGCATAAAACCTTATCTTGGCATATATCCGAGAGTTCAGAGTCTCGACCATATTCTACAGAGACAATGGGTTCAAGTAATCCAACCCATCCATTTCGCTCCTAAGCCCTCATGCTCTGTTTATCTTCAGGAGGTCGGATAGTCTAGAAGCTAGTTAGTCGTAGTTAAGATCTGTGGAAACCAGAGAAAAAGCTTAGCTACGGTGCATTGTGTTTATGCACCCTTGTGTCCTACCGCTGAGTAAAAAAGATAGGAACCTTAGTACACTTTTTTTACATAGAATATCAACAAAGAGAGATCTTCCTCTCTATAATCCAAAGAGCAGTACTAACACACAGTGCAATAGCTGTCAATTTCCAATAAGCACTCCAGAGGTGCTAATTGAAACGCCAACAAAATCCAAATTCACCTTTTCACATTTGCATTTCATTTAGCCATCTCTCAAGTCGTCCCCTTTCATGAAGGTAATAAACTTTATCAAAATGCAAATAATCCCTTAAGTTAGGCGTCCAAGATAATAAAGTGAAATACATTATAAAATGTTATTATCTCCTCCAGGCTAGGCGTCCAAATGAAATATATTAAAATATGACTTAACTACTTCTTCAAATAATTCGTCCTCCAAGCCTTAGCCAAAATTTCACCAAAATATTAAAATATTTTACCTCCACAAGAGAAGCGCCCAACACAAGCTCTGACCTGCCAAAATAACTCCAAGAATGCGAGAGACCAACTGCTCAAACAAACCTGCCTCGAATATCATTTGAACTAACCTGTTGAAACCTTGCTAAAAATAGTACTACTAAAAATAGCACTTACTAAAAATAGCATACTGCTAAAAATAGTAAGTGTCTTCAAATGCATTTTAACCACATTTTGAGAAGTCGTCGCAACTTACTAAAAATAGTAAGTCCGAAAAAGTCCTATGTTTCAGTTGCATGTCACACCACTACAAAGCTCTTTGAAAACCCAGAAGGAATCCAGAATCCAAACTGCCAAACACCAACATGCAAGACACCAAAACCACCAAAATATCCTCCTAAAAAATAGGAAACCCTAATTACTGCTCCCGACTAGCCTATGGGCCTCCGGAATAGGCTAATGGCCAACTGCATTGATCACTGCTGAGAAGGGGACATTACACATTCACACGAACAAGTGTAATAAGTTGACTCAAAAAAGCCTCAACAATCTTGTTTTAGTGCAATACAACCTTCAACTTCACACAAGAAAGGTGCAGGACCTACCAGAGGAACTTACTGATTTGGATGAGATTGATCCCAACGATGATTGGATCATGCAGGATGATGAGGTCCATGAGGCCTCCGTGGTTACAGAAGATGAGATTGTTGATTTTGAGAGGCAAGCTATGGAGGATGTGGCTACAATAGAAGCACAGAAGATTGGATTGGATGACATTGATATCATGGAGGAGGAATCACTTCCATATACTAGTAGGGTGGAGCCACAAGCATAGTCTTCTACACCAAGAACGAAGCCACAATCAAGTGCGAGGATGACCATACCCTCTAGCCCCCATTTTTTCACTAGGTTGGGGAAGAGGAAATTGTAATTGCCTAGATATGAAATTTATGATGATGATTTTCAAAGACAATCATCATAAATTCATAATAGTTATTAGTTAGTAGCTAGCTATTGTATCTAGTATCCACTATCCGACTTCGCATGATGATGTCATTTTGTAATCCATATGATTCAAGAATCAAATGTAATAGAAAACACTTCCTCATGGTTTCTTAGGATCATTTGATACATTTTGTAATTGAATTTTGCAAAAAAAAATGTTTTTATAAGAAATTTTAGTAATTTTCAAGTGTCGAGTTTTTGCCGAGTCAAAAAATTTAGGCTTGTCAAGTACTCTCCGAGTCTAAGTCTATGATCTATTCCTTGGGGTACCAAAAAGAGTAGCAAATGTTCATCCTTTCACCTCCTTTGGTGAGTGCTCATCTACATCCACTTGATCTTCCTTTGAATCACCCAACTCATTACATGTGGCTCCTTCTACCTTATCCTCTTCACTATCCGAGATCACCTCTATATAATGTGCCTTCCCTTTTCCCAAACACCTGTGACCAGGCTCCCAAGGTTCTTTGCAAGAAAAGCAAAGATTTTTCTTGCGAAGTTCATTTCTAACATCATCATCCAGATTGTTCCTTTTTGAAAACTCTTTTTGGAAAGGTTTTTTATCCTTCTTTGGTGGAAATGTTTTGGGCTGGAATTTTTTTCTAGGAGCTGAGCTCTCCATGTTTCTAGCTCTCTTAATAGCATCATTAAGGTATTCGGATCAAGTTCTTTGACCCATCCATGAAGTGGTTCTACCAATCCTTCAACAAATAGAACAATTAACCTATGGTCAAAAACATCAGTGACCATAACTGAAACTTTTTGAAATTCAGATACATAGGAGTCAACTGATCCCACCTATTTCAACGATTGCAACTCTCTGAAGTGCAACTCCGCATCCTTTTCATCGAACATGTCAATCAATCTCTCTGTGGAGTCTGCATAAGAAGTGATACTGTCATGTTCCAATGTGACGAAACCATGGTACCACCACTCATGAACCTCCCCATCCAAATGAAGTGTAGCATAATTAATTGCTTTTGTCTCTAACATGGGATTAAGCTGGAAATATGTGTCTAATTTCTACACCCACGAATGTGAAAAATAATGTGAAAATATCAAATTATGGACTGTGAAAGACTTAAACCTGATTAGTGTTTCTGTTTAGGGGTTAAAAAAATGTTTAAAAGGTTATCCTTATTTTTATGTAGGACTATTTTCAATATTGCATTTCAACCAAAGTTTATTGTAGGGCTAAGGATGATTTTTATGGCACTGTGAAATGGCTAAAGCCATTAGGAGAATGTAAGGAAGTTGAGGAGGATATGCTTCGGGTGGTGCCTAATGCAGACTAGGCTGGTAATTGATTTTATGAAAAATTACTTTCTCATTGCTTTATTATGAATACAAAGCTCATTATGACGAAAGCAATTCTTTAATCTGTATATTGTAGAATCACTCAGGTTAACTTCTAAATCTTTCTCTTTCTTCTTATCTATAAAACATAGTATTGGAATTGTTTTTTTTAATACATTATTAATACAAAAATCTGTTACAAATATTCAGACCTCTGTGAATGAGGCGAGAATTCTACAGACCACATCTATCCATAATGCCCGCTTATGCAGTACTTCAGGGGTACCATAAATACTTGATATGGATTCTCTTGTTCTCGAGTTCTCAAATCAAGTGCAATCTACAAATTCATTTGCTTGCTGTTCCATTCACCAACTCACCAGTGAAATATTCAATGTATTGAAGGATTCAGACAGATTCCAAACATCTTATGAATCTTGTTTTTTTAGTTATTTCAACCTTTTAGTCTAACTTTAATTGTTTTGGGATGGAAGCAAGGGAAATGCAGTTGTGGCCTCTCTCAACAGTCCACAGCCAGCCCAAAAACAACACCATTGCCATTACTCCACCAAACCATTCCCTATCCATACAGAAACTGGCCAGCCCACCCACAGCCATTCCCTGTTGAAGACAAGTTTCAGGATCCAAAAATGGGAAATGGGATTGAACCGTTGCATTGATTTAAAGCTCCTAAGTGTCTTCAACCCATCTTATATTCCCATCTTATATTTGTGCATCAATATCCTTTGCCAGTTATTTTCAGTCTTTAGAATGCATACAAATGTAAGAAACACGAATTATCATTACACAAACTACAATTATTGTGTTAATATTCCCTCCAAAACTCTGTTACATCTTTGCCCATTCTTCATCTATTCACTAGGCAAAGTAAAAGCCTTGAATTGTCTGATGCTCACGATGACAAAGAGGCCCTTCTTGAGATTTACAAATGCCAGAAGTTCTGTGCATCTTTTTCAATGGAAAAGTTCGAACAAACAATAAGTTGTGCATATTGCAAATTGGATGGGATGTGTGTCTACCCTATATCCCTTGATCCTCAATGTTCCCCCTTATCTGTCAGTTCCTACTGATTTCTCTGTGAAGGCAAGTAATGAAGAGAAACTAAGGCATGTAGTTCAGAAAATGTGATTAAGCTTCACCGAGATATGTTCATCTGACTAAAAGACAGTTCTCATTAGAAGGCTCTGTACTTTGAACACAGAATTCAAAGAAGAAAAATAATAAATATGGAAATGCAACTAACAGATGTTTATAAATTGAGTAACAGGGAAGGAAGGTTTCACTAGACTAGACTGTTATTTATGACAATACTGTCGGAGTAAATGATCCCAAACTATTATTGGGAGATTGTGTATGATATGTCTAGCAAATATTAGTTCTAAAGAACATAATAATGATTTTCAGCATGTAATTTTTTTTCTTCCACCCAAAATTCGTCCAGAGTGTGTATCAATACGACAATGCATACCTTATGGAAACACATTCAGAGGAAAACCCTCGTGCCAGGTATCTAGACAGGAAAGAAATGTAATTTGCAATAGAAAATTCCTCTTAGAATAAATTAATACACCAACATGATATTGACTTTTTACCCGGGTGGTCAAAATTATAGTAATGAGCATGCTTCAACTCTTCTTCAGTCAAAACGCGATAAAACATATCCTGTGAAGATAGAAAAGAAATGGCACAGTATGATAAAGTGCTCTATGTGATATAAAAGCAATAAAACATAACTGGAAATTTTGTTAAAAGAAGATGAACTCATAAATTTTGCAATACATGAAAAAATAAGTTCCTTTATTATGTGAAAAATTCTGATGAAAATGATTATTTAAGAAAGATTCTGAATGCATAAAAGATCACTCATCACTGTATTCTTGAAGCTGTTGTTTATTACATTTGAAAGAAACTTGTTAAATAAACTACTTCCTATAAATGAGGAACAGCCCCATATGTAAAGTGCTAGACTAATTTGAGTGTTTGATGAAATACCAGCACTGGATTGTCTATCTATTTATGTGAATACCTCAAATGTTTGACAAAATGAGCATGCTATAATGTAATTTAAGCTAATAAAGATAATTCCCTTCAATGTAGTATTGCAATTAACTTTATATTTCACCAGATAGACAGATTTGACAATACATAATTCATTATATCATAGAATGAAAGAAATTTCTTGCATACATAGACTAGTTTAAAACATGTCTGACCATCGTATTGCTGATATAGTCTTCAATACCATTGTCACAGTTGGTAGAACTTCCAAATCTGCTCCTAGATGCTGTGGCTAGCTTATATCAGCTGAATGTAGGTTGAAAAGGCAGTGCTGCTGTGTTATGGGCAAGCGGCAGCCCCTTTGTCTTATAAGGTTCTGTTGTTAATATAGTGTCTGACACTTTCCTCACTCCATGTGCATCTTCCTGTCGTCCCAACAGTAGTTTTAGACTTTTACTTGCCCATGTCACTTCCCTAATACTTGGTGATATAGTTTAAACTTTATTCAATGTTTCAAAAAGCTACAATACCCCTTTTTAAAAGTTTTAAAATGGCAACAAAGCTGAGCGGCTGAGTTGAAGTGTCCAACTTGCATTAGGAGTCCTCCAATTTTTACCTTTTTACTTCTATGCTGCCAAAAGTCATCGATATTCTTTTGGAACTTTCTCATGCCCTTCTTTCGATGTTGTGGAAGTCTTACAAACCAAGGAAGTGCAGCTGAATTAAAGTAAAATGCCACACCCTGTTTAGGGCTCTTAATCTCCATTAAACTTCCTTCGGTATTTTATCAATAATTCCTGAATATATTTTTTTAAGTGATCATAGCTAGGAATTGTTAAAATTAAATACCAAGGTAATGTTACCAACACTAAATATACATTTGTCCCACAATTCCGTTCCATAAATATCTGTAATTACCAACTTCAAGAACACTTGTGAATCTTGTATGAATCAAACTATAGATTGGCTGTAATGTCCCCTTCCAAGTGATGGTCCAAATATATTATTAGCTTATTTAATTCCCATAAGCTAATAATTAAAGCTAGGGAACTATTTATTAGTTAATAACTTAATTAATATTATATTATTAAAAGAAAATATTTGAATAATGTTAACTATTTTAAAAGTCCAAAGTGGGACTTTATTATATTTTCCCGCCTAGAGTTCAATTCAAATCTTTATGGGCGCTTATTTCTCAGGAGGTTATAAAAAGGTGTTTGGAGAATGCATTCGACATTATTGGAGTTTATTTTCTTCTACTATGAGCTTTCAGGCTTGACATTTTTAGGGTTTTGGTGGTGAAACAATTTTACCCTAGACGGTTCGAATGGGAAATTGCACAGGTTTTCCAGTTGGGCTTTCAATGCAATTTTGCGAGTCTCCTGCGGATACAAAATTGGAGTTAAACGATATACTTTTCTATGACTTGAGATGAAGCAATCAAATATGCTACCATACACCTAGATGGAATTGCTCACGAATGGTGGCTTCACAGGATGGTCACAATGGGCCATGATCAGATCACTTCTTATGCTGAATTCACTGAAAGATTAATGGAGAGGTTTGACGTTAAGGATCCTAAACTCCATTTCAAGGAGTTAGCTCAATTGAAGCAATGGGGATTAGTGGACAACTATATTGCTGATTTCCAAAGACTTGTTGTTCTGGTCATTGATATCTCAGAAAGAAGATTGCTGATTTTGTTCATGGATGGTTTGATGGATCCCTTGAGAGGTTGGGTCAAAGTTCTCAATCCTAGCTCATTACAGGAGGCAATCAAAAAGGGTAGGGATATGGACTCTGCCAACCTGAAGAATAAATTTCAGTCTAAAGGTTCGACATCTCAAAAGGACAAGAGCAAGAAACCTTTCCAGAAATATTGTCCAAAGAAAAATAGAATGGATGATGAGACTTGCTAGGAGTTGAGGAGAAAGAAACTATGTTTCAGTTGCAGAGAGCCTTGGGAACCAGGACATAGATGTCTTGGTAAGGGCAAGGTGCACTATATAGAGATTGTTTTAGAAAGTGAGGAAGAGGAAAAGTTTGAGCATAATCAAGGCAGTGAGCACAGTGAATCAGAGGATGATTAGTTGGATGCCAATGAGACACCACCTAAGGGGGTGAAGGGTGGTACACTTGCCACTATGTCGGGTACTCCTAGATTCAACTCTTTCAAAGTTCGTGGAGTGCTGCAGGAATAGAGGATTACAGTCTTGATTGATAGTGGGGCTACCCACAATTTTATAGACACTGCTATGGTCACCAGGAAGGGTTTGCAAACTGAAGAGCATGAGGGGTTCAATGTCATGGTTACAAATGGGTATCAGATTTCTTGTATACAGAAGGTTCCTCAGATGAGCATTACAATTGGTCTGTAAGAGAATTTAATTCCAAGATAATAAATAGCCTCAGATGAGCCTTCCTCAGATGAGCATTGGAAGTAAACACCCTCATCAAATCATTGTTTCCTCATTGTCATGATAAATATCAGGTCTGTAAGAGAATTTAATTCCAAGATAACAACTCATTTTTCTTCTGCAAGGAACCCATGTTATTGTTGAGCCTTTGTCAAAGAGATAAATGGAAAAATAATATAAAATGTTCCAACCCTTCTCTCATTGCAATGCCTTCCCGAACAAAATACATGGAGAATTTAAACCATCCAGCATCTATCAAGTTGCATGTTCAAGTAATAGACCTCCCATTTTGGTGCAGGTATTCATGATGCAATCACAAAAGTTGTAAATTCTACTATGGCATTTTCATGAAACCATATGTTTTTGAGGCATTCTGCCAAACAGTTAGCATTCTTGATTAATGCTTTTATATTTTGCATGCATGTCTATGAGGGTCGTTGCAACTACAGCACTTGAAAAAATTCCTCATTCCTTTAAGTTTATATTTTGATGGATGCTCATACCCTATTCCAAAGCTTTCATTTTGTCACAGGCTGAAAGGATATTGGTGTTGTAGTTGTGGAATTTGGCTTTACAACTGCAAAATACATTTTCTCGAAAGTTTCTAAGGCATTTTCAAAAAATCAATTTTGTGCATATTCTGCAATCATGCGTTTCATGAGAGGATATTTCTTTGAGAAATTTTGTTAAACAGTTCACATGCCTCTACCTACGCCTGTATAGTTGAAGATATTCAGTCATACAGTTCACATGTTTGGCCTATGCTTCACCCCCCCATTTCTTGGCTGCACCTTCATTTCTTTGGAGAATTTTATTAAACAATATATTGTTTTTCTCTATACGCCTGGGTCTTATCTCATGCTCTCACTCCTTGCATACCAATGTTGGCAACTGCAATCACAACATCTAATAAAAAATTCTATGCATAGCAGCAATCATTACATTTCATTCGAGGACATTTCTTAGAGAAATTTGTTAAACAGTTCACATACATTGTCTAATGGTGTCCCACACCTTGGCTACACCCATTTTTGGAGAATTTTGTCAAGCATTTCACCTACTTTCACTTCTATTCCCCACACCTTGCATTCCATTTGATAACATTTCTTTGGGAAATTCTATCAAACAGTTCACAGGCCTTCCTCTACGCAGCCCCTCACTATCCATTCAAACTCAAAAATCATCTTAAACTCTGAAACCATTGCATTCTATGTAATAACATTGCTTAGAGAAACTCTATCAAACAATTTCCACTCCTTTCCTTGCCTACACTTTCATATTGCGCATACATGAAGAGATGAAGGTTGGCATGACCAAGAGTGGGTTTCTTAATGCATATCAAACCTCCATGAATTCTTGTTTTACTTCCACATAGTGGGTATATGCTATGTTGTCTACAACTTAAATACTTACCAAAGTGTGTTCCATTCTACAGCCTGAACTTGAGACAAAACGCTCTTTCTATGTACTTCCACAAATTACCTGCAAGTGTGTAGCTTCCTCACAAGAAGTTATGATAACCTCCTTTTCCTTCCTTTAAATATTAAAGTTTTGAAGTTTCAATTTTAATAGCAAGGGAGCAATAGAGAAGAGTTTTGAAGTTTTAAAATGAGGTAGCGTGGTAGCAATAAGAAGTTTCCAAGTTTTGAATAGGGTAGCATGGGAGCAATAAAGAAGAGTTGTGAAGTTTCGAATGAGATAGAAAGGTATCATAAAGGATTTTTGAATTTTTGAGTAAGGTGGCATAGTAGCATTAAAAAAGTGGTGGAGTTGTGAATTGGAGAGCACTATAGCATTAGGTAAAGAATGTGTGTATGAAACTTGACTCAATTCACCATCAACCAATGAAACCTTTAAATGCTCGAAAAACTCCTTTTATGAAAAATTAATGCTTTGGAAAAGTTTTAAAATAATTCCACATACTTTTCCAATAGATCCCCTGATCAACCCTTAACACCACAAAACGGGAACATGCATAACTTTTGACTTGTAAGACACTTTGCCTAGAAATTTTGCTAGAATGACAAAGACGCCATTACTACCAAAACTTAGAAAAATAATTTCATTTCAAGCGAATAGGACTTTTAATTCAATATTTTCCGAAATTTGGCCAACAAAATCAAAACTTTAAAATTCTCCCAAACCGAGAAGTGGGTCACTGCGAAAACTGCCCACATTTCTTGGAATACCATCAAGAACATCCCCCTAAATTAGATTTTTCCAAGACTTCATGGTTTTCAAAATTTAATTGTTTTTGCATTTTCTACCAATGCACAAGGTTATTTCTGAGTACAATTGGAAGTATACATAAAATAATTTTCAATCTAGCACCTGACATTGGAATTCACATCATCAACCTGTACTAACCAATTGGACTCGAGAGTTATAAATTGAGTTTGACGGATTATGAAGATGGGACATAATTTAACCAACTACTAATAAGGTTAAACATGCTCAAATGGTAACCGATCTTGAACACACTATGGAGACACAGATTGCCGATCAATTAGATGATGGATTTGACATGAAAATTTTGAAATTGAGATAATCGAAAATTAGAGGATAACAAGACCAAAATACCTATTTCCCATTTTCGTGTCTCCCATGGTCCAAGTTTGTATGTGTGTTCTTTTTCTTTCCCCCTATGTCAATCTAAGGAACTTTCTTCTTTGCAAAATTCCTTGAACTAGTTGGAGACAAATTTGCCTCCATTATCTGATCTAAGTGCTTTGAGTTATTTACTTATTTATTTTTCAACCAACGCTTCCATGCTACAAAATTAGAAAAACAATCTGACTTTGATTGCATTCCACTTTCCTTCTATGTGAACTAGTGTATTGGATTTTTATATTTTAATATAGAAAGTGCCCCTTTCATCATAAAAAATAAAAAATAAACCCACATTTTCTTAGAACACTCATCAACAAGCAACAAGATATACTAGGTTTTGAAGACTATAAATGTCTTAATAGAACCATACAATCAACATGTACCAAATCCAAAACCCCTTTGGCTTGCCATGAATTAAATGGATGTCAGCTTTGTTTTCCTATCAACCACTCTATACATACATTTTGACTTTTGTGAATGGATAGAAATCCATCCACCATATTAGTCTTACTAAGTACAAACAAAAACTGATAATTTAGGTGTCTATACATGTCATGAAAAATTTTATTGGTATTCTCAACCATTGCTAGTGCACATACCGTTGTTTAGGATCAACTAGTTTATACAACCCCTTTCACCAATTCCAACAGCAATGAATTTGTTATCTTGAGAAGTAGTTATCATACATTTGTTTCCTTGAAAATTTACACAAAGACTAAAGTTTTTAGTAATCTCACTAATAGGCAATGGGTTTTTATTCATGTTAGGTATATATCATACATTCTTAAATGTATAACTAAAACCATTGTTCGTTGTAACCCAAACATCCCCACATCCTCAAACAAAGTCAATCCAACCATCACCCAAAGAACATATTCACTACTACTCTCTTCAACAAAAATTACATACTGATCTTTGTGATAGGTATAGTGTTGAAGTAACAAGTTGACTCAATAGATTGGTTTTGGGATGCCACCAATGCTTACCTATTGCTCATTGTTCATCCTCACCAACATTTGCATATCGTGACTTCTTTTTCCCTCTTCAAATCCGGTTATCATTTTTAACAATCTTCCTTGAAATGTTCCAAATCTTTACAATAGCAACACTGACATTTTCATTTTTGGATGAATTACCACCTTTTGAAGATTCACCTAATGAACTACTTGCATTATTTTGTGTATCTCTACTTTTGAACCATGCACTCAATGCACTCTATATAGCGTTTGAAAGTGTTGCTTCTGAATGGTCCTTCATTCTTCTTATAGGAGAAGTATTAACAATTTCTCATAATCAAGCTCTTGAATCTTTGCAATCAAGTGCAAGGACTTTAAAAAAAAATCAAAGTATGATGGCAAACAATGTATCACCAAAGCAACCAAATCTTGATCATATTCTACCTTTTCAATGGTTGTTATTGATCCTTGAGGTCCTTCAAACACAAAAGATAGTAAAAACAGATCCTCATTCTTGCAACTTAGGGAAAAATAAAATATTTTTCAAATACAAAGCTTGCCTAACTTTTGATGCCTAATATTTAGTTTTGAGATTTCTTGGCATAACAATTAGCACCTCTGGAGTGCAAGTTGGTACGGACAGCTATGCACAGTGCGTAATGACTGCTCTTCAAATTAGGAGGGGAAGCTCCCTATTTTGTTGATATGTGTTCCAAAAGTAAAATATCTAAATCCTATCTTTTTTGACTCAGCTGGAAGAGGCACAAGGTTAAGAAAACCAAGGACGTTGCAGCTAAGGATTTTCTCTAGTTTCGCAGGTCTTTAACTACAACTAAAAACTAAACGCTTTAAACTATCCAATCTCCTCAAGAAAACAGAGCATGAGAAAAAGGAGCAGGAATGTGATTATACGATAAACTTCAAGTACAGATTCACAACGTGAAGGCATGGTGGCACAACTATTTGCTCAGCTGGTAAGAAGTTTATTAAAAACAAACAAGTACACGATAAACTGAGTACAGCTTCACAACATGAGGGCAAGGTGGCTCAACTATTTGCTTGGCTGAATAGGTTTATTGACACACACATCAAACAATAAGCTTTAAGTACAGATTTACAACACGAGGGCAAGGTGGCTCAGCAATTTGCTCATCTGAATAGGCTTATTAGAAACAAAACATAAGGTAAGCAACTAGGACACCAAATTGCATTGGCGAAACACGCATACAATAAACGATCAAACTAGCAACCCCATTTAACTAAGATTCGAATAAACACCATAGTAATAACATGAAGGCAAGGTGGCACAACCATTCATTAATACAGTAATCACTCATGAACAAATACAGAATAACAATATTACAAGCAAGGTAGGCTCAGCATATATTGCTATCGCATGCAAAAGTTCTAATTACAAGGGTGAACAAATCTTGGGAATAGGCATGTTGCCGACAACGCAACAATTCTCTATCACAAGCAAAAGTTAATTACAAATGAGCTAAGAGCTCTTATTTATAGACATCAAAGGTGTAGGGAACCCTAAAATCACCTTGAGTCAACTACAAGCTCACAAGCATGCGAGATTTTATTGCTAAACCTAATTGTATGCAACTATACAGTTAACTGGAAACCTACCATCAGTTAACCAATACAAACAAGACTAAATGGACATGTGCAACATGCACGTCCTTATTGAAGGAGAGTTAACTGACAACTACCATTAGTTAACGGAGAATGACAACTAAATGAAAACTCCATATGTACATAGGAAATTCCAAAATAGACATGCATGAGATGTGAGACAATGAGTTAACTCGGAAAGAGGTGTCGAGTTAACTGTTGCATATGATGTCTATCCTGAAAAGGTGGGACGTCCTGATCTAAAGTTCATTGGCCTTGATCTCGGGCAATTAACCCCTCCACCAGGTTGTTGACTACATCACCATCTAATGGTCGTCACATGTTCTCAACTGTCAATTCACTACTTGTCAGCAACTCAAGCAATCCTAGAAATCTTTGCACACTTAAACTGGCATTTCACTGACTGGCAACTCTAGCGGCTCTGTAACTGAAGTGATGGCCATTGTTTCTTCTACAACTTGATGCTTCTCATGTTTTTCATGCTTTTCTTTATGGAAGAGTGTTGCATGATGAAACCGCGAAGTTTCACTACGAACCCTCTGGCTGTGAGAAATGCAAATGAACTTGCTACACACGCAGAATTCCAATGGTATCAACCCTCTAAAACGGCCTTGGAAGACAATCAGCTATACGAGGCATGAAACCATGTGGACTTGAGTGACTATGCCTACCAACCTTCTGGATGCGCTTGATACAAATTGGTGTCATCTTTTTTGATGAAATCTTGAACTAAGACTGACTTGGTCTTTAATTCAGTCTACGTAAGCTGCATTCTGAAAAACTCGCCTGTTGACTGTATACATGACTATTATCTGACAATTTTCTCCGGAAAGCTAAAATGACCCCTGATGAGGCTAAAAATACCCTGTCGGAGGGCAATTTTCACGAATAATTCTGAGACGTAGGTTTTGTGTAGAAAATAATTCTAAACAAACCCACAACGTTAGAAATCTGAAAAAACGCCTTTTAGCTTGACATGCAAAGACTTTTTTTTAAAAACCAACTGGGGGCAACAGAGGCTACGGAGGCAGATTTTTCCGAAAAAATCTGGAACATGGGTTTTGTGCAGAAGATGATTTTTAGCAAACCTAAATCCTCCGTTCTGAAAAATATTGACTCTTACTCCACCATGCAAAGGAATTTCAGTTGAGAAAAGCAAAGCTTCAAGATTTGAAGCTCCGACCGAGGTAATTTTTTCTGAAAAATTTGAACACATGGGTTTTGTAGAGAAAGTCGTGCACAACCAACCCAGATGATTAAAACTATCAAAAGTCGTCGAATTCTAAGACATGCGAAGAATACCTAAGACAAGAAAAGAAGAAATTAAGACAAAAGATAGAGGTTTTATGTTTCCGATTCTGTCAAAATCGCCATGCTTGTCTGAAGTTTGTTGATTATTCTAGACTTGTATCTGCAAGGAAATCTGAAAAATAATAATTATGGCGCCTTCAAATCTGCTTGCACAAGAGAAAACTCGTTTTCTCTTCAACCTGTTGTGAGAGAAATGGATGCCATTTTGCAATAGATAAAGAAATTCGAAGGTTTATGGTGCCAACTGCAAGTAGAAACCCTGATTTCAAAAGAAGTTATCTAATTGGACCTCACTTCGTTCCACAGAAACTAACTTGAAGTCTCAAAAATATTAAAATATTCAGTTCAACTCGCGAAACTCAACGAGTCTCAAAATAGGTGCCAATATTAAAATATTGAAGAAATTCGCCCTTTACAAAGCTGACATGCGGAAACTGAAATCTAATATTATTTTATTGAGTTAACTGAAATCTCTCTTTCTAGGTTCGCTTAGAATTTTTCTTTTTATTCCAAAAAGTCAAACTTTGACTTTCTAGTCGTCCACCTTCAAAAGTTGAGATTTTTTGCTAACTTCCTATTTTATAGCTTGTTGAAAACATCACAGTAGCCTCTGTTGAACTCTTATTTTTGGGTGCCCAGTTGATGCTGAAGCTAAGCTAACACATCCATTGCGTAGCTAGAACAACCTTGATGAAATGTCTGCTGAAAGCTATGACCTCTGAAAACTGAATCTGGTGCCTCAAAATGAACGGCGCCTTTCTCAAGGAGATATGTAATTTCGTAAAAAATTCCATAGCCATTTTTCCGTTTTTCCATTTGATGCTTCAATCTGCCGTTGTCGGTGAATGAAGACTCCCGTCGACTGGACATTGGATCCATTGCGTAGCTAGAAGAATTACGCACCCGATGACTACATATGCAAGGCCTGAATGCTAGATTAAGACCCCCAAATGCAAAGGCGCCCTTGGCTTGCAGAGGAGCAAAAACAAAAATTAACATGATTTTGCATTTTGTCAATTTCAACCAAGTACCCTACTTTGACCCTCGCTACGGCAAGCTAGATTACTCCGATTTGCGTGCTGACAGGCTTGCTACGTAGCTGGAACAACTTGGAAGAGATGTTCTTGGGAGTGACAAAGCAAAAAGACTACATTTAATGCCTCTAGAAGAAGGGCACCTTTTTCAAGGCAATGTGTAAAACCCTTAGCCATTTTTCCACTTGTCTTCATTTTACACAAATTCTTCGATTACAGACGATTGACAGATCCCGAAGGCTGACGAATAGATTCACTGCGCAGCTAGTAGGATTCCGCACAAGTCTCGTGAAGACAACAACTGAAGAAACCTCATTTGATTGGCCTAAAGGCAAGGCGCCCCTAGCCAGCAGAGGAGCAATTTGATATTTCACTTTATACTATCCTCTGTTTTACGTGCTTGTTAGAACCACTGTCATGGTCACTCAACACATCTGACGATCTTGCGAACGAGTGCATCGCGGAGCTAAGCTGAATTAGAAGAGATTCCTTGCAAACGAAAAACTGCAAATTCATCCATCTGACATGCCAAATTCAAGGGCGCCCCTGGGCTACAGGGGCGCAGAAACTGCAATTTTGATTTCTCTATGATGTGTAATCTCTCTGTAACTTCAGCTTCCACCTTCGATTGTCGGAGTTCCGAGAATCAAATGAACTTGCTTGATAGCTTGTCGGAAAGCTGACAGAAAACCGAAGAGAATGAATATATTTGCAACCCAAAACAACTGAATCTTGGCCTTCAAATTGAAGGGCGCCCTTGAGCTACAGGGGTGTAGATTTGCTTTGATCTTGGTATTTTCCTCCATTTCACGCTCTGCGATCACCGTGTCAGCTGCTGAGTTGACCACGTAGAAGCATTAATGCTGCTGACGTGTGTGTGTGACTATATTTCACCATTTTCACATGTACGGACATTGTAAAGTTGATTTGCACGTTGATTGCGCAAGCATCTCCCACGTTACCAAGTGAAAGTGTTTCCAGACTTAGAATATTTTTTGCACTTTTCGCCATTTGAAAATCCCCTTCATCGAGAAGCATCTTTTTCAGCATCTTTCATCATAGAATGTTCTGCTTTGAGTTTTAGGCTTAGATTTTGACACTTGGTACTGGCCAACTACCATTGACAACCTCGAAGGTCCTAACTTTTCTCCTAAAAAGGTGAAAACTACCCACCAGGGTTAAATTGAATTTTACTGAAACTGACTTCACCACTGTGATCGTGATGCAAAATAAGCCAATCAAAATTAATTTCAGCCAATTCTGACAAGTTTCCATTTTTAGGGTTTTTTGACCTAAAAACAGGGTTCGAAAACCCTAATTTTCAAAATTTTCAAATTTTGCCAGTATCTTCCTAACATCACACTAACCAAAATCCCATACTTGATTTGCCCAAAAACTGAGTTTTGACATCATTTTTACAAGGTTTAGTCCATTTTAAGCAAAATGCCTTAATGAAGCAAAAAATTTGGTTTGGGTACAACAAGATTCTCCCAAAGTATATTTGCATTAATGGTGATTCAAACCTTTGGAATTAGTGCATCTACAACAGAGAACTTTGCAAGAGTTCAAGCTTCCTTATGCCTTTTGTCATAGTCTTTCAGATCATCATCAGATTCATCCTCCTTCAACACAATCTAATCAAGCTTATAATACTCACAATTGGTAGGTATCTTATGACTCCATAGGCTACAATTCTTTCCAATTAGTTTTTGTAATGCAATTAGCATTTATAATAAATGTTGTATGCTAGCCATTTTTACCTTAATGACAAGAACACTAAAATCACTAAAACAATTAAGTCCTAAAAACTATGACTCTTCAAACCAAACTATTTTCTCCAATGTCTTTGTCTTACAAATGTGGACAAACAGGTAAATGTTTTCAAAAAAATACCACTCATAAAAAAGATATTAGATTAGTTCCCTTTTGAGGCTTATCTAAAGAAAATATTTAAAATTTCATAAAGTTTATAAAATAATATAAAATAAAAAAACTAGAAAGGAACCTAATTTTTAAAACAAATCTTCTGCCTAGTTAAAGCTATATCTGCAAGAATTTAAAGAATTTTTGACTCTACTCCTATGTGAGGCTATGGTTGTGCCTCTACCTATTATGCTCAGGTTGTGTACCTCCTCCAAGCAATGCTCTTCAAATAGTCATGCACTTTTGTTGGCTGCACTAGACTGCTTCCACACCACTTCTAACTACACAAATATGCAACTTCTTCAAATTTATAAATGCATAACCAGATTGCACCCAAGCACTATCATGCCCCCTATATGGTTGTGCAGCTGTGCCCATAACTTGCCTTTACTAAACCAGCAAACAGATTGTGCCTATATGCACAAGACACATCAACAAGTTTGTATATTGCAGCTGCAGGCTACCCTTCACCCTCATACTAAGCACATAATTGTGCCTTTAGACTATGTCACTCATAACTATTCCTCTGTACTAGTTTGAATCTGTCAACTGCTGTCAATTGTGTTTGCTTGACAGATTTGAGCTTGCGGCAATGATCCAGTGATGCAGTGACTCGGGATTATTCAAGCTAGAATGCAGCTCAAGAAAAAGTAAATAAAACTTAGAAAAATGTTATTAAAGGAGTGTCGTACAGATGCACTTCCATTGATCCCATTCCCAAACAAGAATATCTTTGGCACTTTCTTGTATACAACAGTCATGCAACCTCTAATACTCTTGAGTCTTGACCATGCCCTTCACCCTCACACTAAGCACATAATTGTGCCTTTAGACTATGTCACTCATAACTATTCCTCCATACTAGTTTGAATCTGTCAACTGCTGTCAATTGTGTTTGCTTGACAGATTTGAGCTTGCGGCAATGATCCAGTGATGCAGTGACTCGGGATTATTCAAGCTAGAATGCAGCTCAAGAAAAAGTAAATAAAACTTAGAAAAATGTTATTAAAGGAGTGTCGTACAGATGCACTTCCATTGATCCCATTCCCAAACAAGAATATCTTTGGCACTTCCTTGTATACAACAGTCATGCAACCTCTAATACTCTTGAGTCTTGACCATGCCCTAGCATCAAAAATATGTGTTCTTCACTCAGCAGCAAACACATTCCTCACTCTCCTGCACAGGCACTCAAGGTTCACAAATTTCTCTGATTAATAGGCTCTGATACCGTAAAATCACTATCTTTGTGAACCATTGTCTATTACATTGTAAAGAAGCTTGTTAAATAAGCCTAAGAAATAAACTGTTTCCTACAATGAAAACCTACTTCATAAAAAATAAATCTCTTCATACAACAATGTGCTAATGATAACACAAGCATAACCAAGCTAAAAATCTATGCCTCTTCAATGCTAACAACATTTGAACATTACAGATAAAGAAACATTAATCTAATATCTTTTATAAAGTGTTGGTAAGAAGCCATCTCAGTTGGTCTTTTATACCCAGTCTTCTACATAGTTGAAACTTTTAACTTACGCCAATTAAAAGATCCATATAGGTACTAAGGAGGATAATTGGAGGTTTGTTGGAAACATGATTTCTAATGCTTGGATTCAAGTTCGATTTTTAAAAAATTATATGATGCATCCCCAATTCAGATACAAGAATGGTATAAATAAGTTCAGATCCTGGACATTTGAACTGGAAAAACCACATTTGGTGCTTTGGGTTTCAAATCTAAAGATTTATATTAAGTAAACATGCAAACAATCATGATGAGACTTATAAATGAAAAAAGAAAAGCCCAAATTAATGTTTAAAGGCTCACAAATTAAAATATATAACAAAGACTGATAGATCAAAAAAAATTACTTGATTCACAAGAGCAACACGTCGATCACGCAGTTGAGAAATGATCATATTACAAACTGTAGTCTTCCCTGCAGCTGTACCACCAGCAACCCCTGCAAAAATTCAACAGTTACCAGTAAGTCCAAGTAAAATGAGGTGGAAGGAGAACTAATCTGATTTACTTTCTCAATATAAACTTTATACTTTAGACCAAAACAAATAGTGTTACAAAATTTTCTATAAATGAAAGTCCATCCAAAAAATCAAAGTGAGAGTGGAAAGAGCATACAATCTTTGGAAGGAATAAAAAATAACGAACTCCACTCATGCATCATTTTACATTGGCATATTTTTTTTAAGTAAATTTATATTTACATTAAATAGTGTTGGTTACAGAAAAACGAAAGCCTTTAAGTACTAAACAAGGAAAAACTGAGATCACATGAGAAGGACGGTCAGCAGCAATAAGTGCTATGTCAGAATTAAAAAATAAATGAGAAGTTCTAAGTGATTAAAGCCATGATTAATGAGGAGTTCTAAGTGATCTAGATCCGAGGGATGCCCCAGAGGACAATATGATCAAAATAGCTCAAACGTTTTATGAACATAAGTGAATTACACTAATGATAGAGTGCAAAGATTGCTCATAGTGCTTAGACAACTAGATATATTCAAGAAAGAGAAGACACCATATTAGAAATGCAAACTGAAAGACCATATTATTCAAAAAGTTCTGTAAAAATCCAAGAGGTTGATTATGTGTTTCAAAAGGTATACCTATCAGCTTCTTTTATCCATGTATGAGAGAATAATAATAGCAAATTATATATAAATGTGGAAGATAAAGAGACATCTTGGCAATTATGTTAACATTTTAACACATTCAACCAATCATTCATCGCCAACGGAAGAAGCTCAACGCTCCCTTGCACATGGCTGCCCATGCATTGAATCCAAAATGGTATGTGCAAAGGCATGGCAAAATTACCTCTATACAAGATGCTAAGGTAAAAAAAAAGTTCACGAAAACCATTCAGAAGACGTATGATTCTACACAAGCCAGCTTAATTCATACCAAGTGGACAAAATTTGCCACTCTTAGAGGATATTCAGAAGAGGCCAAGATGGATTGGGTGACTATGCCACAAAATTACCAATTCTATAATGGGTTGTGCATGGGCCTAATTCTTTGATAACCACACTAGCCATTTGTTTTCTGTCTTAGGTTTCTAGTGTTTTACTAAGAGAAACTATTCTACTTATAGTTTCATCCACTCTTTTAAAAGGAACTGACTTACCTTCAAGAGGGCAGAGAAGCTCGTAGTTGTATGTAATGAACCACCACTCTGCTGATCTGATTTTTACGTAAATGCAGGTCTGATTTTTTTATTTATTTTTTGTTGTGTTCTTGTTTCAGTTTGAAGTTGGTTTGCAAACATGCCAAATAGGTACAATGCACATATATATACATATGATGAAATTCAGACAAACTACAGCTGATGATAACCTAGAGGAAATTACTCAATCTGATAGCCAAATATGCTTTCATTTATTACATGATAGGATACATACAATAGATGCTCAACATCAGATTTAAACTGAATACATAACATACCATTTTAGCTTGCAGCCATACAGCACTGTGAATAGTAATTTGCTACAGTAACAAACCCCAATAAATTGCTCACTCCACCTGAAAACCAAACTTCCCCACCCTAAATCCGGTATGGGAAGCTTCCTTGGACTAGGGCGCCCCTTTTTGGAAAGATAGCAGCCTCTTAGAAGAGGCATTTTTTCCCTTTTGCTGATTAAACCCTCAAGAGAGGGACGGTTGGCTGTAGCTCTTCAATTCAGTCCAAAAACTCTTCAAAATGCAAGCAGCCCCTTAGCAAACAATGATGAAGTCAATGGTGTAATGTCCCTTACCCGGTTTGCCCTAGAATTCACTTGTTGATTAAGTTTAGGGTTTCTTCTTTCCAAATGAATGTTCTTTTTAATGAAGTAATCTTGGTTTGAAATTTGCATTCACCATATTAACAACATTTCCACATACACATTTATATATTAGAATTAATATCTAGATATCCAAAATATAAGCATAATCATAATTGCAATTTAACAAGCAAGAGGAGTGTCATGGGTGGATCCGCCCTAAAGCCCTCATGTTAGGCACGGGAGGTTGTCTACCACAATCCTCCTTTCCTAACGGCTTAGTGCCTACATTCTCCACTCATGGCAACACCTCGGAAGACACTCACTCTATTAGGAGAAAAGAACCATAAATTCCATAGTGGTCTCAAGGCCTACCACCCCTCCATGGCCGTAGCGGAATCCTTAAGTGGGACCCCCACCCCTCCATGGCCGCAGCCGAATCCTTAAGTGGGACCCCCACCCCTCCATGGCCGTAGCGGAATCCTTAAGTGGGGTTTTTAGGCACCACTCACCCATGGCTCGCCCTCCCTAATAGAGTACAAGCACGAAGAAGACAATCTTTTAGCAATCAAATACATTTGCATTTATCATTGATTCTCTTAAGTCAACATCAACATCATTATCATCATAATACTAAAGAAAGCATTACACCAATAATCAAATGAGCCATATCTATTTCTTATATTCAAATATGCTAAATATTATTGCTAAGTGAATACATCACCTGATCAGCTGTGTCTTCCCATGACTCTTTGTTCCTTAATCGCCTTCCTTCAATCTTACTACTTACCTCACTGTATATGTCGACATACTACGTACAATTGAAGTAAACTAGGTTATATGCAGAACATGGAATAGAATAACAGAGTATACAACATAATATGTTTGAATCATGAGATGCTTATATTCATTTCCAGCAAGTATCACCATATACAATCACAGAGTATTCTCGTACTATCAACCATGAGATCATGATCCCCTTCCGACTACAAAACTGAGTACATATAATGTTCGGCGATGGTTGAGCAACCAACCGTCGTGACACTCCATAACAACAACTAATCGGGGCTTGGTTACCCGAATGCACATGACAATTATTACATTAATTATTCCCGCTACAACTATAGTCTTATTGCAATATACCAACTGGCCGACTACAACCGACTACACTGAAGATATTTGACGCCTTGCACTTACATTTGATTGATCATAGGATAAAAACATATATAAATAAATTTTAATCTATTCATTTTTTATATTAAGATCGTAATTACTTATAAGGCTCACTAATTGTTGCAAGCATCATTATTGCACAATTGTAAATATTATATATATCGTAGATAATATATATGTGTATTCTATATAAATTTATATATATATCATTATTAGTTTGGCATGAATATATACATACATATATATGTATATATATATATATATATATATATATATATCTTTATCTATATTTCTAATAGTATTTAACTTTTGCTCAAATATATCTTGACAATAAATTTTATCCTTCAATTTCAGATTGAATAATGATAATATATTTATTCCCTCCAAAGATGATTCGATCAGCAGACCTCTATCTCCCTGCAGAATTTCCTTTGTTCTATATTCAGCTACCAATACTTATCTATGCCCAGTCAACGATTAGAATATATCTTGATATCCTTTTCTTTATTCATCGATCCCCTATTTATGCCTTCTAAGAATTGTGATGAAAGATCCCTTACCAATTCAACCCTGAATTTTTCAATTTTGCCCTCTTGCCATAATGTCAAACAGTTGTCTTGCATGGTCTGATTTGGTTTTGTTGATTGTTTGTTTGAATTTCATTGCTTGTTTTTCATTGCAAAATCATAGAGAAAAACATAGAAATGAAAGAGAACTATTGCATAAGTGAAAGACAGCAATTGCAACTCAATATAATCCCTTTTATTCAAATATATCAGATCTGATTACAAGTTTTAGAGATTTGATATACATTATATCAGTCTGTAATAACTGTCTAAAACCCTTATATAATGCAATATTTGACTACCCAAAATGATAAACACATACCCGGATGTATAGCGCTAATTGTAGCTTGATTATTGAAGACAGATCATGAATCACTTCATTGTTACAACTTCAAAGGGTATGGCTGAGTATGATGACGAAATAAGTGTTGTAGAGGATCACCAATAGGTTGGAAATAATGATAAAAATCAGGAACATCAACCTTTTACCAAACCCTAGGTGCCTCCCAAAATACCCAACAAGCAGCCTTGATCAAAACTCCACAAATAAGGTACCAAATCGAAGATAAATTGTTGCCGTGGAAGAATATGCAATAAAATCAAATACCCATGTGCCTTAGCTGCCATAAACTATCAAAATCTGCAAAATATTTATATGAAACTCATCCAAATAAGCCCAAATGAAGACCCAAAGTAGGCCCTCCCCAAAGGTGAACTGGGTTCTCATCCAATCCACGATAGCCTTTGAGAGTTTTCGTTCCCAGAAGGCTGAAGCAATGCTGAAACCCTTCTCCAGAGCTCAAACCTGCAAAGTGTTTTGTAAAAATGAAAGTAGAATCCTCAAAAAAGAGCCCAACACTTTGCTTTATAACCTCTCATGGACTTTTTTAATAAAAGTCAATAAAATAATTTTCTTGAGGGTCTTTCCTCATCCAAATAAAAGGGCCACTTTTTAAAAACAACTTGAGTTACTAGGATGGGGGCACTTTTCACTATTCACCTTATAATTTTCAGTTACTATTCACCTTTTACCATTCCATTAAAGCAAACCTTAAAATTTTCACTTTAACCCTGGATTCATCAATTAAACTCCAAACTGAAAAAGCTCATAAGGTTCCCAGCTAAACTCCACAACCCTCAATTGTTTCCTCTAGCCATTTTGCTGACCTATAGGAACCCTAATAGTAGGCCAACCTCCGCTATAAACTGAGTTGTCCAAGGAAGGGACATTACCGTCCTCCCTTCCCGAGATTGCTTACCCCCAAGCAACCTGCAATTGCAATATCTCTCAACTGCCACAGCATCTGACATCTGAATAACAAACCATCTGTGTCTGATCGCCAACCAACCGGATCCCAAATGATCCTAGAAAGAACTCCAACCAACATCCTCTGTATACAACTGAAATTCCTATCACTGTCAAGCCTTGTCAAGTGAAGCCAATTGTCCAACAAATAAACTCCTGGATCCCAATTCTGAAAATCATCTCTATATAAATTGTGCACAGGGATCTCTACCATTTGTTGATCAGTGAACTTTGCCACCCAAGAATTGCGGAGATGAACCACATGCGCCCACACTATCCATAAGCAAACTCCATCTGGATCCCATGAATAAATTGGAAAGCCAACACCTGTGACGTTCCGTTGTGCCACTCTGAAAACCTCTAAAACCCAAATGTAGCAAATCTCTACGTTCTGATACAAAAGGCAATCAACAAGAGGGAACAAAGTTGAAGACTTGCCAAATTTGGACTCATCACCTGTAGATGGAAATATATCATAACAAAGTGAATCAAAACACCCCTTATTCAACCCACCTCTCGGTGTCATCAAAGACATGGCCAAATCCTGTGTATGTGGGCTGAAAGGCAACTGATGAGCATACCTCATAATGCAAGCGAGGTGAAACTCCCCTAATTGCACCAATGGAAAACCAAAGTGGTCATGGATACTCCATCCTATACTGCCATCATCAAAAGGAAACTCACAACTCACAACAGGATGTTTTGGTCTTGTAGCAACATCATCATTATTCTTTGCAGCCATATCAACAAGACCTCTATCAGAAAGCAACTGCAAGTATCCTAACTTACTTCCAGGAGTAAGAAGAGTACCATCATGGATGCCACCTATCTCCTGAAAAGAGGCTGGAATAACACCAAGGTCCAACATGCAAAACTTAGAAGAAACCATCTTCTTCTGATAAGACTGTCCAATGTCAGTCTCAAAAGTACCAATGTAGAGTCTGGTGCTCAAATATCCCATGTGTATATAGATCAACTCACTAGGCCACCAAATACCACGGTTGTAACTCATGCCAGAAAATAAAATGAAGTCATAAGTGTCAACATACCAATACATGTCAAAGAAATCCATGTCATACTCCATGTCCATCAAATAGATATGCCTCCTCACACTCCCAAGCAACTGATTAGTTGATGTAGATTCTGAAAAATCAGAAAGTGCCATGGAGTTCCAAGTAGGACAACTACTAACCCATGACGAATCAATGAAGATGAAGTCACCAATCAACAAATTGAAAGCTGCCATATCATAATAAATCGGTGACATTACCAATGATGAGTTATGGACGCCTTCAACACCCATCAAAGACAACTCTTGAGTGGTTGGTTCACTATGGGTGTTATCAACAAAATCACCAACTGAAAATTTTGGAGTCTTCATTAAACCATCCAAATGACATGTCTGATCAATATCATCACTACAAACATATGAACAACATGAATTTTCTGATTCATATAAATTTATTTGTTCATAGTGTTTGGCTGTCATAAAAGGCTTGTTCATGACATGATCAACCTCATTAACATCATTCTTTAGCAAAAGAGATCTAAGATAAGCCTCCTTTTGTTGTCTTGTTTGATTTATGTGGTGAACTTGTTCTTTGACTTGTAGTAGATGCTGTTTTGCAAGGGAAGCCACTAACTTAGCCTCTTTGGCCCTTTGTGACCATATATCGCACAAAATTTGTGTATTTTCCACATCCTCCCAAGTCTGATATAAAAAATCAGAATTCTTATGATTTGAATTCATCTCACAAAACCCATTTTTAACACCCAATTCTTGAGTGCCATCTTTAGAAGACTCCATGGTATTATCATCCTCATGTTCAAGGCGTGTTCTCTCATGATGGAGTAAAGAAATATGACTGTTGTCATCAAAATCAGAATACCTGTTATATTCTTGTGCCATGTCTTCAAGCTTCACAAGGGCATCTCCATTGAAAATTTCAAGCCCAACCTTTACACTTTGTGTACCAACACTTGTAGACTCATCTTCACAAGTTCTTCCATGTGTAAGAGTAACAATCTCATAAGAATGGGGAAGGATATCGCTGTCCCAAATCAGACCTTTGGAATCTTCTTTTATGTTTACATTGTAGTCATCGAACACCGTAACATCTTGATTTGTTTCATCCTCCCAAGTGATTAGGGGTGGAAGTGGCTTAAAGAAGTCTTCATCAGTAAATGTCACAAGGCTGCAAGGTACCTCATTGTATGGTTCTTCAATCCTTTCCTCAACTTGTTCAACTCCTAGACCAATTGCCTTGTCATCTTGTACCCTATGAGTAGCTGCTATAAAGAACTGATTTTGTAAATTATGAAATGAGTGATTATGCCCACTCAAAAGTAGACAGAGATCAGCAATCTCTCTATCTTGCTCTTTCACAAATTGGATAGCCATGTCTCTATCTCTAACCATTTGTAAATAGTCTTCTTTTATCAACTCCAAAGCCTCCTTGAAAGGCTGCAAATGCATATGAGGAATACCATGCCCCATTCTTTTTTGTCTTTCCTCTCTTTGGGCTGTCCAAATGAAGTCTTCTAGGTGTTTGTGAGTGCTATCCATTCTTGACAATGCTTGAGTTATTCTATATTCCTTCACCACCATTTGATCTTGCAAATCTTCCCAAACCAAGGGTTTTTGTTCCAACTGTCCTTGGCTGCCATATACTGATTTTTCATCATGTGTAGGGGAAGTAGAATCAATTATCATTCTAGAAGAAGCATTAAGATTACCCAAAGAATCCATATAATTGCTGTCCATATCACTAGCATGTTCCATGCTTTTGTAATCTTCAAGGTTAGAGTGCACTTGCATACACTTTGCAACCCCAATTCGTAGCATTTCATGTCTTGAAACTTTGTCTTCGACATATTCAGTCAAAGTATCATCACCATAAGCTGATATATTTTCCATTACTAACCAAACCCAAGATGTAGTATGCAAAACAAACCAAACATTATCAAAATGCAAGATCTTCTTAGTCGACAACCTCTTAGTCTCCATAATCAGCTCTTTATGACCAAATGCTTCATATGATCTTAACAATTGTTCTTTCATTGTAGGTGATGCATGAGTAGCCAAATTGAAATGAAGTATGTTCCATTCCACATAAATGGATATATCACTTGTGGCTGGTCCATCAAGTGTGTAACTACTATCATCATTGTTTTGAGCCTTCAAGGAGCTCTCTAAAAGAGGACAGTCATAAACTCCAAGATGCAAACTAGACCAAATTGAATATCCTATATCATTCCTCTTTTCTTCTTCACATAACTCAACATGCTCATCTTGTGGGCTAACCTCACAGAGCTCTTCCCTTGTATGCTCATCATCTACACATTCTTCCCTTGGAAGCAATGAGGACCTAATGTATGACTCTCTTTGTCTTCTTACATTATCAAGCTGATTGCATCTTTCCTTGACCTCTTGCAAGTGTTGTCTTGCTTGGGCAGCAAGCATCTTGGCTTTTTTGGCTCTTTGTGACCACCCATCATACAACCCTTGTGTCCTTTTAACATCTTTCATAGTATGGTGAACAAAATCAGGACCTTTGTGGCTTGAATCCACAATATATATCTCATATGTAACACTCTCTACTTGAGTACCATCATAGGAAGACTCAACAACATCATTACCTTCATGTGAAATGGATGTTACTTCATGATTAGAACTGCTGCTGCAAAAATTAGAATAGGTCTCATACCCTGGTGTCATGTTTTCAACATCTCCAATGGGCTGATCCATGATTGTAACCTCTTCCACTTTGTGATCAACATGTTGACTCAATGGTGTGATATGAATCTCCACTTGATCCAAAGTTATTTTTTCTTTAGGACTCCCACCCGATGACTGATTTTCACATTCATTGTGATCACTTGTAGGCTGCAAACTACAAACAAGTGATTCTTCAACCGTTCCTTGTTCGTGCACATTAAGCTCTTCACTTTTCCCGATGGTTTCTCTCCTATCTTTTGATATTTCTTTCCTTAATCGCTGCTGATATGAACTTGAAAACATCAAGTCATCTTCATCCTCATCCGGTATACCCAAGAATTGTGTGAAAGAAAGCATGTCTTGTATCTTTTGAGGAAGAGAGCGATACTTGCCATAGCTGGCCATAATTGCTTTATTTGTTGGTGAAACATGAGGACTCTTACTTGTTCTAATAGATGGAGATGATCCACTAGAGTGCCCAAATTTCTTTGAAATTGTATCATTCAATCGCTGCAATTGACGGTTGATCTTATGTTGTGACTGTTCTAACTCTTCCCACACTTGTGTATCCTTAAGCAATTTTTCCATGATAACTCGTCACGCTGCCCAACAGAAAACTAAACCAAACAGACGTACACACAACTTTGAATGCACCCAACAGGCTGGAAAAATCCAAGCTCTGATACCACTGAAAAATCCCTTACCAATTCAACCCTGAATTTTTCAGTTTTGCCCTCTTGCCATAATGTCAAACAGTTGTCTTGCATGGTCTGATTTGGTTTTGTTGATTGTTTGTTTGAGTTTCATTGCTTGTTTTTCATTGCAAAATCATAGAGAAAAACATAGAAATGAAAGAGAACTATTGCATAAGTGAAAGACAGCAATTGCAACTCAATATAATCCCTTTTATTCAAATATATCAGATCTGATTACAAGTTTTAGAGATTTGATATACATTATATCAGTCTGTAATAACTGTCTAAAACCCTTATATAATGCAATATTTGACTACCCAAAATGATAAACACATACCCGGATGTATAGCGCTAATTGTAGCTTGATTATTGAAGACAGATCATGAATCACTTCATTGTTACAACTTCAAAGGGTATGGCTGAGTATGATGACGAAATAAGTGTTGTAGAGAATCACCAATAGGTTGGAAATAATGATAAAAATCAAGAACATCAACCTTTTACCAAACCCTAGGTGCCTCCCAAAATACCCAACAAGCAGCCTTGATCAAAACTCCACAAATAAGGTACCAAATCGAAGATAAATTGTTGCCGTGGAAGAATATGCAATAAAATCAAATACCCATGTGCCTTAGCTGCCATAAACTATCAAAATCTGCAAAATATATATATGAAACTCATCCAAATAAGCCCAAATGAAGACCCAAAGTAGGCCCTCCCCAAAGGTGAACTCGGTTCTCGTCCAATCCACGATAGCCTTTGAGAGTTTTCGTTCCCAGAAGGCTGAAGCAATGCTGAAACCCTTCTCCAGAGCTCAAACCTGCAAAGTGTTTTGTAAAAATGAAAGTAGAATCCTCAAAAAAGAGCCCAACACTTTGCTTTATAACCTCTCATGGACTTTTTTAATAAAAGTCAATAAAATAATTTTCTTGAGGGTCTTTCCTCATCCAAATAAAAGGGCCACTTTTTAAAAACAACTTGAGTTGCTAGGATGGGGGCACTTTTCACTATTCACCTTATAATTTTCAGTTACTATTCACCTTTTACTATTCCATTAAAGCAAACGTTAAAATTTTCACTTTAACCCTGGATTCATCAATTAAACTCCAAACTGAAAAGCTCATAAGGTTCCCAGCTAAACTCCACAACCCTCAATTGGGTCCTCTAGCCATTTTGCTGACCTATAGGAACCCTAATAGTAGGCCAACCTCCGCTATAAACTGAGTTGTCCAAGGAAGGGACATTACATGTGATCCATTTAAAAGACATAATGTTTTATACGTATACACCTCCTTCCACAAGAGGTGACTTTTTCCAAAGGGATCGACCTTTCCTAACAAGTTAATAAGTGCTGATATTATGTTTTATTTCTGATCATAGGATTCTTAGTATGGTCTCTTATCGCTGTTATATAGTCATTTATTGGGAATTACTATGCTTTGTTTATAGTCATTATAAGCAATTGTTGTTGTTTATATATTTTATATACTATATGTTAATATATATATCATAGGTGGCTCACTTGCCAAAAACTCGCGAGTTTTTTTGCCAAACGAATATTTACAAGTTTTACTCGCCAAAAAGTACGGCCGTACTTTTCACAAAAACTCGCCTAAAAACTCGCCGTTTATTTGCAAAAACTCGAAGACCCCCGTTGTCAGAATAAAGGCAATTTTCATTCATTTTTTGCCTCCACCAGTTGCTCTGTCTCTTCCTTAGCAAAAACAATCTCCCATGAAGGTTTATGTGGTTTTGGAGGTCTTAATTTGGGCTTGGTGGCGGGGGCTCCGCCCCTCGACCCCACCTTGTATCGCGACAGGGAGCGCGCCCAGGGCGCTGCCCCGGGACCCTGCGAGGGGCGCTGCCCCTCGACCCCGCTGGGGGCGTTGCCCCCAGACCCCCACGAGGGGCGCTGCCCCTCAACCCCTATGAGGGGTGCTACCCCTTGACCCCATTAGGGCCATTGCCCTCAAAATCAGATTGAATTCATTTCGTTTTCTAGGTACTCTCCAAGTCCAAGTTTCCAAGTTTTCCTACAAGTCTTCATCTATAATATCATCTAGTTCTACCTCTCCCCTAGTTTTCACTAGACATGGGAAGAGGAAGATATAAATTTGTAAAATATATTAATATAGTATTTACTTTCAATTTTACAATAACAATTTGCTATTTTCATTTTGTTTCAGACTATTATCATATCAGCGCATTGAGCATTCCACATGAGGATGCCATTTTGTATCCAATTTCTTTCAAATCAATCAAATACAACTTGTTTCTTATATGTACTCATTTATTGACTCATTGGATGCATCTTATCTGTGAATTTTGCAAAAAAAATGCGTTTTTAGTGAAGTTTAAGCAATTTTTTAAGTTGCCGAGTTTTTTGCCGAGTTTTTTCCGAGTTTTTGCCGAGTTTTTGCCGAGCCAAGTTTTTCGGGCTTGCCGAGTACTTGAAAATGCCGAGTTTTCCAACTATGATATATATATTATTTATATATTAAATGTTTCTTGTTTAAAATATATTTATTATTATTATTTTATATTAGTTTCTTTTTTTTTTATATCTTTTAGCATTTATATATATTATAAAGATTATAATTACAATGATATTAAGTTGTCAATATTTATTTTGTATTGTGAATATTATAATATTAAATTGTAATTTATAATAATATTAAATTGCTAATATGTATTTTATTTATTTTATTCATTTATTTGCATTTCAATGCGTTCCAATTTTGGGGACATGACAAATGGCTGCCAACCCCACTCAGAAATCAGCTCAAAAACTTTGCCAAGAGCTCCTAATGTCACCAAAAATTGCATTCAAATTCAGCCCAACAACCTTAAGGTGGTGTTTCACACCCTCAAGCAGCTCAAGTGAGAAGAACCAAGCCCCCTCCCGGCTCACCAACTGCAAAAATCAGGAAACCCTTACCTCCCTCTTCCTCCAAAGCCAAACTCACATGTCAATGAAGCCAAAATAACCAAGCATGAAAAGGGTTGAAATTTTTCCTTCAAGATATATGTTTTTGCATTGAAAACACTATTCATTAAAGTGAACACTATTCACTTTAAGTTATAACATTTTCACTTTATAAGTGAATAGTGTCAAATAAAATAAAGTGACCCCCCCTCCAAATAAAAGACACATGGTCCCTAAGCAAAAAGGGTGAAATAGAAGATAATAACATAATTAATCACCTTGAACATGCCAAACACCACAATTCACCCTACCACTGAACTCTAGGGATCGACACTGCTATTGGACGACCCGATGACCATCACAAATGACCCTCTATCCAAAATCATTAGCCTACAAGGGTTAGCATAATAGGCTAATCCACTTATGTACAAATGTCTAACTAGAAGGGGACATTACAGTCCACCCTCCCTAAAATTGCTTGTCCCCAAGCAATCTCAACTCTGGATGTTGTAAAATGTCCTCACTCTCCCATGTGGCATCCTCAACCGACAAATCCTTCCATTTTACTAAATATTCTCTGATGACCCGTCTCCGCGACTGTCTCTCTCTGACATCCAAGATGGCCTCATGTGCTAAAATCAACTTCCCCTCATCATCTAGGGGTGGTAAAGTTGTGGAAGGAACCACACTGTAACGACCCAATCCTTCGGTAAAAATAAAAATTTCCAATTTATATCAAAAGAGTAAATAAACGTGATAACAAGATATTGCAAAATAATTTTTCTTTCCTTTATTGATAAAATATGAACAAGATATCATAATGGAATTACAATAAAGATTCCATGTTATTACAATAACTTCACAATTACAAGTAATGGTAAAACGTACCTTATCTAACTTAGCTCCAATGAGCTTTAGAACAAATAGTAGTAAGAAGGTCCAGGAATCCGCCTTTCAAATCTCGGTACTTCAATAGCCTTCAGAGGAGGAGAAGCATCACTCGGGCGCTTTTCCACCAACCACGGACTTATAATGCGGTCCCCCGCACATCTATCATTCGATAGACGGCCCTCCCTTCTACGAAGAGATTGGTAGGGTAACCGATACTGTTTACCAACTGAGCATAGTGGTGTGTCCTACATAACTAGAACTTGTGCATCCGGCAGACTCTCGCTCTAGCATGTAATACGGGATCACGATGAACTGACAATGTAGTCTCAAACATCGAACAGTCTAAGTGGATGTCGTATATTTCACTACTTTGGCCAAAGTGTTCTCATTCAATACTTCGAATGAAGGTCATCTATCATATACACTATTCAAGGTCGATTTGACTTAGGGCTATCTTACTCTACGCGTAGGTCTTTGTCCTTCACTGGGTAATCCGTACCCCAGACATCCTACATCAAACTAAACTACTAGAAATGAAACAGCATAACAAGTAATCATAAATTCCCTTCCTTTATTGGACATCTTCATCCTAGGAGTACCTTGAGTTGTCTAAGTTAACCTATTAACTTAAGTTGTGGTTCGTTACTTGACTTAATGCCTTCATTTCTGTCCTAGTAGTAATATCTAAGATATTGAATACTCTTCTTTATACAAAGATCTTACAAGTAAAGCAACTTCATGCAACGTTTTAGTACAATCATGCATTACCTATACCTTATTTACTTCATGCAACTTTTGGACATTCAAAATGCAAGCATCATACAACAGTATCATATTTCGTTTGCCTAACATGACTTCTCAAGTTTGAAGATATAAAGAGCAGAATAGTACTTCATTGATCTAACATGACTTCATAAAAATCAAAGATGAAATGAAAATAAAGTAATCATGCCTGAATTAAGCTTTCCACAGGTGATGATGGTCTCTTCTTGCAATAACCCAAATTACAGAGTTTCTCTGTTCTTTCTCACAGTAAAATACTCTTTCCATAAATTGTTCTCACACAAACAATGGTCTCTCACAGATAATGGCTTCTCACAATAATTCACTTCTCACAATAATGGCTTACAGCAATTCACTTCTCACAGCAATGGCCTTCTACAGCAATTCACTTCTCACAACTAGAGAGTATGTATAAGGACGCTCAGAATGACAAAGAGATTGATCAAGAATCAAAATGAATAAGAATCAATATGAATGTGTGATAATGAGTATGAATGAATATGAATGAGTCATAATTCGTAGCAGTTAAAAGCCTCTATATAGAGTCATGAAATGCAACGCATTTCCTTACGAGAATGCATGAGAACTGACAACACATAGCCAGACTTATTCAAAGGCACTTGGTGGTTTTCCAAGCCCTCACTCAGCACTATAGGTAGTGATTCGATTTACCTTTAAGCCAGAAAAACAAGAATTGTTCAATTGTTTATAAAAATTCACCACTTACAGGCAATTCCCCAAATATGACGCCAGCAAGAAGGTGATTCATCTTGCCGAGAAAAATTCTTGATTAAATTTACAACAGCTATACCCTCATGTGTTGTGTCACCCCTATTCTATAGCAAGGTTGATTCACTCTCCCAAGCGAAGCGCTCTACACAGTCACGCGTATTCCTCTTCCTCCGCCATTTTCCATTTCACGGGAAAAACTTTAAATATTTTAAATCTGACTTTATTAAGTCAATGGTTATGAATCAAATATTTCTTTTTAAACTTTTAGAGAAGTCCTTACTCATTTTTTATTTATTCAATGATGAAAATAGGAAAAGTCGATTTAATTATACTTAGGAAACATTCGATTTCCAAATATGTGATGAGAAATGAATAAACAATGATTTCCATTTCTAAAATAATATATATATTTATTAATATTATATATTTATATAATATTAAAGTTATAATAATTATATAAATACATATATATGTTATTATTTAAAGTAATATATATATATATATATATATTTATGTTAATTATTTTTAACTTTAATATTTATATATTTATTATATAATATTAATATGTGTATATATCAACAAGCAATAATAATATAATATTATTAATATCCTATATGTAATAGGTGGTGTATATACATATTCATACATATATATATGTCCATATATATTTCAATATACACGTATGTGTATAATATATATGTATATATATATTCCAAGCCTACTTACTTGCATTCAAATATGATCCATTGTAATGAACTTAATACCATGAGATAGTTAATAGATAAACGTCACTTATAAAAGGTACAGAAGAAGACACGACTCCTAATGCCAATCTATGACCATGGATGAATTATCTAATTTAACTAACTCAGTTACTCACTCTATAGTGAAGTGTGTGTATGCTCAAATAGTTCACATTAGCGGTTAGCCGACCAAGCCTCTCTCCCGAGTGATACCTCCCCTCCCCCTGGAAAATGAACCTTTTCTTGCAACCACTAGCACATACCTTTAGCAGCATCACATATATAAACATCTTTAAAGTTAGAATAACTATACTTCAATAACCATCTATTCATATATGCAGTATTTCACCATGAATAACATCAACTGTGACAACATCAAATGAAACAACATCAAGTGATATAACATTCATATTGATAACAAGGTACATGCATCATTAATTCATCTCGAGAATTCACATCACATTCACTTTTACCACATCTAGTAATAGTAAATAGTAACCTCACAATTTGGGATGTAACACACACGATGTCCCAACGCCTTCTTGAGGCGCGACACATGAAATACATTATGTACCCTGCTATCTACCGGCAAATCTAACTCATAAGCCACCTCACCTATCTGCCTAATGATCCTAAAAGGCCCATAGTACCGTCGCTTAAGTTTCTCTGCACCACTCTTCCCGAGAGTGGATTGTTGATAAGGTTGCAACATCAAATACACCATATCCCCTACCTCAAAAGTACGCTCAACTCGTCTCTAATCCGCATACTGCTTCTACTAATTCTATGCTCTTTGAATGTTCTCTCGAAGAGCCCTCATAATATCTTGGTTCTCCTATAGAAAATCCCCAACACTGGGCACCCTACTATCGCTCAGCAATAGATCAAGAAAGTGGGGTGCATCATACCCATATAGCGCCATAAACAAGGTCATCTGAATCGACATGTGGTGAGTGGTATTATAACAGTACTCACAAAGATGAATCCACTTCACCCACCCCCTTTGCTGTCATGCTATGTAGTTCCTTAGATATCCCTCCACCCATTTGTTCACAATCTCTGTCTGGCCATCCGTCTACGGGTGGTAACTGGTGCTCGAAGTAAGTTCAGTCCCACATAATCTGAAGAGCTCCTACCAAAAAAGACTCAAGAACCGACTATCTCTGTCACTAACAATGCTCTGAGGTAACCCATGCAATCTATATATCTCACGGAAAAATAATTTTGCTACCTGTGTAGCCGAATATGTAGATGCAATCAGAAAGAATTGAGCATATTTCGTCAAAGGATCAACAACTACGTAAATGCAATCCCTGCCCTGGACTTTTGGAAAACCTGTAATGAAGTCCATAGATATACATTCCCACTTCCTATCAGGAATTGGAAGTGGTTGTAGTAAACCTGCAGGGTATATGTGTTCCTATTATTCTGTTGGCAAACAGGACACTCTCTAACATACTGAAGAACATCTGACTCGAGCCCTTTCCAAGTGAAGTGCTCCCGAATCTGCCTGTAATTCTTGAAGTACCCGGGATGCCCCGCCATAGGCGTATCATGAAAGGACCTCATCACTGTGCCCTTCATCTCCAATCCTGGGGTCAAAAAATCCTCCCTTTGTAAATCATAAGATCATTTACAACTGTATACCTGTTGTCATGTACCAACCCCTCCACAATGCCAGAAGCCCAAGAGTCCTTGGCATACTCCGCCACAATCAAATGTCTCCAATCCTCTGTATTCTCCACCATAGAGTTCAAATGTGGACGACGAGACAAAGCACGAGCAACTACATTCTGAGACCCTTTGACACAGGCAATGTCAAAGTCATATGATTGCAATTTGCTCACCCACTTCTGCTGATGATCATTGAGATCTCGCTGCCCTAGGAAATGCCTCAGGCTATTATGATCTGTCCTAACGAAAAACTTGCTGCCCACAAGGTACTGCCTGAACTTGGCCAACGCATGCATCATGGCCAACATCTCCTTATCATAGATACTGTAGCTCCTCTCAGGACCCTGTAGCTTCTTACTCTCAAAAGCTATCGGATGCTTGTCCTGCATAAGGACTGCCCCAATCCCCTCACCAGATGCATCACACTGTGCTGGGTGAAAATAATGTAATCAACTTTTCAATAGATTACTCTATCTAGATTTCAACCTAAGCTATGTGAGATATAATCTCTCCTCTCAAAAAGGGGAGGCACCCTTCTTACTGCTAATAGAAGCTATAGTAAAATAATAAAGTACTTACAAAATGTACACTACACTTACAAAATGGGGGGGGTGTGTTACATTCATGCTTTTCTCTTTTCTCAGAGAAGATCTTTACAATGCTTCACGATTTGAAAGTTCTAGATCTAATAACTAAAACGTGACAAAAAGAAGTAATGCCAATATCTCTATCTTGTCAAAGCAAAGCGTAGAGATACCAGATGTGATTTATAATAACAAAAGTAAAGGAAAAGGGAAAGCTCACAAAGTCGTTATGTAGCTTTTTCAATGTTATATCTATAGAAGACGTATCGTTTGTTGCATTAGAAGCACAAAGTCTTTTTAGATGCAGCAATTCCTCGAACAGCATGAACGATTACAAGCACAAAGTCTTGTAGATCTTTCAACCAAAGTATCCACACATAAAAGTAAATTCAAGCAATAGATGCAACACAAAGTTTACATGAACTATTTGAAGGCCTTCAAATACCATTCGCTAATCACCACCAATCTTACTCAAATCTAAAGAGAATTGATTCCAACACAAAGTCTGGCATGCAACTTCCATCTTTATTGATTAACTTCAATTTCGCAAAATTGAACACAATGTTTCCATGCTTATTTCAAAAGGGCAGCACTTCATTGCAAAATATCAAAAGGTAAATATTACAATAGAGACCCCTCATATATATAGAAAAGAGAGATGAGTTAATCTAGGAAATTAGGTGAGCAAAAATAGGAAACCCTAATTTAACTATGTGTATTTTTTCTCTGAGAAGTTACATCTCATATTTTTGGTGTAATTACACTTTGCAAAAAAACATTTAAGATGTCAAAAACTATTTACAAAATCCATACGGGAATGCATCAAAACATTCAACGCTAGGAGATCAGGGGTCTTCATGGTTCCTTGCTTGGGCGCGGAAGTCTTCATATTTCTTCTTGGTCTCCTGCATGAATTTATTATCCGGACCAATGGTATAATCCACAATGGTGTGAATCCTCGTGACTGATCTCTTGGCGGATGAAAGAACCTTTTTGCACCTATCAAAATGCGTATTAAGGTTATCAAGGGTGAGCTTGATATCACAAAGATCATCTATGGAGGCATCTGAAAAGTTTGCACTCTCTACTTGATCCATGACAACTTCTTTGAAGGTCTGTGATAGTTTTGCGGACGGAAGGAAGATACAGTCTTCTTCGAGAAGCTTGCCTGGCAACTCTTTAACTCTTTTTTCAAGAATAATCCGATATTCTTCCACATCTTCCTGAACTTGGTGTAGATCTTATGTAAGAGATTTGATCGTCTGAATACGATGCCTCAATGATTCCCTTGCCTCAACATATTTTTCCCTATCGGGAATAACCCCGGCTTCCACCAGTTTACTGAGCTTTACCTATTTCATTTGCGACCAAAATGATAGGCATTTTTCCATTTCTTTGAGCTCTTCGGAGAGGACAACTTTTTCTTTATCCAGCTCTAATTTGAGCTGAGCTATCTAGGTAGCCTTCTCATAAGTGGCAATTATAATTTGAGAACCGTGTTCTACAACCTTGTTGATGAAGTCATACAACACTTTACCTTTGGAGAAAAATTTCTCAGTCTTCCTGATGGCTAGGTCCTCAAGACTTACCATTGCCAATGGTTGCACATTACTTGTAGATCCTGCAAGCTTTTTAACAATAGCGGCATAATGCTCTGCCCTTTGTTTGTATAAGTCACGGGCTTGCTCCATTTTGTCCAATCTACATGCCAATATATTCAAATTTACTTGTGCATTTGCCATGGCACTTTCATTAGTAACCTTGCCAAGCTAGACTGTAGTTAGTATATAATCCTCCATATTAACATCTCTTTCCTCTTGAGGTGGAATGCCAATCTCTGCATATTTCTGACCTGCTTTGTCAACCTGAAGCCGTGAATATACTTTTGCTTTCTTCTTACCCTTGGCCTTTGGTCGGGGTATCTCTTCAAGATCAAGCTCTTCTGGAGAAATCATTTGCTTCTTTCGCTTTGATACTTGGGATACCAACCACAGGGGAAGAGAAGAGGCAAATGATTCCTGGTTGACTGTCAATTCTTTTGTTACCGCCACTTCTGAAGGAAGGTCGGGTATGGAAACAATTGGCGAAGTATCTATCATCACTATTCCAGAAACCTGCACATTGACCTAATTCTGCAGAGAGTCACTCATAAATCTATTAAATTTAGCTTCTGAATTGAGATCATATGATGGCGATGACAAACTAGGAATGGATGATGGAGAACCTGTTGGAACATCAACCGTTTGAACACTCGTTACTGAAGGATTATCTAGTGTGGTTGACGCTATAGGGAGTGGTGTTGTGTCCACTATGGGTATGACAGATGTAGGAATAGGCAACGTGGAAGGCATTGGTAGAGGAGTGTTTGGAATAGGGAATATACGAGGAACACTTGAAATTACAGGTGATGATGATTGGGAAAAATCTTCAACTTCGTGCTCGGGTGGAGACATAGCTTGTTCTTCATCGGGCCTGAGTTCCTATTGATCATTCTCTTGGTCCTCTTTCTCTTTCTCACCTTCTTGATCACTTTCAGACTCATGTTCATCTTCAGAATGTTCTTCCTCATCGGAGTATGTTTCTTCTGAATGTTCATCTTCAGCAGATTGATCACTTGTACTTTCTTCTTCATCAGAATCTATCTCTTCAGAAATAGACTTTTTTCCTTTCGAGCGGGATAGTTCAAATTCCATAGTTCCTTCCTCACGGATGGCTCGAGCATCCTTCTTGCCAATAGTGAATTTGATCCTAGGACCTGTTGTGACATTTTCACACATCACCCCATTCAGATGGGGACCCCCTAATTTTTGCTCCATTCTAGTCTTTTGGCTTTGGTTCTCTCTCTCTTTGGTCTTTTGTCCTTCCGGGGATGTCCCGTCGTTTGACCCAGGTTGAAATATTAGCTAAGTCTGTGGGATTAGGGTTCCCTATCCTTCAGGCTTGTTTGAGGTGAAATAGGGTTATCAAGGTGAAATCTGAGCACAGCAATACAGTCAAAGGGCTCAAGGCAAGATCCCACTGAAATTTTACTAAAATCTAACAACTTACTATTTTTAGTAAGTACCTAATATGAGGCCTTTTCCTCAAGATTTCGGGATTCTGACTGCATCCACACTTCCAGGTGACTTCAGGGTGCCTACACGATAAATTTGAACAGATTCTGACAACTTGCTATTTTTAGCAGTTCAGGCTTCAAAAGCCATTTCAGAGTGCACAGGTACGATTCTTCAATGCACGTCTGGAGAATCTTTCTGGGTTTTTCAAGACCTTCGTGATGATATAACATGCAAGCCGAGACAATGACTTTCAGTAGTTCAGCCTTCAAAGGCTATTTTTAGGGTTTGCATGTAGAGTTTTTCAACACATGTCCGGATATTCCATATGGGTTTTGCAGGAGCTTCGCAGTGGTGTGACATGCAAGCAGAATGGGTCATTTTTCAAGGATTTACTATTTTTAGCCAATGCCCGCATGTCGACCAGTTTTCTAGGTTTTTTGAGATCCCACGGGCAGTTTAACATGCAAACTCATCCGACATCAGATTGACCACTTTCCGAGCACTTACTATAAATAGCAGTTTCACTCCAGCAGCTACCCAACACTTCAGCTCAGCAAGCAGAATGACAGGCAACAGAAATCGAGCCAAGTGGAAACAGTCCGAAGCACATGCAAGTCAGATTAGGGTTTCCACTGCTATGCCTAAAAATAGGGGGAATGTGTCATGTCCGCGAATCCAAGAGATTGAAAATAAGTGATATTGGACAATAAGTAAATAAATGGAAATATATATTTAAATTATAGATGAAACTCTTTTCAACTTAATATCATTATAATAACTACCATCGATTATATTACAATTATAATTATCAAATGATAATATTATAATTGTAAAATATCAATAAATTAGCAAACCAAGTATATTAAAATTTACATTATTATAAATATTATTATAATTTAACTAAATATGCACTAATCAATTATTATAATATAATATAAATAGAATAACTAACATTATAAGTATTAAAACGAAAAAAAAGCCATTTTATTGTAATCACATTAGACATTAAAATTAACATAAAATACGAAACCATAGATCTTAAACGATTATCATTATGATGGGGATATAATATTTTAAATACAAAATACGATGAAGGCAAAACCCGACATCCTCGTAACTGTTCATGACACTTTCATTATTTATGATTTGAGGAGAACCGACGATACTTCCAGCCGCTTCGTTGGATATGAGGACGAGGAAAGACGAAAGTCTTGAACAGCCATAGCCCATTGCAATGGCGGATGTAAAAGGGTAAAAATCTCGTCGATGCCCTAACCGCTACCTTGGTAGAGATATATTTCGATAGTCAAGCTTTCCAGGCCCACGTCAAAAGCCTGATCAAACGTATTCTAACCGTGTAGACATCACAAGAGACTCAAACTCGAAGATACAGGGCGTCAATATGTTAACGAGTATAAAACAAAAATTAATCATCAAACTTCGATGAAGGGATACGAAGGAAAGGACGCCTTTATTCCAAGAGACACAACCTCTCCATGCCAGCAAGGGTATAAACAATAATGTGAAGTCGATAGTAAAGGAGGACAGGAGAGAGCCACGAATAAGGAGGAGAGCAATTAGAATCACAGCCGAACTGTCATGTCCCCGAAACAACAATACCATAAAGACCAAGTGCTAAAATACAAATAAATTAATAAATAGCAATATTAATGTTAAATATAAAATAAATGTGTACCATATCAATATAAATATATAAATATGAAATAACAAATATAATAATAAAATATAGACAAATTATTGTTATTACATTCCAATATTAAATAACTTAATATCAAAAATAATAATAATAAATAAATATTATAATCATTACACATCAAAGATTGTAATAAATTAGAATAAAATAATAATAAGATATTAGAAAACTAGTTTTATTATTATACTTTAATGTTAAAATATATTCAATAAAACATCAAAATAAAATAATAAAATAAGTATATAATCTGAAATATCATAATTATTAGTAATAATATATTATTTTCAAAAATAGATATTATTGTGATAATAAGCCTTTAAAGGCAGCAATTAAAATCTAACAAAGGGATATATTTTATGAAAAGTTACCTCTTTCACCAAACAATACATTCTCCCCATGAGTCACCTACCTTGAATGGTATAAATAGAAGGAAGGAAAATAAAGAAGGAAAAAATATAGATTGGGATAAATACGATCTGTGATTCAGAACAGCAGCAACAATGATTGTTATGCATTGGAATATAGTCATTTAATATATATATATTATTTAATAGGCATACAAGTATATATGCATAGATATAGATAAATTTTATAATGAATAAAGAATATATCTATGAATAAGGAAAGAATAATTATATAAACATATATCTATGAATACTAATGGATATAAGTAAAAGAATAATTATATATATATATCTATATATATGTATTATACAATTATGCACTAATGATGCTTGTTGAAATTATTGAACCTTATAAGTATTTGTGATTATTTGATATAAAAAATGAATAAATTAATGAATGTCTTTATCTTATGATTGATCAGGAAAGGGAGGAAAAGAACATAGTTTGAACACTAAACCATCATAAAGGATATCTTCAAAAAATCAGGGCAAGAATTATGGTAAACCTAGAAAGGGACATTACACGAACAGGTGAAGAAATTCACTTAGTCTATTAATATTTAGATTTCCAAAATTCTGAACTATTGAACTCGTAGCGGTAGGCACCTGGAAGTTGTTGTTTCTCATATACCTGTAGACTACCAAATGCGACCTGCTTTTGTGTTCCCATTGTTTGAGTTGTATATATGCAATCTGAAGTATCACCATGTCAATCTGTTTAATTGTCTAATGACTATGTTCACATTGATAAGAATATGTATGCAAGATTGATAAGTCAAATGTCTTTACATTGCTGCCATCTGATTAATTGTAATTCTAATTATTGAATCTTTTCGAATGCACTCAACAAGGTCTATGTCTGTCCATGCTCTTACCCGCAGATGTAGTTCCGACTTGTGACATGGGTCATTATAATAAGATTACTATTCAGCATGTAGGAATGTTTCTCCCCTCTTAATTCTGATGTATGTATAGACCAAATATTACCTTGTTTACCAGCTTATCATAAGTAAGATGATCTTGATAGTACTGTCATAATTATCATTATGCTAGAAATGGAAATGCATTTGATATTGGAATTAAAGGAATAATTGATATATAAAATGGTATTTGACTTTCTAAAAGATTGTTTCCCGAGTGTTTACAAACTTATTGGGAGGAAGGGTGTGAGGGAAGTGGTGCCTAAAAACCCCACTTAAGTCCGCCCCCAGAACCCAAGGTAGGGATGGGCCCTGGAGGGGTGGAAATTCCACTCATAGTCCGCCCAATCCCAAGGCCTGGGTGGGCCAAGGGGTGGGGGTTCCACTCATAGTCCACTACGGCCCTGGAGAGGTGGTAGGCCCGGGCCACTTATCCATTCCCCCGATTATCCCCAATACGTCAAGTGTTTGCCGAGGTGCTGACATGGGTAGAGAAAGCAGGTACAAGTGGTTCCACTAAGCACGCCGATTCGGGTATGGAATGGTCTTGAGAGACGTTCAACTCGAAGCCAAGGGGTGGGTTATCTTGATAGGATGCTTGTGCCCTTGGGCTTAGATGGATAGTTACGAGCAGGTCTACCCATGCCACTCCTCATATGTCTTTATTGTGGAATTGTGATTATGTTTATATTTTGGATATTTAGATATTAATACTAATACAAATATATGTTTTTGTGGAAATATTATTACATTGGTGAACGCAGATTTAAATCCAAGATCCTTTCATTTAAAGAGAACATTTATTTGAAAAGAAGACAGCCTAAACCTAATCAACAAACGAATTCTAGTGCAAACCAGGTAAGGGACATTTCAGAATGAAATATGGAGTTGTCAAAACGAAGTACACCACCATGATCAGCATCTTTCAGGCTGCCTACTAGCAAAATTTGAGCACAATCTGAATACTTACTATTTTTAGTAAGTCGCTTCATGGCTATAAATAGCACGTATGTGCTAGAGGAAGGTGTGAACAGGACTTTTAGGTCATCAAGGACGATTAGAGCAAATTTCAAGTCGAACGGAGCTACAGAGATCAACCAATTTTAGGGTTTGCTAAAAATAGCATACCAGTGTGGACAGAGGGTATAAACAAGGTGGCAAAATCAGTGGAAGTACAGCCATGCCTACTCCAGCTCAGAACAGATGAAAGATACATGGAAGTCCACACTTCTCCGGATTTGCTAAAAATAAAAGGGCAAGGCATAGCTGGGCGTTGGAAATTCATAGATAAAAACTGGCATGAAGGCACAGCAAATGCGCCCAGGAGAGGTGAAGAGGTTGAAAAATCTCTAAGTGTTGAAATTCCTCCATCATGTGTGGAATGTGCTCACAAAAATTCCTTCCCACCACATGAAATGCGCCCAAGGCATGGGAGAAAATTTGTAAAAAGTTGCTAAGTATGAAATTTCCTTCACACTACATGAAATGCGCCTAAGAGTGGAAGTCCACATGCTCAAATGCGCCCTCAAGGCAAAAGTGGAGGTAGCCTAGGTAAAACACGCCCAAGGTAGGTGAAAAGTCACTAAGGCATGGGAAATTCCTCCCCACCCCTTCAAATGTGCCTTCAAGTTCCTCCTCCCCATGACAAATGCGCCCCAAGGTGGCCACAAGGGAAAAAACGTGGAGAGGGTAAGGATGAAATGTGCTAAGGCAAGAAAATTCCTTCATGCTAGGCCAAATGTGCCCTCATATGGAAGTGGCAAGGGTGAAAGGCACTCAAAGGTTTCCTCTTCATATGCTATATGCGCCTAGGAAGACAAGGCAAGGGGGGCGTGATTTTGAAAATTGCTAGGTGAAAGTTGATGCATGAGGTGAAATGCACCCTCCATGGATGATTTAAATTAAATTCCTCTAAGGCATCTTCAAGAATGAGAAGTACGCCTAGGGGTGAAGTTAGTAATTTCCAAGAACAAGATGAAATGCGCCCAAAGCCAGACAGGAAATTTTTCAGGAAAATCAAAGAAAGTGCCCAGGCAGAGAAACTGAAAATTGCAGGTGTGGAAGGCATCCAGAGTAAAAATGAGTGAACCTTAGCAATTTTATTATTTTTTTCAAAAATAATAAAAATTAAATGTACCCCTTCATCCGGATACACATGAAAACGACGAGTTTTGAAGGGAATTTTCTTCTGGGTATTGAACGTTTTCAATTGAGAGATGGTCTAAACTTATTCAACACCTCGCTCATGTCGTTTTGAAGGAGAATTTTGCCCAGTGCCTGTTTTGATAAATTTCCTAAGGAAAATTTAAAATTTTATCTAAGGCAAATGAGAAGAATATGTCTTCACGAAGTGCTCTTGCTTGAGAATTGAACTGGATGAATGGAGTAAGTTTGCCGAAGCGAGCATGAAGTAAAATGACTTAACCAGATGAAATGATTTTGTTCAAAGAGGTAATTGATTTAATATTTTAAAAATGCGAATGTGATGAAGCAGGCCTCTACAGGAGTGATGAAATTTCAAAATTCTAGAAGTTCAAGATTCTGATGCTCCGGATGACAAGTGTTGCAACTGGCCAAGGGGGGGAAATGGAATTCGAAAATTTGCTAAGTCTAGCCTCTACTGGATTTCGACCTGGCCATAAGATTTTAAGTTCTTTTCATTCTTCTCACAAGTTGCTAAGTGCAAAGCATTCTCTAAGGCTGAAGTATGATTTGAGAAAAAAGTTTTCAAGCTACTGAGAAATTCGAATTTGAGTTGAAAGTTTAGAGTGCTGAGAAGTGCGAAGTTGCAAAGAGAGGTCTTGAATTGCTGAAGTTCGAATTTCAAGAGAGTGAAATTGCTGAAGGTGCGAACTTCTAAAGTCCCAAGTTGCTGAATGCTGAGAAGTACGATTTGAGAAAAAAGTTTTCAGACTGCTGAGAAGTACGAATTACTGAAGGGATATTGCAGTTGTTGAAGGCGTGACTTTGCTAAGTGACGAGTTAAGTGGCTGAAGTGCTAACTTGAGGAGAGGAGTTTCAAGTTGCTGAGACTCCCGAATCACTGCAAGCGAATATCTCAGAGCATTTCGCATTATACTACTGCAAGTATAGAAATTTCGGAGTGTTGAGGCAAACAGGGTGTTGAGGTTTGCAGCTGAGAATGACAAAATGTTGCAGCCTCTTTATTTAAAAATCTGCTGGCACCCTCAAAGTAATGTATTGTTTTATAAAATCTTGTTTTCTAATGACTCTCTTACATTTTTGCAGAATGGCCGAATCAAGCAGAAGAGCTGCAAGCAAAGGGAATCACGTTGAATCCACAAGACCAAGCACATCAAGATAGGCAGTGATAAAGAAATTGAGCAAATCCTTCCTACCAGAATCGAACTTTTCTTCAAGGTTGGGCAAACTGAGTGACACAAACATTGGCTCGTTCAACTTGGAGACATTCAGGAGGAGAATAATGGGGACTGGAGGCCATCAGTTACTTCGCACAATATTGTAAGGAGCAAACTTTATGCAACTGCTAGTTTCCCTCCGGCAATCCGGTGTCCAGAGCTAATCACGGAATGCGCCAACTACTACAACACAGAGCAGAGGACTATCATTTCGCCAAATGGCAAAATATTGGCCAACCTAACACCGGAGGCAATTGGGGAGGCGTTTGGAATACCAGTCCATGAAAAGATGATCTATAAAACGAGGGAGAGGGATGAAAAGATGTATTCGTCCGTGTTTGATTGATGTGCTGATTTGATAAATACCAAGTGGATGAGCAAGCCCAAGCCAACTCGCATGAAGTTGCCCAAGCAGATAATTTAAGATGATTTGAGGAAAGAGTTATGTGACTTAATAATGATGTTGAGCAGAGTTGGAGGGTGCCCCCAAACGTTCATCTTTGAACCTTGGATGTTCTATTATGTCAACTTGGTGCTGGAAGGCAAGGACTACGTAGATTGGGCACTGATGATCAGTGACAATCTACACGAGCAGCTTCGTGGTTTGAGGAGAATAAAAATGTTTTACATGAGCTCTTACATTGTCTACATGCTGGCCCGAATGATGAAGTATAGAGGAATTTCATATAAGGAACCAATCGGGTGTGGCTTCCATCAGTTCAAAATACATGAGGCTTGTTCGCAGTTGCACTTGAAAAGCACCTCCAAATACAAAAGGGTCAATGACGCCTTCACCATGCACATAACGAGGACCTTGCAGCAAAGGACTCACCATAGAATATCTAGAGAGGCACAGGAGCTGATTGAGAAGTTCTGGTGTTGGTTTATCCAGTTTCCGAAGTTCACCTACATCAGGCTACAAGGATTTTCCTCCTATCCGTACAGATTGCCTCGGTATCCCACAAACAGAATCGTGATGCTGGAGATATCTAGGCAACTTATTGCCTATGATAAGATTCAAAAGAAGAAGAAAGGTGGACTTGGATTCCCAATTACCATGGGGAATTCTGACGAAGTCTGCCCATCACTACAAGCAGCAAGGGAGGTAGAAAATGAACTCCAATTCTTCCACCTTTCCTACCATACCAACAGGCAGCACTATGATCCCCACAGGAACATTAGATGGATATTGTCCGAAGAGTTCAAGCACAAAGCACAGATTGAAGACTTTTGGGCAAGTGCAGTGGATGAGATCGAGGATAGGAGGAGAATGTTTTCTCGGATACCGTTGGGGATGATCAGGGAATGCGAGATTGACCCAATGCCAGACCAAATTGAAGAAGATATAAATGTTGTACAAGCTGATTATGAAACAATGAGGGATACGCCTTTACCACTCCCAGATTGGTCAAAGCAAGAGATTACAGACTTGGATACGCTTTGTATCCCAGTCTTAACATTCACACGGAGTTGGGTAGAGCGGCATGTGAGCCGACTCAAGGGTAGATCGATTCCCCTTACTAACAATTTCATGGGAGATCACAAATCACCGACAGCTAGGCAGAGAAGGTGGGTTGATCAAGCACCAAAGCCACGGGGAAAAGAACCAGTCCAACCTGAGCCTCTAAGAATTGAGGAATCCGCGCATACACCATCACGGGCACATTCTCCAAGTATGCAGGAAGTGTCACTATTTGCTGATCAGAGAGAAAGGTTGAATGCAGAGCAGGCAGTGCAAGTGGCAAGTCAACCACCTCGTAGAGAGTCAGTGGGCCAAAGCATCAACATGCCTAAGGAAGAAAATCAGCAAGAGACAGATGAAGGGACGGCCACTGATACTCAGTTTCAGCAGGAAATTGAGGCAGCTCTTGAGGATGATGCTACTTCAGATCAAGATGCCTAGAGCTCAGGAGATACTGAGCCTATAGATGATGATGAGCCTCGTCAGAACGAAGGCATGAAGGAAGTCCATGAGGTGGAGGCCGAGGTTGAGCAACCTTTAATTATCTCAGATATACGGCAGGAGGTGCCAGAGTGGCTGACAAACAGGATGAGACAAAATCCTGTTGATGAGACTGATCCGGTGGCTGAGATGGAGGAGTTGTTGAGTAGGATCACTGCACCTCCAACAAAGAAGAAGGCCAGAAAATTCTCCAAAATCTCAACAGATGAGGATGGCTCTCGGACGTTGCATATGGCAGTGCATAGGGTGGAGTGTGATCGAGATAAGGCCGTTCCGGAAAATTATGTGATTACAACTATGGAACTTGGCCGCCCTACTGGAGCACAAGTGGTTGAGGAGTGCGACAATTCATATCAAGCACTCAAGGATAGGTTGTTCCATATCGAGGGTAAATATAAGAAATTGAAGGTAGAGCACAAAACACTGATTGGCTATGTGCAACATTGTCCCATCCTTGTGGGCAAGAAAATCCGGCAATTGAGATTCCAGCCGAATTGCCCAGAGAGTCAATCAGTGGCTTAGAGGATTTGAAAAGAATGGCACAACAGGCAGACAAATGGCTTGCCAACGTTCGTGTTGAAACATAAAAGTTTATGGAGGATCTTGCACATGCCTATCGGCAAGCCTCCGACATTATAGCAAGCATGGATGTAGTTAACCATGCTTGGGGTGAGGCTCCTATCTATCAAACGAAAGTTGTTCTTCGCCTAGGAGCTTTGATGCACACACCTCTACAGGTTTTGGTTGAGGGAGGTGTGATTCAAGAGGGAGATAGATACGACTTCGCCAGATGGTACTCTTCAGTGGTCACAGGCCGGGGATTCTATGATGCATCACAGGCAAATTCAGTCAAGGTCAGAAAGGCCATGACAAATATCTTTGATGGATTCCTCAATACATTGGAGGCTATCTTTGCCAAGAGGCTGACTTCTGAGGAGGTAACTGCAAATGGTTTGAAGAATAGATTAACACCATTCTTTTCTGAGGTGAAGACCTTCGTCCAGGATGATTTCGAGAACACCTCTACATTCTCCAGTATTATTCAGAACACCCAGGACGCCCTTGTTGCCTGGAAGAAATCTTGTGCCCAGCATGGGTAAACAGTTACAGTATTGGAGTTTCAGTTGGATCACATTCCTCCCATTTCAGATCAGGAATTTGAGGTGGTGTTGGCCAGGTTCATCAAGTTTGCAACCAACGAAAAGGAGAAAGGAAACGCCCTTCTGGATGATGATCTTCTAGAAGAAGATAATGTGCATTGATTGCAGATAGTGGTTCTGAAGAGGAATGGAGAATCTCCAGCGCATTCATTGCCCCACTCCTCTCAGTGGCGGTTTTTAGGGCTAGAACCCTAATCAAAGCTTATGTGGCTCAATTTGAGCCTTCCATTGTACTTAAATCTAAGCCGTCCACTAGACTGGGCTTGATATAAAAGAGGTATCCCTCCTCATTTGTAAGATATAGAATAGAAATTAGACTAGAGACTAGACAGAATTGGAGATAGAAGTTAGAGAGTAGAGCTAGAAATTAACTTAGTTTGAAAAGGAAAGAAAAGCTTTCCTTTAAAAGTTTTTGTAAAAGGTTGTTGTGGAAGACTCCCATAATATAAAGATTTTCATTGATCGGTGATTCTATCTTTTGTTGTGGGAAGTTGACAAGATTTTTTCGTCTTTCCAATTCAAATATATTAGAGTAAAGTACACTTTATTTTATGCAAATAGTTGTTAATTGTGGGGTGTGGTGTTTGGCTTGAGCAAGCCTTCTTTTATCCATAGCACTAGCGGGCTTGCTGATGGTAAGTCCGCCCTGCGTGGTCAACTGGAATATTGGTACTTAACTTCGGTTATGACTTGTATGTTCACTTGCATTGTTGTGATGGTGTGTGCATGTTGAATCATAATTTGAATATCCTACTAGTCCTTTGAAGATTGCGCCAACTTTGTCAGAGTTGTCCGAAGGCAGGCAAAGCAAACTCTGGTTTGAAGATTGTTGAAACTAATCCCCACATTCCACCCTTTAGAAGTAGATTCTAGGATCCCTACGTGTTATCCCTTTTTTAAATTCAGCATTTCCCGGTTAGTTTAGAAATCAGAGCATCATAGTCAAACCTCTCATCTGCTTCAAGAAGTTGAACAATTACGTAAGTCCCCATGGAATACCCAGCATATTCACATCAACCAACTGAGTCTATTCACGACATAAGGAACCTTGGAGTTGAAAGCATGATCTTTCACGCAATCTTAGCATGCGGGATATTTTGATCAAGAGAGAATAGAGTGACCGTTGGACATTTTATTCTGTGTTGGTGAGGTCATAAAACACCCGTCAACAGGACCCTTTCTGGAGGAAGTGGGAATAACCTTAGATTTATCTTTGATGCGGGGTTCTTGTTGTAGATTGACCTGTGCTCTGGATTCTTCTCCTTCAAACTCTGTTCTGAAAGTCTTCATCTAAAAACCATGCTTATGTAACCATTCAACAGTGTTAGCCAAAATTGGGGCCAACCTTTCTCTAATGGAAACGCTCTCCTTCTTTGACCATTGAATCGCAGGCAAGGGTTTCTTGAAGATCTATTGTTCATCATAAGCAACATTCAGGATGTCGCCAGGATTTGTGAAATCTTCTAGTAGTTCAGCAACACCAAGATCCCTAATCTATTGAACAGTCAACCTGCACCAATCCATCTTACGAATAGCCTCTTCATCTCTGCAATCGGCCCAAATGTCTTCAAAGTGATATCCATGTTTGTGCCCCTTTTTCAGCTTCTTTTTGACATCTCGGTAATCAAAATCAAGTCTATATTTGTAGTTCCTGATCGTCATGATCTGCATCTCAGCATAGACCGATTTTGCCTTTTGCACACTCTTGATGGTATATCTACCGATTGTTATTGGGAACTTAAAACCGGGTTTATGAATCCTTTGACATTCTTTGTGAACTGAAATCAGTTGTCTATATAACTACATCAAAATCCATTTGTCTGAAGAATATCTGGGCAACATGTAAGGGCAGCCATTATAGCATCCTACCCTTATGCAAGTAAAAGTCGGGAATTGAAGATATATGCATCCGACCTTACTCACCACTTTGTAAGCCTCATCAGATACTCTCTTTTTCTCGAGAATTGGGTCAAAATTGAAAAGCAAAGGTGCGAAGAAAGCATCGGTGACTCTCTTGAAATGATGATGACTTTCCTTTAGTTCCAACTGGTACAAGTAATCGTACACAGGTGTAGAAAGTCAGTTTCCTTTTGTAGATAAGCCTGACAACTGTCTCATCACGACTGCAACGTACACCAAGTATGAAGTCATGTAGAACTTCAAGGTGGTCGGCACATTAATCAACTACTCATGTATTGCATCACTGATCTGTTTTCCCCAGTCAATGTGAGCTTTATGCCTTCTTATAATTCGAATGTATTCATACATCATATCATGAAAATGGGAAGTTTCTAGCAGCCCTTTCACTCTGCTCAAAAGTATGATCGTATCTCTGATATCTTCCTTGAAGTCAGCTCGAGGAAGTCCTTTCGGCCATCTGGAAATAGTATGCCAAGGTTCCTTCAACCATTGACTGTTTATCAGGTACTTGGCCTTGTTCGGGTCTGAGTCATAGACCTCCTATGCCGATTGTACTGAAATGTCAACATACTTCTCCATTTGCGGGACTTTAAAAACTATATCAAAGAAGTTTGGATCTAGTGTCAACACCTCATGTCCGGAAGAATTAATGACACTTTTTCTCTCTTGGATATAGTGAGATGCAACTTGGAGAACGAACTCTATTTGATGTGCAACAATTGGGAATGTAGAGACAAGATGAAGATTACCGTGCACGATAGCTCAAAAAGAGTCTTCGAGAGGCTTTTGTTCGGTTCTTTTCACGAAATCAAGAAGGTCTTGATGGCCAACCTCCGTATCTTTGATCTCATCAACTTTCGAAACCACTACCGTTGGCGGGTAAACACCTTGGTACTTGTATTTCATTTTGCCTTCAGCTTTTGAAGACAAAGGAAGCTTCTTAGCTATCATCTAAGATTACTTCAGGTCTATTGTGACGAGCCCTGGTGGCTCTCAATTCAAACCCCCGTATTTCTTAAGTCTTTTAGTGTTATTTAATTTTTTTAGAGAAAGTTTGATAGACAGAAGAGAAGGGGCGCACAGCATAAATGCTTATAAAATGTAAATTTGCACTATTTTCTTCAGAATGAAAGTGTAGAAGACATTATTTAATTGAAACAAATAGATTGCAAATGATAAACATACCAGAAGGGTTCCAGATTATTTATTTAAAAAAGTAAGCCAGCTCGCCAGCCAAGAATGGTGAAAACTGACATATAAAGACGTCTGGCTTCCAGAATTGAGTTCTCCCTTTTTGAAACTGGATACAGGCGCTTGAGAAGGGTACACGCCAATGATGGAAGGTAAACAGGAGCCAAAACAAAGGCGTTTTAGCAAGATGCTTCACACGCCTCCCTTAATGAGCACATATCCCAAAGCAAGTGTACAGCCAAGGTAGAAACCTCAAAAGAACACTCTGAAAGCTGAGATCTGTAGAGAATGGCGTCTCTGGAGATGAAACCCTCTTTCCCTATTGCAGACAAATAAATACTGAAAGGTAAATCTCTGATAGAATCAAGTAGAACCTCTAAATGAAGCTCTCAACTGCACTGATTCGATTGATCTCTCACAATCTCAAGAGTGCTCAACACTGAAGAGGAATCGTTCTTCAATGGAAGATTGTTCAAACCCTGATCACAGGAGAATGCACAGGAAGAAACACAAGGCAAAGTCGAAATTATCAAAAAGTGAGTTTCTCATTGCCAAAATGCCCTTATATGCAAAAGGCACGACTCCCAAGAAAGATATGCCACTTTTGATATTTAAATCTTTTAAATTATAATTTAAGTCACTTTTCAATAGTTTTTGACTTAAATAAACTAGGCGCACTTTATTAATTTAAGTGATTAAATATTAAATCACTTTTAGGGAATATTTAAGTGATTTAAAAATGTATAAAGTCAATTTGACTTTATAATAAAATATTAAGTTAATAAATAACTTAAATCACTCAAATAGGCATAACTTCCACAAATCTTCATAGAATCCCGTGCCGTCAGAAGCTGTCGACCCCTGAACTGCTAACGCCTACTGTGAACCAACACTGGGCTCTGAACACGAGAACGATCCAACTCTCCAGAAAGTACCACAGACCCTCTAACCAATCCAGTTAGCTCACAAGGGTCCAATAAAGGGCTAACACACTGTTCCCGAGACTGACTAGAGCGGGGACATCACAGTCCGCCCTCCCCGAATTTGCTTGCCCACAAGCAAACTCAAAGCTGGATGCTGAAGAATACTGTCACTCTCCCAAGTAGCATCCTCTGTCGGTAGATCTTTCCACTTCACCAAATATTCCCTGATAACCCGCCTCTGAAGATGACGCTCTCTGGAATCCAGAATGGCCTCAAGTATCAAAATCAATTTCCCCTCATCATCCAGAGGTGGTAAATCAATAGAAGGAATCACCTGTGGTCCCAATGCCTTTTTGAGGCGCGACACATGGAACACATTGTGAACCTTACTGTCCACTGGAAGATCTAACTCATAAGCCACTTCACCGTCACGTCTGACAACCCTGAATGGTCCATAGAATCGTGGCTTAAGCTTCTCGGAGCCCTTCTTACGAAGGGTGGACTGCCTATAAGGCTGGAGCATCAAATACACCGAATCATCGATCTCAAAAGATCTCTCCACACGCCTCTGATCAGCATATTGTTTTTTCTGATTTCGAGCCTTCTGAATATTCTCCCTAAGTGCTCTCATAATGTCCCGACTCTCCTGCAACAAATCACCAGCACTAGGTACTCTACTGTCACTCAACAGTAAATCTAGAAAGCTCGGAGCATCATATCCATATAATGCTCGGCATGGTGTCATCTGAATACTCATGTGATGAGTGGTATTATAGCAATACTCACAAAGGTATAACCACTTCACCCATGCCTTCTGCTGTCCTGAACTGTAATTCCTCAAATATCCCTCCACCCATTTGTTGACTATCTCTGTCTGCCCATCTGTCTGTGGGTGGTAGCTGGTGCTCGGAGTGAGTTCTGTCCTGCAAAGTTTGAATAACTCCTGCCAGAAGTTACTCAAAAACCTGCTATGCCTGTCACTGACTATACTCCGAGGCAATCCATGCAATCTGAATACCTCACGGAAAAACAAGTCCGCCACCTGAGTAGCTGTGTGTGTAGTAGTGATTGAGAAGAAATGTGCATACTTCGTCAACCGATCTACTACCACATAAATGTTGTCTTTCCCTTGAGCTTTCGGCAAGCCCGTGATGAAATCCATAGACAAGCATTCCCACTTCCTCTCAGGAATAGGAAGCGGCTGAAGTAAACCTGCAGGGTATGTATGTTCTTGCTTGTTCTGCTGACAAACAAGGCATTCCCTGACATACTGAAGAACAAAAGATTTGAGTCCCTTCCAAGAGAATCTCTCTCGTACTTGTCTGTAGGTCTTAAAGTAACCGGGATGTCCTGCCATCGGTGAATAATGGAATGACCTCAATATTGTGCCCCTCATCTCAAAACCTGGGACAAGAAATATCCTCCCTTTGTAAATAATAAGATCATCCACAAGTGAGTATCTGTCATCCTGTACTGTCCCATCCACTATGCTAGAAGCCCAAGGATTCTTAGCATATTTTGCTACTATCATGTGTCTCCAGTCCTCTGAAATCAGTGAAATGGAGCTCAAGTGAGGACGGCGAGATAAAGCATCAGCAACCACATTCTGAGTGCCCTTGACATAGGCAATTTAAAAATCATAGGACTGAAGTTTGCTGACCCATTTCTGTTGCCTTTCGTTCAAATCTCGCTGTCCAAGAAAATGTTTCAGACTATTGTGATCGGTTTTAACACTGAATTTACTACCAATCAAGTATTGCCTGAATTTAGCCATGGCATGCATGATGGCCAACATTTCCTTATCATAGATACTGAAACTCCATTCAGGACCTCTGAGCTTCCTGCTCTCAAAAGCTATAGGGTGTCGATCCTGCATGATAACTGCACCAACACCCTCACCACTGGCATCACAATGTAACTCAAATGGTCCGGCGAAATCCGGCAAAGCCAATACTAGACAAGTAGTCATAAGAAGTTTCAACTTCTCAAAGCATGCCTGTGCAAGAGGCGTCCACACAAAGGCTCCCTTCTTAGTCAAATCAATTAGTGGCGCAGCATGTCGCGAGAATCCACTAACGAACCGACGATAGAAGGCACACAATCCTACAAACCCCCTAAGCTATGTCAACGTCTCAGGTGAAGGCCAATCGATGATAGCTCGAATTTTCTCTGGATCCATGCTGACTCCCTCTCTACTGATAATGTGACCCAGATACAAAAGCTCAGCCATGCCCAAAGCACACTTGGACTCCTTGGCGTACAGGGACTCCCTGTCAAGTATACTCAATACCTCATCTAAGTGAACAATGTGTTCCTTCCATGATTTGCTGTAAACCAGGATGTCGTCGAAGAACACCAAAACAAATTTCCTCAAGAGGGAATGGAAAACCCTGCTCATAGTAGACTGAAATGTAGCTGGAGCATTGGTTAAGCCGAATGGCATAACCAAGAAATCATAGTGTCCACAGTGACACTTGAATGCGGTTTTCTCAATATCCTCCTCTCTGACCCTGATCTGATGGTAACCAGTTTTCAAATCAATCTTCGAGAAATAGCAAGCTCCATGAAGCTCGTCTATCAACTCATCTATCCATGGAATAAGATACCTGTTCTTAATAGTCTTCCTATTAAGCATCCTGTAGTCAATACACATCCTAAGTGTACCATCCTTTTTCTTCACCAAAACAACTGATGAAGCAAAGGGTGACTTACTCGGCCTAATGTGCCCCATAGCTAAAAGTTCCTTAATGGTTTTCTCAATTTCATCTTTTAAACGTTTGGGGTGTCGGTAAGGAGTGATCATAATAGATTTCGTGCCCTCATCCAGCTCAATGATGTGCTCAATACCTCTATCTGGAGGTCTACCTGGTGGAATAGCACTGAAAACCTTTGCATGTTTGATTCGGAGTTCCTGTACATCCGGATGGTAAGGAGAAGCTTGCTGCTCTAACTGTGAAGGCATTAACTTGCACTCAGCACCTCATTCTACCATGTCATGTTGAATCAAACGTTCCATTCTTCGGAGTGAAATTTCTTTTAGATTGCTGTCCTTGATAACTTTAAGAACATGATTTGTGCCATCAATTTTGAATTTCATCTCCATATCACACAAATTAAGTGTGAACTCTCCTATAGCATGAAGCCACTTCATGCCAAGAACTATATCCGTTCCTCCCATGTTCACAACATAAAAATCTGCCTTGAACTCAAAATTGTTGAGTTTCAATGGTAAATCAGGAATCATTCTCTCACAGGTGAGAGTGTGTCCATCTACAACCTTCACACGAATGCCTTCAAACTACTGAGTTTGAATTCCCCTTTTCTCCACCAACCGTGAATCAATAAAATTGTGGGTTGCACCTGTGTCCAAAAGAGATATGACTGTTTGACCCGCTAAGACCCCACGGAGCCTGAAAGAACCCTCTCTCTGCATGTTGGGCATATGAGCCTCCTGTAGCTCACTTTCTAACTCAATCTCTGCCTCATTTTCTGACTTTTCTTCATCTGTGTCATAGATAGCAACTTGCTGATCAGAAAAGTCAGTCAATGTTTCTCCCTCATAAAACCATTCCATGTTCCTGTTTTGCCCTTTAGGCTTGAGGGGACAATCATGATTGAAGTCATATGGACCTTTACAGTAAAAACAAAGCTTCCTTCTACGTAGATCATTCATTGTATCCCGATCTAATGGAGCTGCAAATCTTTTCTTTTGATGAGTATTATCAGCCTTCTTTGGATCAGATTTGTTCTCAGTGTAGGAGGAAGAAGGTTTGGTGCCAAATTGCTTACGAGGAGTAGTGAGTTCCATACTGCGAGCTTTCCTCATGGTCTCCTGTAGGGTAGGTGGATCAAATGCCTTTATCTATCCTTTCATGGGCTCAAAAAGACCCTCAATAAACAATATGATCAGCCTTCTCTCTGAAATGCCTGTCCCCATTACAGATAGTCTTTGGAACTCTCCAATGTACGATTCCAAGCTACCCAATTGTTTTAACTGTGCCAGATCCTTGACGAACTGATTCGATTGATCTCTCACAATCTCAAGAGTGCTCAACACTGAAGAGGAATCGTTCTTCAATGGAAGATTGTTCAAACCCTGATCACAGGAGAATGCACAGGAAGAAACACAAGGCAAAGTCGAAATTATCAAAAAGTGAGTTTCTCATTGCCAAAATGCCCTTATATAATATTCAAATATTATATTAGATATATTAATATATTATATTATCGATAAAACTATAATAACATCGATATTAAATATATTAATTAACTTACCCAGTTTACACTTAAATATATCTATACATGTTTATTTTCAAATCTCCAATTACGTGTATTATAGGCCAGTCAGAGCACCTCTAATAGACGTAATTGCATAAACACGTATTTATACATTTAACTGTAAATTCCAGGCATCAGTAACTTATCAGTTCACATTTCACATTCAAGGCTCACAGAACAGTAAGTCAGTCAATCAAGGAACACCACTCATAAAGCATGAAGAAGTAATCATAACTCCTAAGCCTAAGGATGACTTATCATGACAACTTAATCTGACTCAGTTCCTAAAATCCTTAGTGAAGTGTGTGTATGCTCATACGATCAACTTTACCGGTTAGTCGACCAAGTTCCTCTTCCTGAGTGATATTTCCCCTCCACCTGGAGGAATAGCTCCTGTTCCTGCATCCATGGCACAAAACCACGGCAGTCAAATGCTCACAATATTTGCAGTATATATAAATCAAATATATAAAACAAGACTAATTACTTTCCTCTATTCATTGTTTTATTCAAGAATAACATCAATCAAGAATACAGAATGAGCCAAACATAACATGTAAACAGGATTTCATATTGACAACAAAGTTCAATCACATTTATTCATTCAAAACCTTCCTTACAATCAGAATGCTCTAAGCATTACTAGAATAGTAACTATACAAATTCCGGGGTGTAACATAGTCAAATTTCCAAAGTGAAAGAAGGCGCACTTTTTCAGGCCAACTGCACTTTTCACTACTTTGCTAAGTCTTCACAATGAAGGCTCACAAAGGTACTCGTTTCGAAGGTCTTCGCGAGGCGAACGTGGGGAGATGCTCAAACTGACTATCTGAGGCTTTGGAACACATTTCGAGGTGGATTGAAAATTGCCTCATTTTGTGTGCTTGAACATCACGAACCTAGGAAACGGACAAGTTTCGTAGGGGGGTTATTCATGGAACGAGCACTGCTAGTTTCCGCGATAACACACTGTAGCTCAAAGGGTCTAGTGAAATCTGGCTAAGCAAGAACTAGACAAGTAGTCATCAGTTGTTTGAACTTCTCGAAACAATCCTTTGCCTCTTAAGTCCATACGAATGCCCCTTTCTTCGTCAAATCCGCAAGGGGTGCTGCATGCCGAAAGTATCCATTGACGAATCGGCGATAGAAGCCACACAAGCCCAAATATCCTCTAAGTTGTGTAAGGATCTCAAGTGTAGGCCACCCAATGATAGCCCTGACCTTGCCAGAGTTCATACGCATTCCCTCTATAAAGAAAAGAAAAGTTTGTTTACTTTATCATTATATATGTTTTCCATGTTTATTATTTGTGAAAGTAGAAAAATTTTAATTACCCAGGATGGGGTCGTTACATCCTAGTAAGAGGTGATGAGGTTATGCTGCAACATGACTATCCCATGATACCACCAATCATGACCTACTCCCTCCAAGTGTAAAGTGGCATACTCGATTGCATCCTCCTCTGCCATGGGTCGAAGAGTCTGTCATGTCCCCTTCTAGTTGACATCTCTCAGAGCACAGGATTAGCCTATTATGCGACCCTCGTAGGCTGATGGGATGGATAGAGGGTCTTGTTGGAGCTTGGCTTGGCTTCAGTTGGCAGTATTTTGATCAGTTGGCTTTCGTTCGGGCTCATTCGGACACCATTTGCTTGAGTTGCTATTTTTAGCAATATCTGACACTCAGCGAGGCACCCCTGCTATTTTTAGCAGTACAGTTTGGTCTTGCGCAGAATCACTCTATTATTCGCCAGCTTCAAACGGTTCATGAATCGGATATATTTCGAGGGAGATATTAATATTTAATTAATTTAATAAAATATTAATTATTGGAGCTTATATTATAAAGTTATAATATTTTAAATATTATAACTTAAGGGGGTTTTGCTGAAGGGGTCGCCCATCATTGAAGGGGGCCATTTTTAATTATAATTTCTAATTAAAAATTGAGATTGAAACTATTGAAATATTAAAAGGGAAAAGTTTGAAATTATTTAAATGATACCTAATTGAGAAAAGTCGAGCTCTTGAAGAATATAAGGGTTTCATTGAAATTCGAGCCATTATCATTGAGTATTGAAATTTGATTAAGTCTTCAACCAGAGCACGGAAGCCAAGGGTTTCAGTCTCAGAGCATTGGGGAACGAGCCATCTCCAGTGAAAGCAATTCAGAGGTTGTAAAATATCATCCAATTTATTGCCAGGCAAGAGATTTCTTCATTCAGAAGAAATTACAGAGCATTCACAGAGGTTTATATCTTCAAGTTTTCAGTGAGAGTTTTATCCAGAGGAGTTCTCCACAGTAAGGCGCCTATTTTGCTTGAATCTGGAAATTCTTAGAAGGGCCGTACTATTTTCATTTATTGCTGCTGTGAACCAGGTTGTACCTTTCTGTACCAGGCCGTACCACCATTAAAGAGGGCGTATTTTCTCCTTGAAGCAAATCGCCTACCTTTGGTTCAGTCTGTCACTGCCAGCTTGGGCGCCTATACTCTTGGCATCATTGAGGGTCACCAGACGGAGGGAGAAAGGTGTATTGATTGCAGCCGTACCAGTTCAAAACCAGTTTCTTATTGCAGCAAATCAGGTTTTCATCAAATAAAATATTGCCTTTTAATTTCCTTGTACTTGGATCTTCATTGTAATCATCTCAGAAGAATAATAAATAGTCTGGCATCCATATTCTCAATAGATTCTATAGTTTACAGAGTTGAATGATTTTTATTGAATTTATTATCATTTCTTTGCAAAATCGCATTATCTCTTTTATGCTCAAAAATCACAAAAAAACCAAAACTTCAGAAAACAAACAAAAATAGTCAGATTCAGAGACAGGGGAAACAAGGGGTTCCTACAGAGTCAAGAAGGTATCCAGTTTGTGAACCCAAGCCTGTGCTGTGATCTTACCACTACCATTGAATGTAGGCAATGTGAGCTTGTTGGTGGCATGTTTCAGGTCTCTATTTTGATTTTGAGACCTCCTATCTTTCCTTGTCTTGTAATGCTCTCTTCGTTGACTTACAAATCTGTCAAAGTTGATGCGCTCCCTAACCTGTGGTGTCAAAAACTTTCATTCATCATTGGCTGCCATGATATTATCTGCAAACATTGCCTCACCCTCTTCTTCAACATTTTCCTCTTCGGTTCATTTCTCGAAAAGGTAGGGCGTGTAGGCCTATCAGCAGTACGAGTGGGTGCTCGTTGTGCCCTAGGAGTCTCAACCACACTCCTATTATCACCAAGTATCTAGTTTTGTCTTCCTTGAGTATTCATTTGTTGTACTGTGTCATAAGTGCTTGTACAACCATTGCAACCTGTTCTTGTCCAACTACCAAGTGTCTAAAAAGCTGACTGTCATCTTGGTCCTCATTATGTCCCCTATTTCCTCCATTTCTAGGTGGACTACCATTTTCATTGTCTCCCATTGTGACCTGTTGTATATCAGCAATCTGATTTCTTTGTTGTCCTGCTCTTTGACGGGTATAATATCTGTGAGGGCCGACTTCTTGTGGCTGCATGAAAAGCTTTAACCCTCGAGGATGGCAAGATCAAGGCTCTGATACCACTGTAATGAACCACCACTCTGTTGATCTGATTTTTACATAAATGCAGGTCTTATTTTTTTTATTTTTTTTTTGTGTTCTTGTTTCAGTTTGAAGTTGGTTTGCAAACATGCCAAATAGGTACAATGCACATATATATACATATGATGAAATTCAAACAAACTGCAGTTGATGATAACCTAGAGGAAATTACTCAATCTGATAGCCAAATATGCTTTCATTCATTACATGATAGGATACATACAATAGATGCTTAACATCAGATTTAAACTGAATACATAACATACCATTTTAGCTTGCAGCCATACAGCATTGTGAACAGTAATTTCCTATAGTAACTGTTTCCCTTGCGGAGTGTTTATATCAATGTACTACTTTCCACAGGAAGTAAACGGAACTAACGTAACATACAGAACAGCATAGTACAGTATGATAGAACCATAAGATGTTTGTATTCATATCCAGTAAATATCATCATGTACAATCACTAGTATATCGCTGCTATCAATCATGGAATCATAATAATAATAGTCATGTCCTCCCGACTACAAAACTAAGTACATATAACGTTCGGCGGTTGGTTGAGCAACCAACCGTCGTGACGTTCCATAACAACCCCCTACAACTAATCGGAACTTAATTACCCGAAAGTACATGCTAACAATTATTCCCGCTAGGACTATAGTTTTATTGCATTATACTAACTTGGCCAACTACAGCCAACCACGGCCGACTACAGTAACAAACCCCAACAAATTGCTCACTCCACCTGACAGCCAAACTTCTCCACCCTAAATCCGGTATGGGGAGCTTCCTTGGACTAGGGCGCCCCTTTTTTGAAAGATAGCAGCCTCTTAGAAGAGGCGTTTTTTTTCCCTTTGCTGATTAAACCCTCAAGAGAGGGACGGCTGGCTTTAGCTTTTCAATTCAGTCCAAAACCTCTTCAAAATGGAAGCAGCCCCTTAGCAAACAATGATGAAGTCAATGGCTGCCAACCCCACTCAGAAATCAGCTCAAAAACTTTGCCAACAACTCCTAATGTCACCAAAAATTGCATTCAAATTCAGCCCAACACCCTTAAGGTGGTGTTTCACACCCTCAAGCAGCTCAAGTACGAAGAACCAAGCCCCCTCCTGGCTCACCAACTGTAGAAATCAGGAAACCCTTGCCTCCCTCTTCCTCCAAAGCCAAACTCACATGTCAATGAAGCCAAAATAACCAAGCATGAAAAGGGTCGAACTTTTTCCTTCAAGATATATGTTTTTGCATTGAAAAAACTATTCATTAAAGTGAACACTATTCATTTTAAGTTATATCATTTTCACTTTATAAGTGTATAGTGTCAAATAAAATAAAGTGACCCCCCCTCCAAACAAAAGACACATGTTCCCTAGGCAAAAAGGGTGAAATAGAAGATAATAACATAATTAATCACCTTCAACATGCCAAACACCACAATTCACACTGCCACTGAACTTCGGGGATTGACACTGCTATTGGACGACCCGATGACCATCACAAATGATCCTCTATCCAGAATCATTAGCCTACGAGGGTCAGCATAATAGGCTAATCCACTGATGTACAAATGTCTAAATAGAAGGCGGCATTACATTTTACATAGCACTTCATGTCTCATTGACTGAAAAATGCTTATGTACAAGGAGAGTCTAGCAACCCAATGGGATGTAAAGCCACAAGAACCAACACAAATAGGATTGGTTGGTATCGCTTTCGAGGAGCTTGTCCTTAAGGAGTATAGCAATTTGTGTGGTGAGGAATTTGGCACAAACTTTAGGAATGAATGATGATTTGAGGCATTGGGCCATTGGCCAATTGTATTTTAAGTAATTCCCATTTTGAATATAATATAAATATATTCATATTCAATATTTTCATGTTCATTCAATGCAATATCAATTTTTTCTGAGTATTTGAAAGTTCCATATGTTATTTGTTGTATATTTTTCATAACTATTTTTTTAAATACTAAATATATTTGTGTCTTTGTCCCCTTGTCATTCTGTTGGTGAGAGCATACAATGTCGGGGATCGTTAGCAAACTGGAATGTAATTACAACTGAACATAGGCGGGGAACCAGCCATAGAATGAAAGGAAATTACAAACTCAACCACTTATGCAACAAGAGTGAAGATATTAACAATTAACAAGGCGAAAAGCCAACCATGAATCCATACTTTCACTTATTCAGCGGGGGGAATCTAAACATTAAGTGTTGAAAGTAAAATAATGACTCAACCACTTCTTTAGTGGGAGTGTCAATTTAATAACAGTTGTTAGCACTACTAATTAGCTTTACAAATATGAAGTTTCAGCTGCACAAAACATAAAGATATACTTCCAAAAGCTACAATGAGTTAGAGAATGACCTCTAACTAATACAACATATGAATGATATGGAAATTAGGCTCAAATCAATAGTATAACAGAAAATAATCAAGTCTGATCAGAAACAGTAAATACGGAAAATCAAACCAACAAGATAGAGATTCACCAAAATGCTCACAACTTGGTCAATCGAAGTCCGGTTGACATGAAATCGATGCAAATTGAAGAAGATATCAAGGCGTCCAAGTATTAGTAGTAAGACACCCTTAAAATTGCACTGTTTTATCGACACGAATCCCAATGCAGCCAACAAGAGATGGTACGCCCTCCAAGAAGGGTTGACCCTCTCTTAAAAATCAGATCCTCAGCAATAAAATCTAAAACTTAGTGAAACTGGGCGCCCTACACAATGAAACAGCATGATCTAGTACGTAGAACCAAACAAAAATCAGTGGCGAAGCTACTAGCAGAAGTTCACTTTCGCCATACAAATCAGCAGCAATACAAACAAACTATACATTAGCAATCTACTTGTAATAATTCTGAAATTGAGCTCTATCTGCACTCCTGAGTGAAGCACGGTCTTCAATAGGCCAGCTAGGTACTATCTTTCAAGTACAAAGACTGGTATGGATTGGGCTAAGTGTTACACCCCGAATTGTAAGTTGCTACGTAATAGTATTGCATAGAGCCGAATAATTGTAATGAGAATTCAATGTTTGAATAAAACATGTGTACCTTGTTATCAATATGAGTGTTGTTACATATAATGAATGTCTCATTTTAATGTATTTCTATTGATGTCATTCTTCGTGGTTAATGCATATTAAGTTATAGAATTGTTAATAACTTAGTATTCTAACTTGTGAAATGTTATGTATACTATTTATGTTGTGAACATTTGACTTTCGTGGACGTATGTTAGTGGATGCAGGTATATCTACCATTCCTCCAAGCGGAGGGGAGATATCACTCAGGAGAGGGGCTTGGTCGGTTAACCGGTAAATGTGAACTATCTGAGCATACACACACTTCACTATAGAGTGAGTAACTGAGTCAGTTATTTTAGATGAGTCATCCGTAGTCATAGATTGGCATTAGGAGTCGTGTCTTCTTCTGTACATTTTTTGAGAGATGTTTATCTGTTATCTGTCTTGTGGTATTAAGTTCATTACAATGGTATCGTATATGAATGTAAGTAAATAGGGAGGGTACATATATACATATATATATAGTATATACATGTATCCATATGTATATACATATCGATACAAGCGTGTGATTGGCAAACGGATATGCTCACACAGTTGCATCGATATGGTATACATACATATACGTGCATATTGAGGTATATATGGACATATGTATATATATATATACACAACCTATTGCATGTGGATATTAATAATATTATATTATTATTGTATGTCGATTTACATATACATGTATATGTATATATGTATATATACACATATTAACATATCAGAAATAACAACTGGCTTACGCTATGTTTGCAGAAGTTATATATATATATATGTGTGTGTGTGTGTGTGTGTGTGTGTAAATATATATATACGTATTAATATTATATGTAAATATATATATTAAAGTAAGAATAATATACATAAATATATATATATTACATAATGTAATAAAAGTATATATATATATATATATATATATATATATATATTTATAAAAATTATTTGTTAATTTAATACTTATAAATATATATAATATTAATATATATATATATATATATATATATATATATATATATATTAGTTTAAATAAAATGGAAATCAATCTTTGATTAATTTATCATCGCATATTTAGGAAATCGAATTATTTCCTAAGTATTATGGAATTGACCTTCTCTTATTTCATCATGAATAAAATCGAGTTAAATAACCCATCCAAAGGATTTAAAACCTTGGTAATTCGCATGAAGGAAATATTATGTTCAATAAACATTATACTTCATAAAGTCGAAATTCAAATATTTGGAAAACTGAAATAAACTTGCCGTGAATATGAAAATATGGTTGAGGAAATACGCGCGCGCCTGTTGAAGCGCTCAACCAAGGGAAATGCAGACACGGCTTGCAGTGTGTCAATGGACACCTGAAATTAGGGATTATAATGAGAAATTTAAGAAAGACTTTGTCACTAAAAACATCTCACCTGTTAAATCGCGCCATTGTTGAAGGTGTCGATTCTTCCTCTTTGAATGGAGTCAATTTGAATCTTTCTTTACCTGCTGTCAAATTGGAGGTCAAATCATCTTCTCAATTCGCTGAGTATGGGATTTTCTACCCGCCACATACCAGTTGAAGCAGTCAATAAAAATACCTGTCAATCATCATGACTTCCCGTGAGGAATGCGTTGGGGAATGAGGCTCTATATAAAGTTGTCATTCTACTGGGAAATATCAATCTCATTCACTCATTCACTCATTCATTTTCACTCATCGAATTCATTCCTTCTGCAATTATAATTATTCTCATTGCCAGCTTGAGCTTGCGTATTGCAAGAGTAAGTTATCAATTTTTGGAAGTGTGAAATATTCGCAATTCTGAGTGTCATTTCTTCATACTACTGGAAGTGTAAAATTTTCGTATTTCTGAGTGTCATTCCTTCATACTGCTGGAAGTGTGAATCACCATAATTCTGATTTATAATTGAGAAGCTGACCAACTGTCTATCATTCATTCAGAGAGCATTTTCTGAGAGGGAAACATAGTTAGAACAGAGGAATTTTGTTAGTCTAGAAGTGCTGCAAGTACAAACCATTTCATCATCGGAGGAGGAAAGCTTAAACCAGGCATGGCTTATTATTTCTCTATACATTTCATCTTTGGATCTTTGATTTATTATGGAGTCATGTTCAATATCTTTGTTTAGATAAATGAGGTTATTTGCTGTTGTATGTTGAAAAAGGATGTTTTCAATATATTGTTTGTCGTGACCTTTTCACACATCACCCCATCCAAGATGGGGACCCCCTAATTTTTGCTCCATTCTGGTCTTTTGGCTTTGGTTCTCTCTCTCTGATCTTTTGTCCTTCCGGGGATGTCTCGTCGTTTGACCTAGGTTGAAATGTTAGCTAAGTCTGTGAAATTAGGGTTTGTATCCTTAAGGCTTGTTTGAGGTCAAATAAGGTTATCAAAGTAAAATCTGAGCGCAGCAGTACAATCAGAAGGCTCAAGGCAGGATCCCACTGAATTTTTACTAAAATCTGACAACTTACTATTTTTAGTAAGTACCTAATATGAGGCCTTTTCCTCAAGATTTCGAGATTTTGACTACATCAACACTTCCAGGTAACTTCAAGGTGCCTGCACATGAAATTTGAACAGATTCTGACAACTTGCTATTTTTAGCAATTCAGGCTTCAATGGCCATTTTTAGGGTTTGAACATATGATTTTCCAATGCATGATTGGAGAATATATCTGGGTTTTTCAAGACGTTCGCAATGGTGTAACATGCAAGTCGAGATGATGACTTTCAGCGGTACAACCTTCAAAGACTTTTTTTAGGGTTTGCATGCAGAGTTTTTTAACGCATATCTGGATATTCCTTATGGGTTTTGCGAGAGCTTCGCAGTGATGTGAGATGCAAGCAGAAAGGATCATTTTTCGGGGACTTACTATTTTTAGCCAGTGCCCGTATATTGACCAGTTTTTTGGGTTTTTCTGGGTTTTTTGAGATCTCACAAGCACTATGACATGCAAGCTCATCCAACATCAGATTGATCACCTTCTGGACACTTACTATAAATAGCAGGTTCACTCCAGCAGCTCCCCGACACTTTGGTCCGGAAAGCAGAACGACAAGAAACAAAAATCAAGTCAAACGGAACCAGTTCAGAGTACAGGCAAGTCAAATTAGGGTTTCCACTATTAGGCCTAAAAATGGGGGAATGAAATATAGAGTTGTCAAAACGAGGTACACCACCATGATCAGCATCTTTCAGGCTGCCTACTAGCAAAATTTGAACGAAATTTGAGCACTTACTATTTTTAGTAAGTTACTTCATGACTATAAATAGCATGTCTATGCCAGAGGCAGGTGTGAATGGGACACTTAGGTCATCAAGATCTAGAGGAGTGAATTTCAGGTCAAACGGAGCTACGAAGATCAATCAATTTTAGGGTTTGCTAAAACTAGCAGGAGGGCTAAAAATAGCATACCAGTATGGACAAGGGGTATAAACAGGGTGGCAAAGTCTGTAGAGGCATAGCCACGCCTGCTCCGACCCAGAACAGATGAAAAACGCACGAGGATCCACACTTCTCCAAATTTACTAAAAATAGAAGGGCAAGGCATGGCTAGGGCGTTGGAAATTTATGGATGAAAAGTGGCATGAAGACACATGAAATGTGCCCAGGGAAGGTGAAGGTGCTGCTAAGAATTGCTAAGAGTTGGAATTCCTCCTCATAGGGTGAAATGCGCCCTCAAGTTCAAACAATTTCCTTCACCTCATGTCAAATGCGCCCAAGGTGGCTACAAGGAAAACGTGGTGAAACGAGAAAAATGCTAAGGCACAATGAAATTCCCTCACACTACCCCATATGCACCCACAATTTCCTTCACCACCCCTCAAATGCGCCCTCAAGGGTTGAAAATGGAAGTAGCCTATGCTATTTGCACCCAAAAGTTCCCTGAGCATGGATAAAATGCGCCCACAAGTGAGGAAGGCATTTAAAATACGCTAAGGCAAGAAAGTTTCCTCACCACATGTGAAATGCGCCCATGAGTTCCCCCTTCACATGCTATTTGCGCCCACAAAGATTGAAAGGGAGGTGAAAAGTTACCAAGGCGTGGGAATTCCTCCCCACCCCCTCAAATGCGCCTTCAAATGGAAGCACCACATAGCAAATGCGCTCAAGGGTTAAACGAGTTCCTTCACACTAGGTGAAATGTGCCCTCATGTGGAAGTGGCAAGGGTGAAAAGCGCTCAAAGGTTTCCTCTTCATATGCTATATGCACCCAAGGTGGCTACAAGGAGGGCGTGATTTTGAAAAATATTCTAAGTGTAATGAAAATCCTTCCCACTACGTGAAATGCGCCTAAGGTTCAACAAGTTCCTTCTCACCATGTCAAATGCGCCCAAAGGAGTTAGGACTTGAGGAAAATTGCTGAGTGTAAGACGAAATTGCTAAGATGTGGAAAGATGAAAAGGGTAAAATGGAAGCTCATACCTTCAAATGCGCCCCTTATGGGTGAATTAAAATTTAATTATTTTCTAAGGGTGAGAAATATGCCTCGGGTGATGAAGTTAGAAATTTCCAAGGGCAAGGTGAAATGCGCCCCAGAGACGGGAAATTTTTCAGGAAAATCAAGGAAAATGCTAAGGCAAGAAAAATGAAGATTGCAGGTGTGGAACGCGTCTAGAACAAAAATGAGTAGACTTTAGCAAATTTCATTATTTTTTCAAAATAATAAAAATTAAATGTACCCCTTCTTCCGGATACACATGAACACGATGAGTTCTGAAGGGAATTTTCTTCTGGGTATTGGACATTTCCAACTGGGAAATGGTTTGAACTTGTTCCACACCTCGCTCGTGTCGTTTTGACAGAGATTTTTGCCCGGTGCCTGTTTTAATGAATTTCCTAAGGCAAAATTAAAATTTCTCTAAGGCAAATGGGATGAATGAGTTTACTAAAATGTTTTAGCTTGAAAGTTGAACTGAACAACTGGAATAATTTCGCCGAAGCAAGCATGAAAAAAAATGACTTAGCCAGACGAAATGAAATTGTTCACGGAGGATACTAGATTTAATATTTTAAAAATGCAAATGTAATGAAGCAGGCCTGCGCAGGGATGATGAATTCTCAAAATTCTAGAAGTTAAAGATTATGATGCTCCGAGTGACAAGTGTTGCGATTGGCACAGGAGGAAAAATGGAATTCGAAAATTTTCGAAGTTTAGCCTCTTCCAGAATTCGACCTAGCTATAAGATTTCAAGTCCTTTTCATTGTTGTCACAGCTTGCTGAATGCAAAATATTCTCAGAGGCTAAAAGTACGACTTTGAGGAAGAAAGAGTGAAGTTGTTGAAAGTGCGAACTTCTAAGTCCCAAGTTGTTGAATGCTAAGAAGTGCGATTTGAAAGGAGAGGTCTTGAATTGCTGAAGTACGAATTTGTGAAGAGAGGTTTTGAAGTTGTTGAAGGCGTGAGTTTGCAAGGAGAAGTTTTAAATTGCTGAAGTACGAATTTGAGAGCTTCTAAGTGGAGTTGTTGAAAGGACATTTGGGCTGCTAAGTGCAAAGTTCCTGAAGGTTTGAAATTGTGAATAGAGTAAAGTGCGAATTTGAGAGAAGTTTCAAATTTGCTGAAGGTGAATTGCTGCAAACAAATACTTCCACGTATTAGACATTGTGTTGCTGCAAGTAGAGAAACTTCAAAGTGTTGAAGTGAACAGGCGCAGTTGAGGTTTGCAACTGAAAATAACAAAGTGTTGCAGCCCTTTTTATTTTCGAAAATCTGCAAGCACCCTCAAAATGTATGGTTTTATAAAATCTTATTTTCTAATGACTCTCTTGTATTTTTGCAGAATGGCTGAATCAAGCAAAAGAGCTACAGGAAGAGAAAATCACGCTGAGTCCACAAGAGCAAGCACATCAAGACAGGCAGTGATAAGGAAGTTGAGCAAATCCTTCCTGCCGGAGTCTAAGTTTTCTTCAAAATTCGGTAAACTAAGTGACACAAACATTGGCTCATTCAACTTGGAGACATTCAAGAGGCGAATAATGGGAACTGGAGGTCATCATCCGTCAGTCACTTCACATAACATCGTAAGGAGTGGACTTTATGCAGCTGCTAGTTTTCCTCCAGCAATCCGGTGTCCAGAGCTGATCATGGAATGTGCCAACTATTACAACAATGAGCAGAGGACTATTATTTCACTAGATGGCAAGATATTGGCCAACCTTATGCCAAAGGCAATTGGGGAGGCATTTGGAATTCCAGTCCATGAAAAGATTATTTACAAAACAAGGGAGAGGCTGAAAAGATGTACTCATCCACGTTTGATCGCTGCTAACTTGATAAATTCCAAGTGGATGAACAAGCCCAAGCCAAATCGCACGAAGCTGCCTAAGCAAATAATTTAAGAAGATTTGAGGCAGGAGTTTTGTGACTTGATAATGATGCTGAGCAGAGTTGGAGGGTGCCCCCAAGCGTTCGTCTTTGACCCTTGGATGTTCTATTATACCAACTTGGTGCTGGAAGGCAAGGACTACGTAGACTGGGCACTGATGATCAGTGACAACTTACATGAGCAACTCTGGAGTTTGAGGAGGACAAAAAGATTCTACATGAGCTCTTACATCGTCTACATGCTGGCCCGAATGATGAAGTATAGAGGGATCTTGTATAAGGAACCAATCGGGTGTGGCTCCCATCAGTTTAAAATACATGAGGCTTGTCCATAGTTACATTTGACAAGTACCTCCAACTACAAGAGGTTCAATGACGCCTTCACGATGCACATAACGAGGACCTTGCAGCAAAGAACTCGCCATAGAATATTCAGAGAGGCACAAGTGTTGGTTGAAAAGTTCGAGTGTTGGTTTATCCAATTCTCGAAGTTTACCTACATCAGGCTACAAGGATTCTCCTCTTATCCGTACAAATTGCCCTGGTACCCCACAAACAGAATTGTGATGTTGGAGATATCTAGGCAACTTATTGCCTATGACAAGATTCAAAAGAAGAAGAAAGGTGGACTTGGATTCCCAATTACCATGGGGAATTCTGACGAAGTCTGTCCATCGCTACAAGCAGCTAGGGAGGCAGAAAATGAACTCCAGTTCTTCCACCTTTCCTACCATACCAGCAGGCAGCACTATTATCCCCACAGGAATATCAGATGGATATTGTCCGAGGAGTTCAGGCATAAAGCACAGATTGAAGACTTTTGGGCAAGTGCAGTGGATGAGATCGAGGTTAGGAGGAGGATGTTTTCACGGATACCGTTAGGGATGATTAGGGAGTGCGAGATTGTCCCAGTACCAGACCAGATTGAAGAGGATATAAATGTAGTACAAGCTGATTATGAGACAGTGAGGGATACGCCACTCCCACTCCCCAATTGGTCAGAGCCAGAGATTACAGACTTGGATACACTTTGCATCCCAATCTTGACGTTCACACGGAGTTGGGTAGAGAGGCATGTGAGCCAACTTCATGGCAGATCAATTCCCCTTACTTACAATTTGACGAGAGATCACAGATCACCAGCTGCTAGGCAGGGAAGGCAAGTTGCTCAAGCTCCAAAGCCACGAGGAAAAGAACTAGTCCAGCCTGAACCTCTAATAATTGAAAAATCCATCCATACGCCATCACAAGCACATTCTTCGAGTATGTAGGAAGTATCACTGTTTGCAGATCAAAGAGAAAGATTGAATGCAGAACAGGCAGTGCAAGTGGCAAGTCAGCCACCTCGCAGAGAGTCAGTGGGCTAAAGCATCAACATGCCTAGGGAGGAAAATCAGCAAGAGACAGATGAAGGGACGGCCACTGACGCTCAATTTCAGCATGAGATTGAGGCAGCTCTTGAGGATGATGCTACTTCAGATCAAGATGCCCAAAGCTAAGGAGATAATGAGCCTATAGACGATGATGAGCCTTGTCAGCACGATGGCATGGAGGAAGTTCATGAGGTTGAGGCCGAAGTTGAGCAGCCTTTTGTTATTTCAGAATTACGGCAGGAGGTGTTAGAATGGCTAAGGGACAGGATGAGACATGATCCTGTTGATGAGACCGATCCAACAGTTGAGATGGAAGAATTGTTGAGTAGGATCAGTGCACCTCCAACAAAGAAGAAGGCCAAAAAGTTCTCTAAAATCGCAACAGATGAAGATGGCTCTCGAACGTTACATGTGGCAGTGCCTAGAGTGGAGTGTGATTGGGATGAGGCTGTTCCGAAAAATTATGTGATTACAACTATGGAACTTGGCCGCCCTACTGGAGCACAGGTGGTTGAGGAGTGTGACAGTTCGTACCAAACACTAAAGGACAGATTGCTCCATATCGAGAGCAAATACAAGAGATTGAAGGTAGAGCACAAAACACTGATTGGCTATGTGCAACACTTGTCCCATCCTTGTGGGCAAGAAAATCCGGCAATTGAGCTCCCAATCGAATTGCCCAGAGAGTCAATCAATGGCTTAGAAGATTTGAAAAGAATGGCATAGCAGGCAAATAAATGGGTTGCCAATGTTCGTGTTGAGACAAAAAAGTTTATGGAGGATCTTGCACATGCCTATCGGCAAGCCTCCGACATTATGGCAAGAATGGATGCAGTTAACCATGCTTGGGGTGAGACTCGTATCTATCAAACAAGAGTTGTTCTTCGCTTAGGAGCTTTGATGCACACACCTCTGCAGGTTTTGGTTGAGGGAGGTGTGATTCAGGAAGGTGATAGGTATGACTTCGCCGGCTGGTACTCTTCAATGGTAACGGGCCGAGGGTTCTATGATGCATCACAAGCAAATTCAGTCAAGGTCAGAAAGGCCATGACAAACATCTTTGATGGAGTCCTCAATACGTTGGAGGCTATCTTTGCCAGGAGGCTGACTTCTGAGGAGGTAACTGCAAATGGTTTGAAGAATAGATTGACACCATTCTTTTCTGAGGTGCAGGCCTTTGTCCAAGATGATTTCGAGAACACCTGTACGTTCTCCAGCATTATTCAGAATACCCAGGATGCTCTAGTCGCCTGGAAGAAATCTTGTGTCTGGCATGGGCAAACAGTTACAGTGTTGGAGTTTCAATTGGATCATATCCCTCCCATTTCGGATCAGGAAATTGAAGTTGTGTTGACCAGGTTCATCAAGTTTGCAGCCAACGTAAAGGAGAAATGAAACGCCCTTCTGGATGATGATCTTCTGGAAGGAGATGATGTGCATTGATTATAGATAGTGGTTCCTGCGGAGCAATGGAGAATCTCCAGTGCATTCATTGCCCCACTCCTCTCAGTGGCGGTTTTTAGGGCTAGAACCCTAATCAGGGCTTAGGTGGCTCAATCTGAGCCTTCCATTGTATTTGAATCTAAGCCATCCACTGGACTGGGCTTGATATAAAAGGGGCATCCCCCCTCATTTGTAAAATATTAGAATTAGATCAGAGTTAGACAGAATCAGAGATAGAGTTGAGCTAGAGAGTAGAAGAGGCTTTTAGTTAGAAGTTAGCTTAGTTGAAAAGGAAAGAAAGGCTTTCCCCTTTGAATTTTTTCGTAAAAGGTTGTTGTGGAGGACTCTCATAATATAAAGAACTTCATTGATCAGTGATTCTCTCTGTCGTTGTGAGCAGTTGACAAGGCTTTTTCGTCTTTCCAATTCAAGTAGATAGAGTAAAGTAGATTTAATTCCATGCAAGTAGTTGTTAATTGTGGAATGTGGCATTTTATTTGAGCAAGTCTTCTTTCATCCATACCACTAGTGGACTAGCTGATGGTGAGTTCGCCCTGCGTGGTCAACTAGAATATTGGCACTTAACTTCGATTGTGGTAAATATGACCATATGCATCGTTGTGATGGTATGTACATGTTGTGTCATAATTTGAACACCTTTCTCATCCTTTGAAGATTGCACCGATTTTGTGGAAGTTGTCTGAAGGAAAGCGAATCAAAGTCTGGTTTGAAGATTGTTGAAGTTGATCCTCGCATTCCACCCTTTAGAAGTAGATTGTAGAATCCCTACCCTTATCCCTTTTAAATTCGGTATTTTCCGGGTTAACTTAGGAATCAGAGCATCATCATCAAACCATTTGTGTCTTAATTGCTTCACAAAGTTGAAAAAAATTTGTAAGTCCCCTTGGAATACCCAGCATATTCACATCAACCAACTGAGCCTATTCGCTATATAAACAACCTTGGAGTTGAACGCATGATCTTTCACGCAATCTTAGCATGCGGAATATTTTGATCAAGAGAGAATAGGGTGACCATTGGACATTTTATTCTGTGTTGGTGTGGTCATAAAACACCCGTCAACACTGTCCAATAGCTTGCATTTAGTGAATATATCATAGATGATGCATGTTTGTTGAGAAGAGTATTTGTTTGTCTTGAAAGGTTAGATAATGCATTCTGGATTATTGCATTATTTGTATGATCTCTATATAAGGAGAGTATTCGTTACCTTAGATATTAATACTAGGATTGTGATGAGAGCTTGAATCAAGTACAATGCACCCTGCTAAGTTATTAGTTTAACTCAGGAAAGCTAGCTAAACTCCTAGGAAATATTCATTCCCGTATAGGAGAGAATAGAAGAAGTACTTGCGATGCAGATTCATCCCAGTAGGAATACTTGATGTAGGATTTTTGTGGTACGGATTACCATGATAGGACAAAAGACCTACGCGTAGTGTAAGATAGCCCTAAGTCAAATCAACCCTGAATAGTGTATGTGACAGTTGACCCTCAGTAAAGATACTGTATGAACACTTTGGCCAAACTAGTGTAATGAACAAAACATCCTCTTAGACTGGGCGATGATTACACTGTCAAGATCACCGTTATCTCGTATTGCATACTAGATCGAGAGTTTACTGGATGTACAGGTTTTAGCTATGTAGGACACACCACTATGCTCAGTCGATATACAGTATTGGTTACCCTACCAATCTCTTTGTTGAAGGAAGGGCCATCTACCAAATGGTAGATGTGCAGGGGACTGCATTATAAGTCCATGGTTGGCGAAGCGTCCGAGTGATGTTTTTCCTCCTTACTAGGCTACTGAAGCACCAAGATTTGAAAGGCGGATTCACGAACCTTCTTACCACTATTAGTTCAAAAGCTCAATGAGCTATGTATGTTCATGTATGTATGATTACTCTGATGTTCATTAGAAAAGAGGTTTCCTTGTTGAAATATATTGTCTTGTTCATTTGAAAAGAAAAAGATTTCAAGTTGATAGTTATAATGTATCTTGTTTAATTGTCAATGAAAAGAAAAGAAATGTTTTATAGTACTTTCTTTGATGCATGTTATCTATGTTAAATGTTGTAGTTTAAGAAAAAAAAATTACGTTAGGCTCAGGTCGTTACACTAAGAGGTATGCGTTCCTCGAAGTAACTCTGAATTCAATTCAGTAGCATAACAATACCAGAATTTCCAAAAGATAGGAATGAAGCAGCAAGGCATCAATAAATAGACTTCAATTGGAAATGAATCAACTGTAACCTCCAAGAAGTCGAAACATTCAGCTTCCAAAAGGGACGCCACCTTTTCAATTTGCAAATAAAATATTAAATTACCTTTTCATTCATTTCTTTAGGTGTCCAAGATAAGAGGCATTTAATTTAACTTTTAAAATATTAAACTTCATCACTTAAGGCGTCCAAAACAAGTCCCCCTTTTCAAACAACTTGAAGTTGATCACCTAGGCACATGGTCCAAAAAGAAACACTAAAAAAATGACTAAGTTAATAAAAATTAGCTCCAAGAGGAATGAAGAAGCCAACACCCAAACTGGATTGCCTCACTGCCAAAAATAGAATGATGGATTGAAATAGCTAAGTTGCTGCTAAAATGACACTGGCACAAATAGTACATACCAAAAATAGCATACTGCTATAAATAGTATGTGTTACCAGACTCAATTTGAGCACAAACCAGGAAGCTAATATGACACACTCAATATAGCAAGTGCCTGGAAAGGTTGACATAATCAGATGCATGTTACACCCCTCTGGATACCTCTGAAAACCAAGAAAAACCTAGAAACCTTTCCTGCATGCAAAATACCAAATAGAAATGCTTGTCATTTTCATGAAATGCATATTACCACACCCTGAAGCTCTCCAAAAACCCAGAAAGCTCCAAAAATCTCACCGACAAACTCTTGCATGCAAGCCTTCCGAAACTCATCAAAAACCTCTTACAAAAAAAAACCCTAATTTGCACTTCTAATTAGCCTACGGGTCTCCGGAAATAGGTTAATTGCCACTGAAGAGTGTAATGTCCCCCTTTGGGATTTACCATAATTCTTGTCCTGATCTTCTGAAGATATATTTTATGATGGTTTAGTGTTCAAACTATATTCTTTTTCTCCTTTTCCTGATCAATCATAAGATAAAAACATTCATAAATCTATTCATTTTTATATCAAATAATCACAATTACTTATAAGGTTTAATAATTGCAACAAGCATCATTAGTGCGTAATGGTATAATACATATATATATAGATCTATATATATATATATATTGTTTTACTTATATCCATTAGTATTCATATATATATATTTATATAATTATTCTTTCCTTATTCATATATATATTCTTTATTCATTGCATATTATTCATTATAAAATTTATCTATATCTATGCATATATACTTGTATGCCTATTAGATAATATATATATTAAATGACTATATTCTAATGCATAACAATCATTGTTGTTGCTATTCTGAATTGCAGATCGAATTTATCCATGTCCTTTTTTTCCTCCCTCTTCCTTATTTTCCTTCCTTCTATTTATACCATTCAAGGTAGGTGACTCATGGGGGGAATGTATTGTTTGCTGAAAGAGGTGACTTTTCACACAATATATCCCTTTGTTAGATTTAATTGCTGCCTTTAAAGGCTTATTATCACAATAATATCTATTTTGAAAATAATATATTATTACTAATCATTATGATATTTCAGATTATATACTTATTTTATTATTTTATTTTGATTTTTTATTCGACATATTTTAACATTAAAGTATAATAATAAAACCAATTTGCTAATATTTTATTATTATTTTATTCTAATATATTACAATCTTTGATGTGCAATGATTATAATATTTATTTATTATTATTTTCTTTTTATATTAAGTTATTTAATACTAGAATGTAATAAAAATAATTTGCCTATATATTTATTATATTTGTTATTTCATATTAATATATTTTTATATTGATATGGTACACATTTATTTTATATTTAATAGTTACAATATTAATTGATGTTTATGTTTTACATTAATTATATATGTATATTTTTAATAATGTTTATAATATTTAAATCATTAACTTGTTTATATTATATTATAATTACAATATTATTATTTAATTGTTCTATACATTTTATATAATAATATTATATTTTATCTCTATATTGATATGTGTAATATTTTTAACATGTTATTGTATATCTAAAGATATAAATATATTAAGCGTATACTTATCTCAGATGCCCCTTTGTGATGGGGACATCACAAGTTTCCCCCGCTTGACTTTGCTTGTCCTCAAGCAAAAATCACTTTAGTTTCTCCTAGGATCTCTTCCTCTCATCTGTCATTAACGACACACAGGTTAGTCACATTTTTAAATGAGAAAGTTCTATAATGATTATTCTATTTGAATGTGTAAATAGATATTAAAATATAAATATATTAAATATATACTTATCTTTGTGATGGGGACATCACAAGTCTCCCCTGCTTGATATTGCTTGTCCTCAAGCAATTGTTATAGCTCCTTCCTTCCTTAATGGTCTTGGCTGGTACAATGATCTTTACCCTGGGAAGACTATAACGCCTTGTTATGTCTGATCTTTTTCCAGGCCTTCTGGATACCTCTTTAGGGAGGATATCCAGCCTAAATCCTAAGAAAAGATTGTATCATTCTCCAGGACTTTTAGATGCCTTACTTAAAAGGGCATCCAACCTAAGAATCCTAAAGAGAGATTGTAACATCTTCTCTTAAGGCCTTCTGGATACCTCTTAAGGGTAACCAGCCTAGAAATCCTAAGAGAGGATTGTGACTCCTTCTCTTAGGCCTTTTGGATACCTCGCTTGAAGGTAACCAGCCTAAGTGAATCCTAGAAAAAGGTTGACACCTCTTCCTAGGCCTTTTGGATACCTTGTTTAAGGGTAAGCAACCTAGAAATCCTAGAAAAAAGTTGTGACACCTCTTCCTAGGCCTTTTGGATACCTTGTTTAAGGGTAACCAGCCTAGAAATTCTAGAAAAAGGTTGTGACACCTCTTCCTAGGCCTTTTGGATACCTTGTTTAAGGGTAACCAGCCTAGAAATCCTAGAAAAAGGTTGTGACACCTCTTCCTAGGCCTTTTGGATACCTTGTTTAAGGGTAACCAGCCTAAGAATCCTAGAAAAAGGTGGTGACACCTCTTCCTAGGCCTTCTGGATACCTTTTTAAGGGTACCCAGCCTAGAAATCCTAGAGAAAGGTTATGACATCTCTTCCTAGGCCTTCTGGATACCTTGTTTACGGGTAACCAGCCTAAGAATCCTAGAAAAAGGTTGTGACACCTCCTCCTAGGCCTTCTGGATACCTTGTTTAAGGGTAACCAGCCTAAAAAAAATTCCTAGGAAAGGTGGTGGCACCTCTTCCTAGGCCTTCTGGATGCTTGGTTCCTCAAGTGTATCCATCCTTGTAGTTCTTACATGTATCATAATGTCAAATTCTTCCTAGGTGTGGAAGATTGTCTTACTACTTAATTTTGAAAATATTACATTCATGAGTTCATCTCTTGCTCTAATTAAGGGCCATCATGCCTTGCCCTTTCTGAGTTTGTTTGTTTTTTAGTGCCTCAACAGTTTCTTTTCTTTCCCATGTAGCATCATCTTCTAGGAGTCTCTTCCATTTGATTAAAAATTCTGTGATATTCCTATTCCTTAATTTCCTTTCTTTGGTGTTCATGATAAATTATGGTTCTAAGGTGAGTTGTCCTTCTTCATCTTGTTAGCTCAAACACACAAGCAAGTAGCCCAAGCAGGCAAACAAGCAACTCAAGCACATAGGCAAGTAGCTTAAGCACATAGGCAAGTAGCTCAAGTAGACAAACAAGTAGCTCAAGCATGCAAGCAAGTAGCTCCAACAAGTATTCAACTAGCTCAAGTAGACAGGTAGACAGCTCAAGAACGCAAGCAACCAGCTCAAGAATGCAAGCAACTAGCTCAAGCATGCAAGTGACCAGCTCAAGCATGCAAGTAATCAGCTCAAGCAAGTAGGGAAGTAGCTTAAGTAGACAAGAAAGTAGCTCAAGCATACAAGCAAGCAGCTCAAGCAAGTAGGTAACCAGCTCAAGCATGTAAGCAAGTAGCTCAGGCAAGCAAGCAACTAGCTCAAGCAAGTAGGCAACTAACTCTAGCACACAAGCAACCAGCTCAAGTAAGTAGGCAACTAGCTCAAGCACACACAGGATCGCAGAAAAGACGCTCTGATACCACTGCAATGTCCCTTTTTAGGTTTACCATAATTCTTGTCCTGATCTTCTGAAGATATATTTTATGATGGTTTAGTGTTCAAACTATATTCTTTTTCTCCTTTTCCTGATCAATCATAAGATAAAAACATTCATAAATCTATTCATTTTTATATCAAATAATCACAATTACTTATAAGGTTTAATAATTGCAACAAGCATCATTAGTGCGTAATGGTATAATACATATATATATAGATCTATATATATATATATATTGTTTTACTTATATCCATTAGTATTCATATATATATGTTTATATAATTATTCTTTCCTTATTCATATATATATTCTTTATTCATTGCATATTATTCATTATAAAATTTATCTATATCTATGCATATATACTTGTATGCCTATTAGATAATATATATATTAAATGACTATATTCTAATGCATAACAATCATTGTTGTTGCTATTCTGAATTGCAGATCGAATTTATCCATGTCCTTTTTTTCCTCCCTCTTCCTTATTTTCCTTCCTTCTATTTATACCATTCAAGGTAGGTGACTCATGGGGGGAATGTATTGTTTGCTGAAAGAGGTGACTTTTCACACAATATATCCCTTTGTTAGATTTAATTGCTGCCTTTAAAGGCTTATTATCACAATAATATCTATTTTGAAAATAATATATTATTACTAATCATTATGATATTTCAGATTATATACTTATTTTATTATTTTATTTTGATTTTTTATTCGACATATTTTAACATTAAAGTATAATAATAAAACCAATTTGCTAATATTTTATTATTATTTTATTCTAATATATTACAATCTTTGATGTGCAATGATTATAATATTTATTTATTATTATTTTCTTTTTATATTAAGTTATTTAATACTAGAATGTAATAAAAATAATTTGCCTATATATTTATTATATTTGTTATTTCATATTAATATATTTTTATATTGATATGGTACACATTTATTTTATATTTAATAGTTACAATATTAATTGATGTTTATGTTTTACATTAATTATATATGTATATTTTTAATAATGTTTATAATATTTAAATCATTAACTTGTTTATATTATATTATAATTACAATATTATTATTTAATTGTTCTATACATTTTATATAATAATATTATATTTTATCTCTATATTGATATGTGTACTTTTTAACATGTAATTGTATAGCTAAAGATATAAATATATTAAGCGTATACTTATCTCAGATGCCCCTTTGTGATGGGGACATCACAAAGAGTGTAGGGTTAAATTGGGGACATTACAATATCTCGTTGAGGGGATCACATACAGAGGGAGGCTCTCAGGTGAGAAATCTCTCAGTCGATCATTTGGGAGAGACTGCACGTCAACCCAGAGGTCGACCACCTCAACCGATTGTCGAGGTTGCTAGCACACCATTACATCATCCTACAAGACCTTCAGGCAGAGAATGACCAAGAGCGCCGAAGACAACGGATACTACAACAATACGAGGAAAGGAGCAAGTGGGAGGAGGAGGAATGTGACACTAGCCGAAGGCGTACTCTTGGCAATGAATGATTGTACGACCAACAATTAAAGCCCATACAACCCAATAAGGACAAAATCCGAGTACCAAGCAGGAAACAAACACTGAAAGAAAGGGTATGATGATTACTTAGATTAAAGGAACAAGAAACCCGACAAAGAAGACTAAAACAAATTGTTGAAGAAATGAATGAAGACGTTAATGAAATAAATCAATCTATTGTTAATTTACACTAAAATCTTGCCGAGGAAAGTAAAGGAGGAACCTTCAGGACACCATCGGCAACAGATAGAGAAAAACTAAAAAATGATGAAAATAAACTTTTAAAAGAACTTGAAAACAGTATAAGCCACATTCCAGAGTTGTCCATATCGGACGATGAGGGAACAAAGATCGGAGGATTTGAGCCGAAGACCCCAAGGTAGAGGGAGTACCGGTATGAACCCCAAGAGACTCAAGTTGCAAAAGACGCTGAGTGGGGACATGTTACTAACCTGTACGTGGCCGAAAGTGCAAGAGAGGCACCAAAACATCAAGTGAGAAATAGTCCAATCAGGTCCAACGTACAAGGAGGGAATCGGGGAAGAAACATGGTCACTCTGTCAGTCAACGGGTAGAAATTGCCGAAGTTCATGGGGAATACTTCAAAGGATCCCGTACATCACTGTAAAACGTGCGAGACAATATGGATAGCGAATGTGCAAGACAATGTGGATTATTGGCTATGAGCATTCCTAGCAATGCTGAGAGGCATTGCCATAGATTGGTACATGGAACAGGATGCAGCAAATAAAGTCTCATGGCATTTACTCAAAAGAGAATTTGAAGAGGAATTTAAACTTCTTAGGGACGATAATGAAATTGTGGCAAAAATATATAACATGAAGCAAGAAAAGAATGAGAATGTATGAGCCTACAATCGTAGACTCAAGGAGTTGTTGGTGAAGCTGGAGACATAGCTAGCAGACGACTTAAAGAAACGGTGGTTCATTGAAGGACTACTTCCCTCCCTACGGAAGAAAATGAAGGTGGTACCTCCATCGTCGAATGTGGAAGCCTACAAACATGCAATGGACATCGAGAGTGAGAACAAGACATCCTCGAGGGAAAAAGAAAACTGATGATGACAGTACGGAGGGGAGCAATGAAGATGAGTCAAAGACAGTATAAGCTCTCCGATGGGATATGATGAGGATGATGTGATAGACCTTACATAGATTGATAGAAAGACGGATATGAATTTCAATAATTATGTTAAAGACTTGTAAGCAGTATCAATCTCAGTTCATGTCCATTTACTTTACATCTCTTAATGCATTTGGTTTGAAAGAAGTTGTGACATACCTAATAAATCTTGATAACTCTGTCTTTGATGTTGTAAACAATAGACAATGAAGCCAATCTTTAGATCAAATACTTAGGAGTATAAGAGTAAGAATAGATAAATATCTCTTCTAAATTCGATATAAGTATAGTATTTGCAATGCTCTTGTTGAGGTTGCAGGCTTGTCACTTGATATCAGACAGCAGTTCTAAATGCTTCAATCACTATACTGATGTCGACTAAGTGGAGGTTGCTGGCTCCCAGTTCCTATCTGGACGCCTCCTACTTACAGCGGACTTTATATGTATATGCATATATATGTCGGTTGGCCGGCTTTACCCTTGAGGCACGCAACCTGTATAGGTCCGATTGTTCTCCACTGATTCTCGCGATCCTCTTGGTCCTGTATGTCGATGCTATGCTATTTCTAGAGTTTGCTCTCTTCTCAGATTCTTAGGTCATGTAATCTTGACTTCAACTGACTCCTTTTTATTCGTTGTGTATTTATCTTGGCATTCGCTTCCTCTTCGTCAATTGATGCCTCCTATTCTTCATTGCCTCGACTATATATAAGTTCTTTAACCGATGCATCCTTTCATTCTCTAGGCGACCCTCCAGAGAAACGCGTTTGGTCATTTATCAAAAACGCATCTAATCATCTGCCATTCGTAATGCTTCATGACTGAATCATATTGGCTATATTATGATTAGTATTATTTATATAAATAATGAATTGTTTTATATATTTTTTTTAATACAATTATATTTCAATGTATGTATGTGTATATTTATATATTTATTTATATTTATATATTTATTTATATATATATATATATATACTTATATATATATATATATATACATAGTTGTATATGTCTATTGGAAAATGCAAATGAATTAGAGCATATACTTATCTTAATTCGGTCTATAGGATGGGGACATCACAAGTCTCCCCTGCTTGATATTGCTTGTCCTCAAGCAATCCTTAATAACTTTTTTTTCTTTAATATCTTGACATTCTTTGCCGGTGCAATGGTCTTCATCCTGTAGAAGATTGTAACATCTTGTTACATCCAATCTCTTTCCAGGCCCTCTGGATACCTCACTATGGAGTGTACCCAGCCCTCCTGGGAAAAGATTTAGAGCATCTCTTCCCAGGCCCTATGGATACCTTATCTAAGGGTATCCAGCCTTGGAATCCTAGGAAAAGGGATTGTAACACCTCTTCCCAGGCCCTTTGGATATCTCACTATGGAGTGTATCTAGCCCTCCTAGGAAAAGATTTGGAACATCTCTTCCCAGGCCCTCCAGATGCCTTATTTTAAGGATATCCAACCTTGGAATCCTAGGAAAAGGGGTTGTAACACCTCTTCCCAGGCCCTCTGGATATCTCACTATGGAGTGTATCCAGCCCTCCTGTGAAAAGATTTGAAACATCTTTTCCCAAGCCCTCTGGATACCTTATTCTTAAGTGTATCTAGCCTTATAATCCTCAAAAGGATTGTAAACATCCCTTTCAGGCCCTCAGGGTACCTTAATTTAAGTGTACCCAGCCTTAGATTCCTAGAAAAAAAATTGACATATCCTCCAAGCCTTCTGGATACTTGATTTCTGAAGTGTATCCAGCCTTAAGTCTTTACATGTATTACAATGTAATATTGCATACTATCCTCAAGTCATGTTCTTGTGCATGAAGAATATCTTTTTAACTTATTTGAAGATATTACATTCAAGAGTTCATCTCTTGTTTTAGTCAAAACCCATCATGTTTTGCCCTTCTTGAGTTTTATTCTTAAATGCCTTAATAGTTTCTTCTCTTTCCCATGTAGCATCGTCTTCAGGGAGTCCCTTCAATTTGATTAGAAACTCGATAATGATCATGTTCCTTAATTTCATTTCTCTAGTGTCAACGATGAATTCTAGTTCTAAGGTGAGTTGCCCTTCCTCATTTAGTGGAGGTAACTTAGTGCAAGGAAGGACTTGTTGCCCAAAGACCTTTTTAAGCCGAGATACATGGAAGACATTGTGGATCTTGTTGTGTTCTGGTAGCTCTACCTCGTAAGCGACCCTGCCTACTCTTCTTATAACTCTGTAAGGACCATAGAAACGTGGTTTTAGCTTTTCAGCCCAACTCTTTTTGATTGATGCTTGCTTGTATGGTTGTAGCCATAGAAATACGAGATCCCCAACTTCAAATGTCCTTTCTATGCGGTGTCGATCAGCATAGATTTTCTGCTAGTTTTGGGCTTGCTGCAGATTTTCCTTAAGAGTCTTAATGAGATCAATGTTCTTCTGTATGAAGTCCTGTGCACTTTGCACCTTGCTTTCTTGGGTGACCAAATGTCCAAAGGAAGGGGCTTCATATCCATATAGGGCCTCAAAAGGGCTCATTCCAATTGACATATAGTGGGTGGTATTATAACAATATTCGCCCAAGTGTAGCCATTTTATCCATTCGGTCTGTTGACCTGTTACATAATTCCTTAAGTAACCATCTATCCACTTGTTAACTATCTCTGTTTGCCCATCCATTTGTGGGTGGTAACTTGTACTTGGGGTTAGATTTGTCCCTACTAGCCGAAAAGCTTCTTGCCAAAATTGGCTAAGAAATTTACTATCCCTATCACTGATGATTGTTTTGGGTATTCCATGAAGCCGAAAGACTTCCTTAAAGAATAATTCTGCTACCTGAGATGTTTTGTATTCTGATTAAATTGCAAAGAAGTGGGCATACTTAGTAAGTCTGTCCACTACCACATAAATACTATCTTTCCCATGTGTCTTTGGCAATCTGGTTATGAAATTCATCAAGATACTTTCCCATTTCTGGTTGGGAATGGGTAGTGGTTGTAATAGACCTGCAGGATGACTTTGTTCCACTTTATTTTGTTGACAAGTCATACGTTCTTGTACATGTTTAAGTACATCACCTTTTAATCCCTTCCATGAATACTTCTCTCTAATTTGTTTATACGTTTTGCAATATCCTTGGTGGCCCGCCAAAGGGCTATCATGGAGTTCCTTAATAATTTTATTCTTTATCTTTGAGTGGGGAACAAGAAATATCTTTCCCTTATATAAGATGAGATCATCCCATATCTTGTATTCTTCATTTGGCAACCTTCCTTCTAAGATTTATGAGGCTTGTGCATCTTTGGCATATTCGGTAATAATATCATGTTTCCAATCCTTTGAAATGCTTGTGATGATGTTGAGGTAGGGGCGCCTAGATAATGCATCTGTCACTTCATTGTTGGTTCCTTTAACATATTCTATGTCGAAATCATAGGCTTGAACTTGGCTCACCCACTTTTGTTGTTTTGTTGACAATCATTACGATCCTTTTGATGCATGAAGAATCTTAGACTATTGTGGTATGTTTTGATGATGAATTTTCCACAGACTAGGTATTGTCTAAATTTGGCAAGCGCGTGCATAATAGCCAACATCTCTTTGTCATATATGGAGTATTGCTTCTCAGACTCCGTCAGCTTGCGGCTTTCGAAGGCTATAGGATGTTTCCTTTGCATGAGAACCACACCGATTCCTTCTCCGGAGGCATCACATTGTAGCTCAAATGGTAGTGCGAAATCGGGAATGGTGAGGATAGCGCAAGTGCTCATGGTTTCCTTGAGTTATTCAAAGGCTTGTTGGGCTTGGTCATTCCAAATAAAGGCCCTTTTCTTTGTCAAGTCTGTGAGGGGAGCGGCTAATTTGGAGAAACCCTTTACAAAACACTTATAGTAGCTGCATAATCCCACAAAGCCTCTAAGTTGAGTCAAGGTCCTTAGTTTGGGCCATTCCTTGATGGCCTTGACCTTCTCCTCATCCACGCTTACCCCTTCCGCATTGATCTTGTGTCCCAAATAGAGTATCTCTTCTAGCCCAAATTCACATTTTGACATCTTCGCATAGAGAGATTTCGATTCCAAAATACTTAAAACTTCTTCAATATGGCAAAGATGCTCTTCCCATGTTTTGCTATAGATCAAGATATCATCAAAGAAGATTGGTAAAAACTTCCTCAGTTGTTGGCAGAAAATGTGGTTCATGCATGATTGGAAGGTGCCTGGGGCGTTGGTGAGACCGAAGGGCAAGACTTGAAACTCAAAATGCCCATAATGGCATCGAAATGTTGTTTTTGGTACATATTCCTTCATCGGGATTTGATGATATCCCGAGCATAAATCAATTTTGGAAAAGTATCTTGCTCCATGAAGTTCATCAAATAGTTCATCTATCCTTGGGATGGGATAATGGTTCTTGATAGTTTTTTGATTTGTTGTAACCAAAATGAAATTTTTGGCTTTCTGCTTAAATTGAGCTAAACAATGTAAAAATGTCGTCGAAAGTATGTTTTAGGTCAAACCAAACATGAAGTCTTTGTGGGTTTCTATAGATGAAATTATAGTTAAAATTCTGAAAATTTGAAAATTAGGCTTTCATGCCCCTATTTTTAGGGAAACCCTTAAAAATAGAAACTTCCCAAAAATGATTGAAAATGATTTTGATAGGGTTAATTGACTTCATGATCACACCGATCAAGACAGAATCATCAAAAGACATGTTTTACTCTGGTTGGTCTATTCTCGTTTTTCAGGAAGAAAGTTAGGAGCTCTACAGCCCTTAATGGCAGATTGGCCAGTACCAGGTGCTAAAAGTTAAACCTCAAAAGCTCCAACGAATAAGCCATGGCAGAAAAGGTCAAAAATATGTTATAACAAGGGAGTTTCTCAAAACGAAAAAGGCCAAAATTTGGCTAACTCTCGAACCTCCACGTTTTGCTACCAAGGCAAAACCCAGTCTACAGGTCAAAAAGGCACCCCTCTTGAAGAAAGGCACCTTTGGATCTCAGAGGGCAAATCAAAGCACCTGACACCTTCAGATCATTCATCTCCTTCGTGTTCATGTTGTCTCGACAATGCGACCATCACTCAGATCATCCGATTTAGAAATCAACGGCCAATCATCAACGAAGTGTGGAGGAGCTAACAACAATGAAGATGTCGAAACAGAGAGCCTCAAGCTAAAAGCGCCTCTGCTGCCCAGGGGTGTGTTGACGTGTTTTTTATGACAATGCCAGCACAGAATAAAATGTCCAACAGTCACTCTATTCTCTCTTGATCAAAGTGTTCCACATGGTAAGATTGCGTGAAAGTTCATGTGTTCAACTCCAAGGTTCCTTTTATTGCAAATAGACTCAGTTGGTTGATGTGAATATGCTGGTTATTCCAAGGGGACTTACGTAATTGTTCAACTTAGTGAAGAAGATGAACGATTTAACTATGATGCTCTGACTTCTAAACTAACTGGGAAATGCTAAATTTAAAAGAGATAAAGGGATAAGGGGTCTACAATCTATTTCTAAGACGTAGAATGCAAGGACAGGCTTTGACAATCTTCGAACCAAAACTTTGTTTCGTCTCCCCTTCGAACAACAGTAACAAAGTTGGTGCAATCTTCAAAGGATGGATAAGATATTCAAACTATGATTCAACATGTGCACTCCGTCAAAATGATGCAAGTGAACACACGAATCACAACCGAAGTTAGGTATTGATATTCCAGTTGACCACGCAAGGCAGACTTACCATCAGCAAACCCGCTAGTGGTATGGATAAAGGAAGATTTGTCCAAACCAAACGCCACACTCCACAATTAATAGCTACTTGCATAAAGGGAAATCTACTTTACTCTACTCTACTTGAATCAGAAAGACAAAAAGATCTTATCAACTACCCACAATGCAAGATAGAATCACCAATCAATGAGAATCCTTATATCATGAGAGTCTTACATAACAATCTTTTACAAAAACCTTCAAAGGGAAAGTTTCTCTTTCCTTTCCAAACTAAGCTAACTCCTAGCTTTACTTCTATCTAGCTCAACTCTATCTCTGATTTCTGTCTAGCTCTGATCTATCTCTATCCAATAATTTACAAATGAGGGGGGATGCCCCTTTTATATCTAGCTCAGTCCAGTGGACGGCTTAGATTCAAATACAATGGAGGGCCCAAATCGAGCCACCTAAGCCCTGATTAGGGTTCTAGCCCTAAAAACCGCCACTGAGAGGAGTGGGGTAATGAATGCACTGAAGATTCTCCACTCCTCATCACGAACCACTATCTGTCATCAATGCACATCATCTCCTTCCAGAAGATCGTCATCCAGAAGGGCGTTTCCCTTCTCCTTCTCGCTGGCTACAAATCCGATGAACCTGTCCAACACTGCCTCAACTTCCTGATCCGAAATGGGAGGAATGTGATCCAGCTGAAACTCTAAAACTGTAACTGTTTGCCCATGTCGAGCACAAGATTTCTTCCAGGCAACAAGGGCTTCCTGGGTGTTCTGTATAAAGCTGGAGAACATAGAAGTGTTCTCGAAATCATCCTGTGTGAAGGTCTTCACCTCAGAAAAGAATGGTGTTAGCCTGCTCCTCAATTCGTCTGCAGTTACCTCTTCAGGAGTTAGCCTCCTGGCAAAGATTGCCTCCAATGTGTTGAAGACTCCATCCAAGATATTCGTCATGGCTTTTTTGACCCTAACAGAATCTGCCTGTGATGCATTGTAGAATCCTCAGCCAATAACTACTGAAGAATACCATCCGGCGAAGTCGTATCTATCCCCTTACTGAATTACACCTCCATCGACCAAAACCTGTGGAGGTATGCTCATCAAAGCCCCTAAATGGAGAACAACTCTCGTCTGATAGATACGAGCCTCTCCCCAAGCATGGTTAATGGCATCCGTCCTAGCCATAATATCGGAAGCTTGCCCATAGGCATGTGCAAGATCCTCCATGAACTTTCTTGTTTCTGTACGCACACTGGCAACCCACTTGTCTGCCTGTTGTGTCATCCTTTTCAAATCTTCTAAACCACTGATTGACTCCCTAGAAAATTCAGCTGGAAGCTCAATTGCCTGGTTCTCTTGCCCACAAGGACGGGACAAGTGTTGCACGTAGCCAATCAGTGTCTTGTGCTCTACCTTTAACTTTTTATATTTGCCCTCAACATAGGACAATCTATCCTTGAGTGCTCGATAGGAATTATCGCACTCCTCAACCACTTGTGCTCCAGTAGGTCGGCCAAGTTCCATGGTTGTAATCACATAGTTTTCTGGAACGGCCTTGTCCCGATCACACTTTACCTGAGGTACTGCCATATGCAAAGTTCGGGATCATCCTCATCTGTTGAAATCTTGGAGAACTTCCTAGCCTTTTTCTTTGTTGGAGGTGCGCTGATTCTCTGTAGCAACTCCTCCATCTCGACTGCAGGATCAATCTCATCTATAGGGTCACGCTTCATCCTATCCCTTAACCATTCTGGCACCTCCTGCTGCATATCTGATATAACAAAAGGCTACTCAACCTCGGCCTCTACCTCATGAACTTCTCTCTTGCTTTCGTTCCGACGAGGCTCATCATCATCCATAGGCTCAGTGTCTCCCGAGCTCTGGACATCCTGATATGAAGTAGCATCATCCTCAAGAGCTACCTCAATCTCATGCTGAAACTGAGTATCAGTGGCCATCCCGTCATCTGTCTCTTGCTGATTTTCCTGCTGGTTATCTTCTCGGGGCATGTTGACGCTCTAGCCCACTGATTCTCTACGAGGTGGCTGACTTTCTACTTGTATTGCCTGTTTTGCCTGCAATCTCTCCCTCTGATCAGCAAACAATGATACCTCCTGCAAACTTGGAGAGTTTGCCCAAGATGGCGTATGCAAGGACTCCTCAACTAACAAAGGCTCAGGTCGAACTGGCTCTTTTCCTCTAGGCTCTGGAGTTTGACCTACCTGCCTTCCCTGTCTGGCTGTTGGCGATCTGTTATCTCCCATCAAATTATATGTAAGGGGAATTGATCTTCCCTTAAGTCGGCTGACATGCCTCTCTATCCAACTCCGTGTAAATGTCAAGACTGAGATACAAAGCGTATCCAAGTCGGTAATCTCCGGCTTTGACCAATCGGGGAGTGGTAGAGGTGTATCCCTCACTTTCGTGTAATCAGCCTGTACAACATTTATGTCCTCTTCAATCTGATCCGGTACTGGGACAATTTCACACTCCCTGATCATCACCAACGATATCCGAGAGAACATTCTCTTCCTGACCTGGATCTCATCCACTGCACTTGCCCAAAAGTCTTATATCTATGCCTTGTGCCTAAACTCTTCTGAGAATATCCATCTGATGTTTCTGTGGGGATCGTAATAGTGTCTGCTGGTGTGGTAGGAAAGGTGGAAGAATTGGAGCTCATTTTCTGCCTCCCTAGCTACTTGCAACGATGGGCAGATTTCATCTGAATTCCTCATGGTAATTGGAATCCAAGTCCACCTTTCTTCTTCTTCTTCTGAACCTTATCATAGGCAATCAGTTGCCTAGATACTTCCAGCATCACTATCCTGTTTGTGGGATATCGGGGCAATCTGTAAGGATAAGAAGAGAACCCTTGCAGCCTTATGTAGGTGAACTTTGGAAATTGGATAAACCAACATCCGAATTTCTCAATCATTTCTTGTGCTTCCCTGGATATTTTGTGATGGGTTCTTTGCTGCAAGGTCCTTGTAATATGCATAGTGAAGGCGTCATTAACCATTTTGTAATTAGTTGTGCTTGTCAAATGCAACTGTGGACAAGCCTCATGTATTTTAAATTGATGGGAACCGCACCCGATTGGTTCTTTATAGGAGATTCCCCTATACTTCGTCATGCGAGCCAGCATATAGACGATGTAAGAGCCCATATAAAACGTTTTCGTTCTCCTCACGCCACGGAGCTGCTCATGTATGCTATCACTGATCATCAATGCCCAATCCATGTAATCTTTGCCCTCTAGCACCAAGTTGATATAATAAAACATCCAAGGTTCAAAGATGAAAGCTTGGGGGCATCCTCCAACTCTGCTTAACATCATAATCAAATCACCAAACTCCTGCCTCAAATCCTCTGAGACTATCTACTTGGGAAATTTTGTACGAGTTGGCTTGGGTTTAATCATCCACCTGGTATTTATCAAATCAGCACATCGGTCCGTTGTGGATGAGTACATTCTTCCAGCTCTTTCCCTTGTCTTATAGATCATCTTCTCATGGACTGGAATCCCGAATGCCTCTCCAATTGCTTCAAGTGTCAGGTTGGCCAATATCTTGCCATCTAGCGAAGTGATCATCCTCTGCTCCGTGTTGTAGTGGTGGGCGCATTCCATGATGAGCTCTGGACACCGGATAGTTGGTGGAAAACTGGCAGTTGCATACAGTCCACTCCTAACAATATTGTGTGAAGTCACTGATGGGTGATGGCCTCCAGTCCCCATCATTCTTCTTTTGAATGCCTCCAGGTTGAACGAGCCCAAGTTCGTGTCAGCCAGCTTGCCCAACTTTGATGAGAATTTTGATTCCGGCAAGAAAGACTTGCTTAATTTCTTGATCAACGCTTGTCTCGATGTGTTTTCCTTTGCGGATTTAGTGTGGTTCCCTCTGGCTGCAGCCTTTCTACTTGATTCGGCCATTCTGCAAGGAACAAAAGCTTCGGCCATTCTGCAAGGAACAAAAGCTATTTAGAAAACAAGATTTTCAAATAATAAAATAATCACCATTGAGGGTGTCAGCAGATTTTTAAAACAAAAAGGCTGCAACACTTTTGCCATTTCCAACTGCAAACCTCAACTGTCTTGTTCGTTTCAATGTTCTTACTTCAACTGCGAAATTTTTGTACTTGCAGCAATTATGAAACTTCTTTTCAAATTCGTACTTCTCCTCTAAAATGTACTTTCAGCAACTTGCTTGCTTTTCTTAAATGCATTTTTCAGCAAGCTTGTGAACTTGAACTGCAGCACTTCACAAATGTCAAGACTTAACTTCGTGCTTCAGCAGGTAAATAAAAACTCCTCACAAAGTCGTGCTTTTCAGCAACTGCAGTCTTAGCACCTCAAATCATACCTCGTCAGCAACCTCAAGACTTCTCAACTTCAGATTTCTCAGCAACTTGGGGTCTCTTCTCACAAATTCGAACTCTTAGCAACTGCAGCCTCAGCAAGTCAAAATGTGTCTTTCACTTTCAGCCACTAGAAACTAAAAAGTTCGCACCTCTCAGCAATCAGCAACTCAAGACTTCTCAGCAACTTGAGACTTCTCAAAAAAAAACGTACTTCAGCAGCTTCACACTTCACAAATTCGAACTCTTCCAGCAGCTTGAGAATAGTTTATTTCTCTGCAAACTCGTACTTCAGCTTCAGAAAATGCTCTGCATTTAGCAACTTGTGAAGAGAATGAAGAGGACTCAGAATATTATAGCCAGGTCGAAATCCAGCAGAGGCTATACTTAGCACATTTTTGAATTCCAATTTCCCTCTTTTTTCCAGTCGTAGCACTTGTCATCTGAGGCATCAGAATCTCAAGCTTCTAGAATTATGAATTTCATCATCTCTGCACAGGCCTGCCTCATCGCATTGTTTCTTTTAAAATATTAGATTACTCACTTCCTTGAACAATTTCGAATTGTTTGGCTAAGTCATTTCATCTCACCCTTGCTTTGGCAAAATTGTCTAGTTCAATCTTTCAGCGAACGTTTTAGCAAATTCACTCATTTTATTTGTTTGCCTTAGAGAAATTCTTTAAATTTGCCTTAGGAATTTTATCAAAATAGGCACCGGGCAAAAATATCCACCAAAATGATCTGAGCAGTGTGTGGGATAAGTTCAAACCATCTTGCAATCAAAAAAGTTCAATACCCAGAAGAAAATTATTTTCAGAACTCATCGTTTTCATGTGTATCTGGACGAAGGGGTACTTTTAATTTTTTTATTATTTAAAAATAATAAAATGGCTAAGGTTTATTTTCCTTTACTCCGGACGTTTTCCACACCTGCAATCTCAAGTTTCTCTGCCTTGGCATTTTTCTTTGATTTCCTCTTGAAGAATTTTCCCTCTGAAAAATTCTCTCTCTGGAAATTTCACATCACCTGTAGGCGTACTTCTTACCTTTGAAAATGCCTTAGAAAATTATTTTAGATTTAAATTTTATCACCTTACCCTTGGAGGGCGCATTTGAATATGTGAGCTTCCATTTTATCCCTTAGGCAATTCCACGCCTAGACTTTCTTCATCATACACTTAGCAATTTTCCTTTTCAAGTCCCAACTCTTTGGGCGCATTTCACATGGTGAGGAGGAAAATTATCTAGCCTTAGCCTTTTCAAAATCATGCCACCCCTTTGCCTTACCTTTACCTTTGGCGCATTTAGCATGTGATGAGGGAAACTTGGAGCGCATTTCACCGTGTGAGGGAATTTACTCAAGTCTAGCACATTTCACCAACACCTTTCACGTTTTACCCTTTACCTTGCCACCTTGGGCGCATTTGCTATGGGGAGGAGGAACTTGAAGGCGCAAATGAGGGGTAGTGAAGGAATTCCCATGCCCATGGTGACTCTTCACCTTCCTTGAGCGCATTTCAACTAGGCAAAGGAAAGCGCCACTGCCTAATGACCTTTCATCTCCCTTGGGCGCATTTAGCCTATGTTGCTTCCATCCTTAGGCGCATTTGAGGGGTCTTCGAGGAATTTCTATGCCTTAGTGAATTTTGCCATGTCTTTGCCTCATGTGGGCGCATTTGACATGGTGAGGAGGAAAACTTGGGCGCATTTCAACTAGGCAGAGGAAAGCGCCACTACCTAGTGACTTTTCATCTCCCTTAGGCGCATTTAGCCTATGCAACTTCTAGATGAGGGCGCATTTAAGGGGTCCTCAAGGAATTTTCGTGCCTTAGAAAATATTATCATGCCTTTGCCTCATGTGGGCGCATTTGACCCTTGCTCAGGGAAATCCTGGGCGCATTTAGCATACTCTACTTCCATTTTATCTTTGAAGGCGCATTTCACCTATGCCGAAGGAAATCCCACACTTGGAGATTTTCATACCCTTTTATTCCTTTTGGGCACATATCATGTGTTTCTATGCCAGTTACTTCTTATAGATTTCCAACGCCCTTTGTGCCTTGGCTTTCTATTTTTAGCAAACTGGGAGAAATTAGGGTTTCCCTGTATTTCATCTTGTTCTGAACTAGAGCAGGCGTGGCCATGCTTCCACTGACTTTGCCACCTTGTTTATATCCTCTGCCCATACTAGTATGCTATTTTTAGCCATTTGCTATTTTTAGTAAACCCTAAATTTGATCAATCCTTGTATCTCTGTTTGCTTTGAAATTCGTTCCCCTTGTTCTTGATGATGTGGGTGATTTATTCATACTTGCTTCTGGCGATGACGTGCTATTTATAGCCATGAGATGACTTACTAAATATAGTAAGTACTCAGATCATGCTCAAAATTTGCCAGTAGACAACCTGAAAGATGCTGATCATGGTGGTATGCCTCGTTTTCACCCCTCTGCATTATGTTCCATCTATTTTTAGACATAGCGGGGGAAACCCTAGTCTAGTTTGCATGTGCTCCGGACTGCTCCCGATTGCTCCTGATTGCTCCCGATTGTCACTCTGCTCACTGGATTGGAGTGTTGGGTAACTGTTGCGGTGAAACTATTATTTATAGTAAATGTCTAGGAAGTGGTCAACCGGATGTCGGATGAGTTTGCATGTCATAGTGCCCGTGGGATCTCAGAAAAACCCAGAAAACTGGTCGCATGCGGGCACTGGCTAAAAATAGTAAGTCCCTGAAAACCGATCCGTTTCGCTTGCATGTCATATTACTGCGAAGCTCTCGCAAAACCCACATGGAATATCCGGACATGCATTGAAAAATACTGCATGCAAACCCTAAAAATAGCCTTGGAAGGCTGAACTCTGAAAGTCACAATCTCGGTTTGCATGTTACACCATCGCGAAGGTCTTGAAAAACCCAGATCAATTCTCCTGTCATTCATCAGAGAATCGTATGTTTAAACCCTGAAAATAGCTCCTGAAGCCAAAACTGCTAAAAATAGCCAGTTGTCTAAATCTGTTCAAATTTCATGTGTAGGCACTCGGAAACTGCTTGAATGTGCTGAAGTAGTTAGAATCCCAAAATTCTGAGGAAAAGACATCAAATTAGGTACTTACTAAAAATAGTAAGTTGTCAGATTTCAGTGAGATTTCACTGGGATTCTGCCTTGAGCTTTCTGACCGTATTGCTGCACTTAGATTTTACCTTGACAACTCGGTTTGACCTCAAACAAGCCTGAAGGATAGAAACCCTAATTTGTCAACATTTCAACAGAGGTCAAACGGGACACCTCCGGAAGTACAAAAGGTCAGAGACAGAGAGAACTAAAGCCAAAAGACCAGAATGGAGCAAAAAATTACGGGGTCCCCATCTTGGATGGGGTGATGTGTGAAAAGGTCACAACAGGGCGCCCCTCAGTTCAAGGTACCAGATGAACCTGTCACCAACTGCTTCATACACAATATATTTCCAGCTTCCTCTCAGCTACGTGATCAATTCGATAACACATTCACTGGACACGCCAGACGATCACCAGTTGAGATCAAGTAGAAAAAGCCAGAACTGAAGAACTGAAAAGACAAGATAGAAACTGGCTAAGACATTGCCAAAAGCGCCCCTCTTCAAGAAAGGCGCCCATTCTTGAAGGCATTCAGATTCAGCCGGAATCTTCACTGCTTCCCAAGATGAACTTCTCAGCTATGATCAATCTCGTCAACGAGACGGTCAGCAAAGACATCTGACAATTGAATCACCTGATGACAGAGGTCAAGACAGGCACTTTAGAATACAATCCAAACCAGTCAAAAGGTGACAAGACAGTCATCTTGTGCAGAGCTGAGCTGGCTGCCCAACGACTCGTCAAGTAGAGTCGTTTGATTCATCTGTCAACGACAACATTAGATCAAAGCACGAAGGGTCTGAAAAGGTCAAAACGAAGAACAGTCAATAAAAATTGACTAAGGCATTGTCAAAAGCACCCCTCTCAAGGAAAGGCGCCCTTCATTCTGGAGGCCCAAACTCAGTTTTCCGAGTTGATCTCTCCCTGACATATCTCATCAGGTCAGTCCTTTCTCAACAATGGAGCTGCCAACCACTGCCAGAGATCAACTGAACAGCCAGAATTGAAGATCAAATGGAGGCACTTCAGCTTGCAAAATTGACAAAAAAGATCAACTCCAAGGATGGACGACTAAAGGAAGTCAAAGCAAAAATGTTGACTTGAGTTAGCAAATTTGGAGGCAAAAAGAGGCCAAACACTCCACAACCAGTGGAAATCACCTTTTGGAACTCCAAATTAGACCTAAAGCATGAGTTGGCATCCATACTTGGTGGATCTCAACTCAAATCATCATATATTCTTGCTAGGTGTCCCATTCTTCATTATTCTTTTGCAGGTTGAAGCATAAAACACCAAATACCTCCCAAGAACACATTTTCAAGATCTGGCAAAGGTTTTCGACGAATCTTCGATATTTTTGAAGATCAGTGGCAGTAAAAGTATTCTTCTTTGAGGATTGTTTCCAAAAGCAGATTATTGCAAAGTGGCAGTTTATAACTTCCAATCCACCTTCTATCTACTTCCTCTATTTATGTCTATAATTCTTTGCATGTCACAAGAAACGACAGATTACCTCAGATCTGACCAGTTGGGTATGATCAACACATTTTTCCAGCAAAACCCATCTTCTCATATTTGCCAAAATCAGCAAAGTTGTTGCCCCTATTTTTAGGAATCTTTCCGGAAAAGTCTCCAAATCAAAAATCCAAGGAACTGGGTTTGTTCAGCTTCCAACCACGAATAAAACCCACGTGCCAGATTTTTCCCGGAAAAATACTTCTCGACAGGCGCTATATTTAAGGGTTTCAGAAAAGTGTCAAAACAAGGTCAAGTGCCCAGTCAATCTTTAAGTCTTGCAGAATGCAGTACTCCCAAGTACAATACAAGACCAAGACAGTCTTGTACCATGATTATCTGAAAATGACTGACACGGACATATGGCAGAAAAATCCACAGGTCAATTCTGACGACTTGGAGGGCATGAACCAGATTACATTGCAAAGCATTAAAGAGTCCGGCTTATTCCAAGCTACATCCATTCCAATCACTTTACAGAGCATTGATCTTGTAACTACTTGCACAAAGCATTACAACCCTACTGCAAGAGAAATCCTGTCAATGGACGGAAAGGTAATTTGCAGCTTAAAGCCAAAGGACATAGAGACGTGTTTTGCAATTCCACCATGCCCTACAAGGAAGGTTGTATCTATGACAGAATGCGGAAAGGCATTCAAGGCTTCAAAGGACAAGTGTTCACTAATAATGGTTGAACATTGGTTAAAAGTAAAGAAAACCAGCTTGCCCAAATTGGTTGGGCGAGGAGAATTCAAAGATGAGTATGCAGTGTTAATCACTCTACTAAGTAGAGTCACTGGAAAAGAAGAGGGAAAATCCTTCCAACCGTGGATGTTCTATATTATCGGCAGACTAATCAGCACGAAAGAACATTACAACTAGGCCTCTCTAATCAATGACACGCTCCACCAACAATTTACCAGGTTTCTAGAAGAGCACCGTTTCCACATGTGTTCCTACCTGGTATACCTGATAGCCTTCCAAGGCGAATTCAAAACATTAAACACTGTGGGAACCTTGGTTGTGGAAAAGTTCCAAGAATACTTTCCTCGCATTGAGTTTACTCTAGCGGAAAGGCACTTCAAGAAGATGAACGACCTTTTCACTATGCACACCATGCGCGAGCTAGACCATGAGATGCACGTTCGTATTTCACCAGCAGCCAAGGCGGCAATGGTGGACTGGGCTGATTGGTTCATCCAATTCCCCACTTTCACCTACATACGCGTGTAAGGCAACAATGGCCACCCCGCCATGATGCCACACTACCACTCAGACAAGGTAGTGTTCATGGAATTCCTAATGCAGTTGGCCGAGGTTCACTCTTACCTTCGCCAAAAAAAGAAGTTAGCTGCAAACTTTCCTATTCAGATGGGACTCTACAGATGCAAGATTGCAACCGATGCTAGGTTGATGAGCCAGGAAACAGTGAGATTTAATCTCAAGTACCTCATGTACAGGAGGTCATCATATGATCCCAGAGGACTTGAAATATACCTGGCAATTTTTATTTTTTTTCAATTTTTCGTCACAACTCAATTCACCCGTTAATGTTATGAAAACTAAATCCAACTGAAGGGAACCCTTTCCTCTGATCAACCCAGATCCCAATGCGGGCAAAGTTGAGAGCATACTCGAAGGGGGATCGTTAGCACAACCGAAACTGCTGAAAGAGTAATGAAAGGAGATAACAATCAACTCAACCACTTATTCAACGGGAGGACTGAAAATGAAAGTACATTACTGAAATTAAATATGCAGCTCGACCACTTGTTCAGCGGGAGCATCTTGACGGCTTAGCCGATCAGCAATATGATGAAGTGATGCATTACAATATATAAATAGGCGGCAAGCCAACCTCTTCCACTTATTCAGCGGGTAATGCAATAAATGAAACCTAAAACTAGAGACTGAAATGATGCCAATCTCTTCCACAAAAGTGGGGATACAAAATATAAAGTGCAGAAAGTAAAGAGCTAATCAGTACTACCGATTCAACATTACAATATGATGAACAATCTGCAAATACAATGAGATGTAGGTAACCAATGAACTCCAGAATGTTAGGAAATGAACTCCAAACAAGTACAAGCTATCTAGCATATGAAATATAGTAAAAAGGACTGAAATATCAGGTCTGATATTAAAATTGCAGCAATCAGAAATTCATACCAGCAAGCCCTAGAATCACCAAAACGCTCATAACTTCGTCAAAACACCTTCGATTGATGTGAAATCAAGTGCAAAGGAAGCATAAAAGAAGGGTGACCAAGTACAAACCAAGAAATAGCAGCAACCAACCTCTGATATTTTATGCACGCTTCCCAATGCAATTGCAGGCAAAGTACAACCTCCAAGAAAGGGCGACCAGCAAGATAAAATCCAAATCACCTCTGAAAAATCTAAAAACTTGCAAGAAGGGGCGCCCCAGGTAGACTTGAACAATAAGCCAATCAAAAAATTGTGCAAGGAGCTATGATCGAAAATGTGCTTCAGGCAAGCACCACACCAGCATTACCAAAAACTGATAAAAATCCAAGAAACTCAACTAAAATGTGCTCAATCTGTTCTCAAGGATTAAGAACAGCCAAATCTCAACTAGTTGCTATCTTTCAAGCAAGAAGCTAAGCCAACTAGGAGGTATGCATCCCTCGAAGCAACTCTGACACCATTCCGGTAGCATAACAATACTGAAGACATAAGATGGTGAACTAAGAGCCCAATGCTCTTATTTATAACATTTCCTGCTCCAAATTCAAATTCAATCTCTCTCCAAATAGACGCCAAAACCAAAACTCAAATTCACAATGCCCATTTGTGTCATTTGCATTTCATTTCTCCAAGTCGTCCTCCTCCAAGAAGTATTATACTTTATTAAAATGTCAATAAAGTATATTATGGCGTCCAAAATAATAATAAAGTGAAACACTTTATTATAGTGAAATATAAATATAATTGACCACTTATTTCTCCAAGGCGTCCAAACATGCCTTTTAAATATTTCACTTAAAATAATATCCTCATCCAATATCAAATTAGCCGAAATAATCACCTCAAATGTTGGAGACCAACTGACTATACTGCCCTACCCGAAATAGCCATAATACCAAGTTGTTGAAACACTGCCAAAAATAACACCAAGGGTGTTGGAGACCAAACTGCTCCAATTGACCTGCCAGATATAACCACTGAATTGAACTGCAAAAACCTCGCTAAAAATAGCACTGCTAAAAATAGAACTTCCTAAAAATAGCATACTGCTAAAAATAGTAAGTTGTTCCAAACTCATTTTAACCACAATCCGAACAGCCGTTGTACTTACCAAGAATAGTAAGTCCGGAAAAGTTCTCTAATTCAGTTGCATGTCACACCGTCGCGAAGCTCTCTGAAAACCCAGAAGGAATCCAAAATCCGAACTATAAAAATCCATCATGCAATCATCATAACTTACTAAAAATAGTAAGTTCGGAGCAATTCTTTGATTCAGTTGCATGTCACACCATCGCAAAGCTCTCTGAAAACCCAGAAGGAATCCAGAATCTGAACTGTAAAAATCCAACATGCAACCGTCGTAACTTACTAAAAATAGTAAGTTTGGAAAAGTTATTTGATTCAGTTGCATGTCATACCACCGCAAAGCTCTCTAAAAACCCAGAAAGAATCCCACGACCAATCTGCAAAACTTCAACATGCGAACCCCTGAATCCTCAAAAGAAACCTCTAAGCAGCTGGAAATCCTAATTCTGCCTCAAACTAGCCTACGAGCATCCAGGAATAGGCTAACAGTCACTGGAAAGTGTAGTGCTAAAAATGGGGACATTACAAGACTCTTCGTAACACATCTCGAACAAAGATCATCACATGAATCTTTCATAGAGGAGTTTTGGGTCAACTGCGAAGATGAGTTCGAAGTGAGAAAAAGGAACTACAACAGATTCAAGCTCTCACAAATTGCAGATTTCATGTCAAAGGACATCGAGGGCTTATCTGACGACGAAGAAGAAGTCATTCTTTCTTCCTTCTTCACGGATCAAGTAGATGCACAACCACTCGGCAAAGTAGATTGGTCCACAAAAGAGAGTACATCTATCGAGGAAAGAATTGGTAGAGTAGTCCAAGAAGTTGAAGAAACAAACACATGTAGAGAGGAATGAAGAGAACGAGGTTGTCATAGAGATTGCTACCCCACCTGAAGATAAAGACATACACAATGTGAGGGTTGAGTATTTCACGCTATCAAAGGTGAACCTTGGAAAGACCACTCATCAGGTGGAGGCAGACCTTCTCAGAATTGCCTCAGCGAGCGTCAAGGAAAGAATGACGAAGGATGGACAAGACAAAGCAGCCTTGAAGGTTGAAAACCGTCAATTAAGAATGTACATTTCTAGTTTGATGCACGACACTCCCAACTCCTTGGCTTTGCCTCAAGAATTGTTAGATCTCCCAGCTGAGAAAAACAATCATCAGTTGATCACATACGACAAACACTTGAGACGTCAAGTGCATGAGTTTGTTGTCAAAGGACAATGTGTATTAGCAGAAGCATAGCAGCTAAGAGACATAGTAGATGGACTCCGATCAGAGATCCAGCAATCAGACTTGAAGGCAGCTCAAGAGAGGCCGGGAGAGGAAGCGACAGTTCTTGATCTACAACTAGCATACTAATCAGTTACAACCACTAAGAACAAAAGCCATCTCTTTGATTGGAAAGAACAATTGGCATACAAGGTGAAAGCCTACGATGCCAATTCAATGGAGTTGATTGACTATAGACACCTTGTCGCTAATATTATCAACTTCGCGAGAACGTTAGTAGTATCCTTCCCTGAGTTAGAATATCAACATGAGGGAGGAGAATAGATTGAGTTTGAAATGGTACAGAGACGGTTTCAAGACATCATCCGTGGTTCATTCCTTGAAAATCCCAATGGTTGCAAGTTACACAAAATTGCAGCCATGTCTATCCAGTTAGATGAAGCAGCTGCCCAATGCATAAACTATCAGCAGCAGTTTGTGACAGGCGAAGAGATGCTGAGACGCCACGCAATCATCTTGAGAAGCATTAATTGCCCGGAGGCCGAAGAGGTCAACGACTGGATTGAGACTTTGTTGACCAATGGCGAAGAGGTGTAAAGCACCAAGGAAGGACATCCTACCCTCCAAATAGCAATAAATATGACTGAAGTCAACTTGATGCCCCTTTCCAAGTTGACTCCAGATCTCCACAGATCATGCATGTCAGATCCCACTGATCTAGGATGTCTAATTGACTCCCACAATTTATGGATCTCAAATCTCCTTAAAAGGTGGATGTCTATTTGGAAACACATTTGTAATTATAGTTCACTTTTAGTTAGTTGTTAGTCAACCGAGGTAGACTCGTAGTTTGACTTTTGTTTAGTTTCACTTAACTGAAGTAGATTTCCAGTTAACTGCTTGCTCACCTACTTTTAGACATAGGAATAAATCTTGTTGATTGGCAAGAACTGATTGTTAACTCAAAGAGATTTTAGGGTTGCCTACTCCTTTCAGTTTATATAAATAAGAGCCTTAGAATCATTATTTGTTTAACCTTTATTTACTAGGCAAAATTGTTGCGCCATTGTTGCCAGAGTTAGCTTGTTCATATCTATTAACTCTTGGATGAGAGTTTGTTGGTTGATCATAATTGTGCATGATTTCGTGCCTTTGTTGTCCCGACCTTTGTAATTATTTGGAGAAGCTTGAAGAAATAAATCAGATGGCGCATGCTTGCTAGTAATGAAAGGGACAGCACCAAAAGATTTGATAATTTGATCCGTATCCCTCCAAAAGTCCATCAACCCATGTTGAGGATCCCAAACAAGGATACCCAATTGAAAATAATCTCCAACACACTAGAAAGAGAATTCAACACATCTCCAAGTGTTGGTCAAAACCAAGTGCATACGCATGAAATTGGGGTCTCCTCTAGTGAACCCTTGAAGCCAATCCATGAAAGTTTCAACAACATTGGAGCATGAAACATTAGATGACCTCAGATCAACCAAAGGGATGGATTGACCAGCGTGCAAACACCATGTTATGGTCCATCTTTCTCCCCTACTTCATAAGTGACAAGTCCGAAATCTTCTCTCCTTGCTGCTGTAATAAAGTTACCAGCAGCTACCAAACTGTGTTTGGACAACCTTTTGATGTCAAGGATGTTGAAAACATCCTAACTCAATACCACCCAAGTGGAAACTGCATCCTCAATCCCGCTTAAGCATTCTTGGTCAAACAAACTTCTTGGAAGATTATCATTTGCAACGATCAAACCTCCCTCATGATTTGCTTGCAAATCATCAATAGGCTGAAAACCACATTCCATATAGTGTTTGGAATCTTCATTAGGATCACATTCAAATATAGCAATTTTTAATCATGGCGAAGAACTCGGATGAGACATCGGACAGAACTCCCTCCCCCTAGTTAAATGATGAAACCATGTCAGGACATGCGCACCAATCATTTTAGAAACAGAAAACATTTAATAGAAAAAAAGAATAGAAAATATCACCCATTACCAAGTACCGTCGAATGAAATGGTGTTGAGGTGGCCTGCAGAAATCTAATGATGGTATGTCACATATTTCGTGAGCTGGAGAAAATCTGCAAGTAGATATGAAGGGACCATGGGAGGAAGGCACCATAAAGAATGATGACGACGGAATGAGTATGAAAAGACAGCAAGAAAAAGAAAGTTGAAGGCACGTGATGAAAGCCAGCAAGGATGAAAGACGGAGGTCGACCTCTAACACGTGGAAAGGAGCCAATGTGGAGATCGGGTGAAAAAACAAAGCCAGCCAGATACAGGCAAGAGTGAAATGATGAGTGGAAGAGCACCGGGTGGAATGATGGGTGAAATAATAACCACGTCGGAAATACTAAGCAAGGTACCACGGCTGGGCATAATGGTGTAGATGGAGCGAACAATGCAGAAGCGAGTGGGGGCCATAGTATGTTGAGTCAACAAGGAAAGAACGGTAGTGGATCTTGACGACAAGAACTGCAAAGGCAGCAAGAAAAACGATGTTCCTGTCGCACCACAAAATGGGTAGCAATAGGAACTATATTAGTTTGTCACACAAGAGATGTTTTTTTTTTTTTACTTTTGATAACGACACCAGACAGTCGATACCTCGATTTTTAATCAAATGCTTCTTGGAGATCCCGGAAAGCTGGTTTTCATCCCCAAGATTATTAAACAGTTATTACCTATCGATAACCGGATTGTTACATCCCGAATTATGAGGTTACTATTTTCTAGTGAATTAAAAGGTAGAAATGAATGTAATGTGAAATCTGGAGATGCTTGCACCTTGTTATCAATATCTATGTTAGCTCATTTGACGTTGTTTCATTTGATGTTAATTCAATTGATGTAATTCATGGTAAAATACTGCTTATATGTGAATATCAGGATAATGAATCTTGCTTTAAACTTGATAAGTTTGTTTAAGTACTGCAAATGTTATGAACAAGTAACTGTCGTGGTTTTGTGGCAATGGATGCAGAAACAGGAACCATTCCTGTAGGGGGAGGGGAGACATCACTCAGGAGAGGGGCTTGGTCGACTAACCGGTAAAGTTGATCAAGTTGAGCATACACACACTTCACTGAGGGTTTGGGGAACTGAGTCAAATAGAGTTGTCTTAATACGTCATCCTTAGGCTTAGGAGTTTTGGATTACTTCTTTATGCTTTATGAGTGGTGTTACTTGTTGACTGACTTACTGTTCTGTGAAGCCTTGAAAGTGAATTGTGAACTGATGAGTGCGGTGTAGATAGGATGCATATGTGTATACATGTACCACTCATATGTACGTAACAACATGTATGACATGTCGATATAGATGTATGATGGGAAATTATTATGCCATACACATGTGTCGACATGGCATACATACAGATACGTATACATGGCTGGCACACCTATAAACATATGCACACTAGCTATAATGTTGTTATAATGTTATATTGATGCCTGGAATTTACAGTTAAACGTATATATACATGTTTGTACAAACACGTGTATTAAGGGTACGTTGACTGGCTTGTAATACACGTATTTGGATAATTAGATACAAACATGTATAGATATATTTAAATGTAAATATTTGAATATATATATATATTTAATATTATATTTAATATAAACATTATTATAGTTTTACCTGGAATAAAATATATACATATATACATATATTTAAATAAGGTAAATAAAACTATAATAGGATATATATTTAATATAATGAAAAATATAAATATAATATCTTGTTTATATTTTAAATAAATATTACCTTGGAAATAATTAAAATTGACTTGTATAGTCATTTGGCAAATAAAATGCATTTACCATAAGTAAAGAAGTATTTTCGACTTCCATAGTCTATTGGGAAAATACGTTGGAAATTTCATCAGAATTTAAATGGTAAATAATATAGTCTTTTTAAAGAATTTAAATGATATACATTTTAAAACTTTGGCTAAGTTAAAATCGCGGATTTCCTTCATGCTGGAAATCACGGACTGTGTAATGGCCGAAATAGTGAAAATGGTGAACCGCGCGCAGCTCCTCACGCCCATAGACCAGGTCGCAATTTGCTAAGTGCCACCATTCTAGAAATGCGTCGGCGGAATGAGGCCAGATGGCTGCGTTTATTGCTTTGCGTTTTCTTCTGAGATTAACCCGCCATTGTTCATAAGTTGCACCATTTTTGGGAGACGCCTGTAGGTGTCAACCCTCCTTTTTATCAAATGCAAGTTTGAATTATTCTCTGAACTGCTGGAGTCGATTCACCTCTTAAAGCTATGAGTAAGTATGGAAATTCGCCACATTTCATTTTGAAATATTCAAAGAGTACTTCTGTCATCTTACATGCCTGCAAGAGTGGAAATTGTTGGGCTGAGGGCTCTATAAATAGCCGCCCAGTTCATTCATCAAGGAGCACTGAAGCAATCCGAGTTTAGCATTTTCACCGAGTTTCTCTCATTGTGAGACACGAATTTCCTATCTGTCATTGCTGTAAAAGCATATGGAGAGCCATGTTTTGACATTGCTGTAGAAGCATATGGAGAGCCATGTTTTGACATTGTTGTAGAAGCATATTGAGAGCCATATTTTGACATTGTTGTAGAAGCATTTGTTTTGAAAACCATATTCTGTCATTGCTGTAGTCTCATTTGTTTTGAGAGCCATCACCTTTTCTAAGAGACTATAGTTTTTATATGCTGCAAGCATAAATACAAAACCTCTATAGAAACCAGAATTGTGAGGAGTGGAATTAGAAATCAGAAAGAGAAGGAAGAGAAGAAGCTGCCAGACTGCCACTATGGAAACAGGAAGCATTCGTTAGCAGTAAGGAAACAGGCATGAGAATTTCTTATTGTATTTTCTTTCTCTTAATACTTGTGCTGAATCCAAGAATTAAGCTAGATAAAGGATTGTTTGGCTTTTATTTGAAATTGAATGGCAAGAGGCAAGTGCTTGAATAGAATCATGTAGATAATATGTTAATGAACGCACTTACTTCTAAGGAAAGAGTAAAAGGGCATATGTTTGTAAACCACATTATAAATGGGTTAATGATTGCATTGACTTCTAGTGAAAGAATAAAAGGACATATTTATGTATCCACATGGTGTGTATTATCTCCATATGAGGAGAATATGTTAGAAGTAAATACTAGATGCTATGAATGAAATGAAGGTGGTGGTCTAGAAAGGTCTTTTTCAGCTTAAGTTATAGGGATAACCGGGATAAGCTAAAAGTACTCTTAGGATAAAGATTTCCTGATTAGGAGGAATGATATAAAGACCCTTGTAGATTGCTTCGTTCTAAGTAGATTGTTTGAAGGTAGGTTGTCTGAAACAAGATATACCTCCCTTATGTAACTACTGAAGTAGAATGTCTAAAGGTAGGTAATTTGAAACAAGATATACCTATCTTATGTAAATATCTTAGAAAAATGTTGTAGGTTAGTCTGGGATTAAAGATTATCCAAAAGTAAAGGACGATGCCTATGTGTAGTGTAAGATAACCTTAAGTCAAATCGGCCCTGAGTAGTGTATATGATAGATGACCTTCATTCGAAGTACTGAATGAGAATACTTTGGCCAAAGTAGTGGAAGGTACGACATCCACTTAGATGTGAGCTAGTTGAGACTACACTGTCAGTTCATTGTGATCCATCATGCTAGTTTGGGATTGTGAAATAGCAAGTTCTAGATGTATAGGACACAGCACTATGCTCAGTTGGGTTGTCGCAGCCGGTTACTTTACCAATCTCTTCGTTCGAAGGGAGGGACATCTATTCAATGATAGATGTGCGGGGGACCGCATTAACAGTCTGTGGTTGGCGGAAAAGCGCCTAAGTGATGTTTCTCCTCCACAGCAGGCGACAAATACACCAAGATTTGAAAGGAAAGGGAACCTCGACCATCTTACTACTATTTGTGCAAAAAGCTTACGAGCTATGTATGTAATTGTTTTACTTTTGTACTCTGATTTATATTTACAATGAAAATGGAATTCATGTGGAAATATATATTGTAACTTGCAAGCATTTATCAATAAAGAAAGGAAGAATTTTATTGTAATGACTTTGTTACTTGTTACTTTTATATGTTTGAAGTGAAAAGTTGGAAAAAATTTAATTACCCAAGGATGGGATAGTTACACGGATTTTCAAGTAATAACTGACCAACAACGCCTAAAGGTTTTCATTGTTGGATCTTTTATTGCTTCTTTTTTTTTAAAAAAATATTTATTGATTTATTTATTTTTGAAAGTACCTAAGGGGTACTTGATGACGCAACAAGAACTCGAGATACGACATTGAGTTCCTTTGTCAAACTGGACACAAAATGTTCTTTGGAAATAGGTCGCTTGTACAGTTTCAAGCGATGGCCATTGACAACAAGAGCCATATGATCAAAATCTACGATGCGAAGCTTGACTACACCATTGTCATAGATAACCTCAATCTCGTAGGGCCCTAACCATCTAGTGTGGAACTTTCCCTTGAAATCATGGAACTTGGAGTCATACAACAGTGCCCAATCACGTGGATGAAATGGTCGCTATTTGATGAAACGATCATGCCAAAGTGCATGTTGTTTATAAACTACCTCTGCATGGAAAAGAGCTTGCTGTCAAAGTTCATCCAGAGAATGGAGTTGAGCAATTCAATCTTTCTGAGCATTGGTTAGACTCATTCCTAACTGCAAGGCAATTCGGAGAGTATCTCAAACTTGATGGGAAGAACAACTTTCTTACCATAACCAACTCATATGGTGTAAGACCAATGATGGTCTTCCACGTGGTGCAATATGCCCATATTGCTTCCGGAAGTTTTGTTGCACAATCTTTCTTGTGAAGGGCCACAATCTTTGTCAGAATATTCTCGAGCTCCTAATTAGTCACTTCAACCTATCCATTCGCCTGTGGGTGATATGGCAAGAATTTGCGGTGACGAATTTCATATTCACGAACTAGACCAAAGATCAACTTAGACGTAAACTGAGGTCCTTGATCAGTCACAATCTCATGAGGCATGCCAAACCAGGTAAAAATTTTAGAATACAAAAAGTCAGCAACCTTGGTATCTCGTGCATGTTTCAATGCCACAACCTCTACCCATTTAGTGACATAATCAGTACGAACTAATATATACTCCTTATTCTTTGATGGGGGGTTAGTTGGCCCCACAAAATCTAAACCCTATTTTTCAAAGGGTTCCAAGGACAACTGGGGCTGTAGAGGCATCTCATCTGAACATGTGGTTCGCCCCATACATTGGCACTTATCAGAATGTTCCACGAACTTTTTACAATCGTTATGAAGCGTAGGCCAATAATATTCAAGTGTGAAGGATTTTATTGGCCATCCTCCGTACTACAAAATGTCCTCTACACGGTTCTGAATGACATGCTCGAAGTATGTCGAAGACATCGTCTTCGGCTACACATCGTCGCATGACATTGTCAATGCCATCCAGAACAAGAGTCCATTAATCCATGTATATTGACCACTTAGCCCCACAAGTTTTTGATGATCTCGAGGAGAGAACTACAAGGGAAACTTGCAAGTGACCAAGTAGTTTGCTATGTCCGCAAACCATGGACTGTTAATTGAAATGGTAAAAAGATGCTCATTAGGAAAAGCATCGTCAACAGGCACAAGTTCACTCTCACATTGCAACCTGGATAAAAATTCTGCAACCACATTTTCCCAACCAGGTTTATCAAGTATGGTTATATTAAATTCTTGCAATAAAAGTAACCATCTAATTACTCTTCCCGTAAGTACTGGTTTATTCATTAAAAACCATATTGCAGAGTGATTTGTATGGACAAAGACTTTGTAACCAGTTATGTAATGCCAAAATTTATTAATTGCATAAACAACAGCAAGGAATTCTTTCTCAGTCACCGTGAAGTTTATTTCAGCACCTATAAAGTTCTTACTAATATAATAAATAGAATGAAATAAAGTGTCCTCTTTTTGACCAAGGACAGCTCCCATTGAAAAATCGGAAGCATCAATATGAATATGAAAAGGACGTTTCCAATTAGGTCCTCGCAATACCGGTGTGGTCACGAGCTTCTCCTTGATAGTCTCGAAAGCTTGTTGACATTCCAACGTACAAGAAAAAGTGTTATCTTTACTCAACAAAACAAAAAAAGGTGCAGCAATTTTACTAAAGTTCTAAATGAAATGCCTATAATATCTAGCATGCCCTAGGAAGCTACGAACATCCTTTTGACCAACAGGAATAGGCAAATCCCGAATTATTTGCACCTTCTTTGGGTCAACTTGAATACCTTTAGTAGAAATATAGTTCAAGAGTACTATACCTTTTGTCATCAAAATTTGACACTTTTCATGACTCAAAGACAAATTAGTATCTTCACGCCGCTGTAAAACTTTCTCAAGATTATTTTTGGCTTCCTCATAAGTATCACCATACACAGTAAAATCTCCATGTAAACATCAACACAATCATGAATCAAATCAGCAAAAATACTTAACACTACCCTTTGAAAAGTAGCAGGGGCATTACATAGACCAAAAGCTAAAACATTATTAGCAAATGTCCCCCATCGATAGGTGAAAGTGGTCTTGTCTTGATCTTCCGATGTGATGCAGATCTGATTGTACCCGTTGAATCCATCCAGGAAGGCAAAGAATTTCTTACCTGCAAGTGTATCCAAAACTTGATCAATAAAAGATAACAAAAAATCATCCTTTTTAGCAGCCTTGTTAAGGGATTTATAATCAACACATATTCTCCATTTACCATTTTTCTTAGGAACTACCACCAAAGGGAAAACCCATTGACTATCAAAAATTGGATATATAAATCCCACATTTAGAAACATTTTTAGTTCATCTTTCACAATTTCACATAAAATCGGGTTTAACCTTCTTTGGGGTTGCCTAACAGGACGACTACCTTCCTCTACGTAAATGTGGTGTGTGCACGTATCTGGATGGAGTCCACGCATATCTTGATACTCCCATGCAAATGTATTTTTGTGATTTCTTAACATGGAAATTAAATCTTTGATTTGTGCATCACTCAAATTTTGATTAATATTTATTTAAAGTATGTCTTGGTTAAATTTCCATAGCTTGAGATTTTGCAAGCAGATCTATAGCATGTTCTTGTGAGGTGGATGGTGAAGAAGTGTCAGAAAGCATGAATGGACTATATACACAGTTATGCAGAAGTAATTGATGTAATGTAATAAAATGTTGCAATGATTGTGAATCACTTAACAACGGAAAGTTCCCAAATGAACAATTATCTATACAAGAATGAGAAACAAATCTTTCGAAAACATCATCAAACATGTATCGATTTTGAAAGAAATATGAAAAGACAATATCCTCTGATAATTCCTCCATATCAAGTGCTTGATCAATGGTTAGCACACGCAAAGACTCCTCCAAATCATTGTCAACCCATAGGGGTTCTTTAGTCTCAAATAGTGGTTGTGTCCGCGAGTACAAGATCAATTTCTTCTTTTGCTCCCCATTAGAAATAACCATATTTCCTGACCTGTAGTTGATATAAGCATCAACCTCCGCCAACCATGGTCTCACTTTAATAATAATTAAATACCACAACTCCATCAATAATCAACATTAATCAATTCTGTCAACGCCAGGAGGTAGCCCATTGATTCCTCTGCTCACTAGGGTGCCTTACTATAAATAGTAAGATTGGACCCCAACAACTGAGTGACTTACTAAAAATAGTATGCATAAACTGAGTCCAAAACACCTCCAGAAGGCAAACCTTGAATATCACCAAGTATTGAAGAAGGAAACACCATAAACTGTCATTTGAAGAACTAGAAAACTCCCTCACAAGGCCCTCTAATCATCATCATTAGCCTACAAGGACCAAATGATAGGCTAATCCGTCAAACACTGATGCTAGCTAAAAAAGGGGACATTACAGTCTGCCCTCCCCGAAATTGTTTGACTTCAAGTAATCTCAACTAAAGATAGAACACATCACCACCCTGGTCCTAAGGGAAGAACTGTGGTTTGTCCTTCTTGTCTCTAGATAACTCCTATAGCACTAGTATCAACACAACCGATAACACACTTTGACCGAGGGAAACCCCTATGTCATGTGTCTCAAAAGTATGATCATCGTGGCAACTCTGGATACAAATAGGGTTTGCTTTCCTCATCTGGACAAGCAAAAACCTCATACCAACTATCGAGAACATGCACATGAGCTTGGTGCATCGAATACAAATCATGTACAAGTGGGTTGAAGGTAAAACTATATGCACTCCGTATAATGTACACGCTATAGAAATCATCTGTAAGCCCTATCTGAAATCCTAATGCACAAGAAGGATCCAAACTCTGTGATCATCGCTCAACTCCACACTAGGGACAAGAGGGAGATTGTCATCCAACTCAAAGAGTGGATTGTCATAAAGAAAACCAGCATCATTCTCAAATAGAGGATTATTAACAAACTACACATTAACCCCTTGCTGATCTGAATTACCTTCCTCTAAACCTTTGGAGCAATGAATAGAATCATACTCCTCTTGGATTTTCTCACGCTCCTCCACCACCATGGCACGTAAACTCCCCTCAGCTATTCCCCTCAATACATACTTTCTACCATTCACCTCGAACTTCATTTCCATTTTCTACAAGTTGACGGAACATTCTTCAATGGCATGAAGCCACTTCATGCCCAACACAATATTCATCTCACCCATGTTGACGACATAAAAATCATTTTGAAATTCGTAATCATTCAACTACAAAGTGAGATTAAGGATCCTCCTGGTGGAAGAGTGAAACCATTGGCTACTCTTACCCTGAACCCCTCAAAGTTTTTTGCTTGGAGTCCATGCCTGGCAACCAAACCCTCATCGATAAAGTTATGCATAGCTCCAGTATCAATCAAAGTGATACAACACTACCCATTCACAACTCCTCTGGTGTACTGAATGTTCTTTTTACTCATAAAATTAATTTTACCAGCACAAGATGGCAGGAAGACTATGCTATAATACCACTGAAATATCCCACCCTAATCTAGATATTTTCTAACTGAAAACTACCTATATTTTTGCTTATGGTTTCAAATTTTTTATGATTGTTTTGAGTTTTTGAAATAGAGTTTTCCAGGAAATGCAGCATAAAATATATAAAAAAATTGCAATATTGAAAAACTACTGAAGCAAATACTATAACTTTCAAAATCAGATTTATTGATGAAAGTTTTTACAATATTTTCTTACCCGAATAGCCATAGCATAATAAATTGCAATTCTGGAAATTTGTATCAGCAACTAGTAAACCCTCATTAATGGATGTCAGGCTCAAAATAATGAGTTCTCCACCTCAACGATGCTGCTGAATTGGAAGGTATGGTTTAGCCATCCAAAGATAAGGTCAAATGCTGCTCAAAACTTAGGCGTTTCAGCCTAGAATCCAAACGCCCAACCTTTGATGAAGTACGGCCCAGCTATGATGACATTGTATGGCCCAATTATTGAAGAATGGTATGGCCCAGCAAGGTACAAACAGCAATCAAACTCTCAACAGCAAATAGATACCTCTAATCTCAAGCAAACTTATCTGTAAATCAACTGCATGAAGCACATTTGTGACCTCTGATGTAAAGCCACCTGATAAGCAAACCTTGGGTGTTATTTCACACCTGTAGAATGCTCAAATCTAAGAGAAAATCGTTCTCCAAGATCAATCTATAGCAAGAAACACTTGTTTCTCCTATTCTCAACAAGAGCATCAAACTTTCAAAAGTGTTGAATGAACAATAATGCTTTTTCCAATGCCTTTTTATACCTCTCACAAAATGCATGACTCCCAAGGCACTTTTTGGTCATTAAAATATAAATAAATATATTTGCTTTTGCGACTATATAATATATTTCTCAAGTGGGCGCCTAGACTCAATGACTTAATAATTTGACTTTATATTATTAAATTAGCCTTTTATTATAAAGTCAAATGAAGTCATTATAATATCCACTTAATAATTAATTATTATTAAAGTATCACTTTAAAAATAATTAAATACCATAACTCCATCAATAATCAACATTAATCAATTCCGTCAACAACAGGAGGTGGCCCACTGATTCCTCTGCTCACCAGGATGCCTTACTATAAATAGTAAGACTAGACCCCAACAATTGACTAACTTACTAAAAATAGTATGCGTAAACCAAGTCCAAAACACCCCAGAAGGAAAACCCTGAATATCACCAAGTACTGAAGAAGGAAACCCCATAAACTCCCATCTGAAGAAGCAAAAAACTCCCTCACAAGGCCCTCTAATCATCATCATTAGCCTACGAGGACCAAATGATAGGCTAATCCATCAAACACTAATGCTAGCTATAAAAGGGGACATTACATGTAACTGTTGTTAGAAATTGAGAAAAGTGAAAACTTATGCCTTATTTGCTCTGATTTACTTGCTTGATCTCTTTCAGTTTCTTGTCTTATGTGTTTTGCTTGTATAATCTTTATTTCAGCTTACATCTTATAAGTAAAATGAGTCTTCAAGTGTGATCTGGAAGTAAGTTTATTTAAGCTTCTATGTTAATCAAATCATTCCTCATTTACTTCTGACTCTCAAGCTCTGAGTTTAGTTGAGTTCTCAGAAGCATCTATAGTTTAGGCCTCATTGTAGTTTGAAGTGTTTTGGAAAAGAGAAAACCTCAGCTACGATGCAAAGAGTTTTATAACCTTGTGCTCTTAGCTAAGAATAGAAAGATTGGCAGTAGTTTTGTATTCTTTTTAAGCATCATCAACGAAGAGGGAGCTTCCCCTCCTAATTTGAAGAGCAGTTTAACTGTGCATAGCTGTCCGTTTCTAATCTACATTCCAGAGGTGCGAATTGAAATGCCAACATAACTTACAGAGTGCCCAGAATCAGCTGAAAATGTATGCAGATAGGCACAGGATTGAGAGAAGCTTTGAGGTAGGGGACTTGGTTTCTTACGCCTATCGCCCTACAAGTAGTCCTCCTTGAATAAAAGTGATGCAGAGAAGATAAAACCTCCCTTTTATGGTCCTTATAGGGTTTCTTGGGACTTGGTTTTCTTGTGCCTACATCCCTACAGGCAATCCTCCTTGAAGAAAAGTGGTGCAGAGAAGCTAAAACCTCACTACTATGGTTCTTATAAGGTTGCTCACAGAGTGGGGGAAGTGGCATATGAACTTGAGTTGGCAGAGAGTAGCATGATAGACAATGTATGTCATATTTCATGCTTCAAGAAGGCACTAGGACAGCACCTTACTGTTGGCCCCATGGTTGTTGTTGCACCAAAAGATCGACCTATTAATGCCCAATACAACCGCCAAAGTTAACGGATCCACGGGAGGCGATTAAGCCATGTCACAAATCCCGAGGGGAGCGCTAACCATTTGCCAACACTTACTTCTTCACCAAAGCTTCCACTATTGAATGAGGAGGGCAGATTGGTTTTGGTTCCAGAGGAGATTGTGGATACTAGAGAGAGGAGGTTGAGGAACAAAGTAGTCAAAGAGTACTTGATCAAGTGGAGGGATTTACCAGTAGAGGATGCAACTTGGGAAAGAGAGTAGATTCTCTGACATCCTAATCTGCAATTGCTTGAGGAAAAGGAGTTTTAGGAAGGGAGAACTGTAATGTCCCCTTTTGATGCTTAGGCAAGAGTGACCTAATTAGCCTATTTTATTCCCGTAGGCTAATGTCAGAGGTTAAGGGAACATTTTAATTAACTATTTAATATTATTCATTTCCGACACATTTCAAAGATAATATTATTTAATAAATTTAATGGAGTTTATAAAGTGACTTGGTGATTATTTATGAAATATTAGAAAGGTCACTCTATTATTCCCAAAGCTTATTTAAAATATTAAAAAGCGGGAATAGAAAAGTTAGGGTGGAGATAGATACAAAAGTGAAAAGTGAAGCTCATTTTGTTATGCTTGAATATTATTCTACTTGGTGATTTTGAAGAGATTTTTGAAGTTCAAACCCTAAGGGTGATTGGTTTTGGTAGCACGACAATTCTACCCTAGTCGATCAATTGGAGAGATTATACAAATTTTTCACATTGGATTACATGAGAAGCTTACAAAATTTGTGGTCTCTTTTAGAGACATTTCAAGGATAGATGTTGGGCAATGTGCAAACTAAGATAACAGGTGATATTTATTTCTTATACAAGCTGCAATCTTCATATTTCGTATGTATCTGAACAGATTTGTCAGCTCTATCGGTTTCTGTGGGGTTTGGTCATTGTTAAAAGAGTCATAGGCTCTTATTTATATTGCCACCTTTACCTGCATAAGAATCATGGGACATATAGGAAGAGTTGCAACTCTCATTAATATTCATCGGAAGTGATTTAATTTATGCAACCTTTCCTTTAGTCGCAGTTGTTTCACATATATCCTCCGCACCATTGTATGGAGTAGTGGCAGTAAAGTTAGAAAATTGTTGGCATTACAATTCGCACCTCTAGAGTGTGTATTGGCAACGGATAGCTATGCACAGTTGAACTGCTCTTCAAATTAGGAGGGGAAGCTCCCTCTTTTGTTGATATGCGTGAAAAAGTAAATTATTCTAAATCCTATCTTTTTGACTCAACTGGAAGAGGCAAGAGGTTAAGAAACCAAATACATTGCAGCTAAGGTTTTTCTCTGGTTTTGCAAATCTTAACTACAACTAAACTAATGCTTAAACTATCCTATTTCCTCAAGAGAAATAGAGCATCAGGACTTTGGAGCAAGGAATATCTGACAATAATCTTTAAGTCAGGATTTCCAAGGAGGTGGGACACCTATCCGAGGCGTAGGCTGAAATGAAGGTTATTGGAAATGATACCAAACAGTAAGTTAGTTCTCAGGATTCCTAAAGAGGTGGGACACCTATCGGAAGTGTAGGCTGAAAGTAACTTACTAGAAACAACACTTAAATGACAATCTCTTTTTTTAAATTCCCAAGGAGGAGGGACTCCTATCCGTGGTGTAGATATGAAACAAAGATTATTAATAACATCACACGATAAACTTTATTTCTAAATTCCCAAGGAGGAGGGAATCCTATTTGAGGTGTAGATATGAAACAAGCTTATCAATCACAACAAGAATAAACCTTGGACAGCAAATTGCATAATGAGACACGCACACAATGAACGATCAAACGAGAATTATATTTAACTAAGTGAACAGATAGAGAATAACAATATTGCACGACAAGGCAGCATAACAATTTATTATTGCAGCAAAAGTTAAAGTACAAATGAGCAAGGGTGCTCTTATTTATAGAAGCTCAGAGGAGTAGGGAACCCTAAAATCTCCTCGAGTTTACACTCAATCTTGCAAGCATGCAAGAGTTTATTATCTAAGTCTAACTGTATGCAACCTAACAGTTAACTAGAAAAACAACATAGATTAACTGAACTAATACAAAATAAATGGATGTTTGCAACATGCAAGTCCTTATTGAAATGAAAGTAAACTAATAACTAGCATTAGTTAACTAGATCCTAACTGAAAGTCCAACCTCCATAAAAGATATCCTCAAGATAGACATTCAATGATATGTGGAACAATGAGTTTAACTTGGAAAGAGGCATCAAGTTAACTGTCGTGTCTAATGTCTATCCTGAAAACTATAAATTCACTAATTGTCTCATCTTTTGGCACTCTGACGCTATCCAAAATGATAAATTTCCTGCTCAACGCCTTCTCTTCATCCTTGATCATCTTCTGGCACTCTTTGATCTCTTCAGCTAACTTGTCGAACTTCGTTGACATCACCGAGAAGTCATTCAACTTGGACGCAATAGGATCACCATCAAAACCATCACGAACCAAATTCTGGAATTCAGTTCGTACAACCTCAAACTCAACATAGGTGCCATCCTCATGAAGATAACGGCATGGGATCTGAGCGAAATCTGCTCACAAGTTGGATGTCAGCAGCAACATCTTCTTTGATCGCAGCCAACTTTGTAGAGATTCTCTCATATGCTTCCATTTTAAAGAGGTGTTGTTCTCTCCGAGCGAAAAGCTTTCTTTTATCTTCATCTGCTACAACGGCGTCATATGCAACTGCCAATTGAGAAATGAGAATCAAATCCTTCGGTTTGCCCTCTACCATAGTCAATTCAAGCCGCTGGATTCCCTGACAAAGATCATGCGCATCATACCTCAACTAATACAATTCTATGAGAAGGTATCTGCCTGCAATGATGAAACCTTCAATCCATTTCTCCAAGAGCTTTCCATGATTGACTAACTGACCCAGTTTTTGTTGATCTGCAGGTGTCTTTCGAAGCTGTGGAAGAATAGGTGCCTTCCTTGCAGTCCCATGAAGAAAATCCGAGATGTACTGTCGGAGTTGTTTGTTCTCAGCCTTAAGGGCTGCCTTGTCTTCTCCGTCTTTCATGACACGCTCTTCAAGATTACTTGCAGCAACCTTGAAAAGGCTCACGTCCATGTGTCGAGTGCTCCTGCCAAGATTTGCTTTGACGAAGGTGAAATCACCAACTCCAACTTCATCCAGACACTTGCCTTCCGGTGGTGTAGAAACTTCAACAATAACCTCTGCTACAGGATTCTTCTCTATATGCACCTGCTTCTTAATCTTCTTGTTTGACCCATCTTGATAGGGACTGCCAAACTCCGAGAGATCAAGCTGATATGAAGGCATTCGCCTCCTTCCCAAAGTCTTCTCGAGCCAACATGAGTGATCAATGTTAACTTCTCTGCGCGAAACTACTGCAGCTATGTTAACTTCTGGTGAACTAGTTCGTACTAAGGGTTCATGAACCAACAATTCTAACTCTGAGTCAATCTAAATGGGAGGTGACTAAGGAGAAAATGGCGCACCAAGAGATGAAGACCCGGATTTAACTTGCACAACTGGCTCTACTAGAACTTTCGGCGCCTTCTTTGGTTGTGTTGACGGGTGTTTTATGACCACACCAACACAGAATAAAATGTCCAACGGTCACCCTATTCTCTCTTGATCAAAGTATTTTGCATGCTAAGATTGCATGAAAGATCATGCGTTCAACTCCAAGGTTCCTTATGTCGCGAATAGACTCGGTTGGTTGATGTGAATATGCTGGGTATTCCAAGGGGACTTACGCAATTTGTTCGACTTTGTGATGCAATTGAGACACGAATGATTTGACAATAATGCTCCGATTCCTAAGTTAACCGGGAAAATACTGAATTTAAAGGGAGAAAGGGTAGGGATTCTATAGTCTATTTCTAAAGGGTGGAATGTGAGGGCCAACTTCAACAATCTTCAAACCAGACTTTGCTTCGCCTCCCTTCGGACAACTTCGACAAAGTTGGTGCAATCTTCAAAGGATGAGTAAGATGTTCAAATTATGATTCAGCATGCACACACCACCACAACGATGCAAGTGGACATACGAATCACAACCGAATTTAAGTACTAATACTCCAGTCGAACACACAGGGCGAACTTACCATCAACAAGCCCGCTAGTGGTATGGATGAAAGAAGATTTGCTCAAACCAAACGCCACATTCCACAATTAACAACTACTTGCATGGAATCAAATCTACTTTACTTTATCTACTTGAATCGGAAAGCCGAAAAAGCTTTGTCAACCACTCACAACGAAAGAGAGAATCACCAATCAATGAAGTTCTTTATATTATGAGAGTTCTCCACAACAACCTTTTATAAAAACTTTCAAAGGGAAAGCTTTTCTTTCCTTTTCAAACTGAGCTAACTTCTAGCTCTACTATCTATTCTAACTTCTATCTCCGATTTTGTCTAGTCTCTGATCAAATTTCTAATCTGATATATTACAAATGAGGGGGGATGCCCTTTTATATCAAGCCCAGTCCAGTGGACGACTTAGATTCAAATAAAATGGAAGGCTCAAATTGAGCCACATAAACCCTGATTAGGGTTCTAGCCCTAAAAACCGCCACTGAGAGGACTGGGGCAATGAATGCACTGGACATTCTCCACTACTCTACAGGAACCACTATCTGAAATCAATGCACATCATCTCCATCCAGAAGGGTGTTTCCTTTCTCCTTTTCACTGGATGCAAACTTGATGAACCTGCTCAACACCGCCTCAACTTCCTGATCTGAAATGGGAGGAATGTGATCCAACTGAAACTCCAATATTGTAACTATTTGCCCATGTTGGGCACAAGATTTCTTCCAGGCAACAAGGGCATCCTGGGTGTTCTGAATAATATAGGAGAACGTAGAGGTGTTCTCAAAATCATCCTGGACAAACGCCTTCACCTCAGAAAAGAATGGTGTTAATCTTTTCTTCAAACCATCTGCAATTACCTCCTCAAAAGTCAGCCTCCTGGCAAAGATAGCCTACAACGTATTGAGAACTCCATCAAAGATGTTTGTCATGGCCTTTCTGACCCTGACCGAATCTGCCTGTGATGCATCATAGAATCCTCGACCCGTGACCACTGAGGAGTACCACCCGGTGAAATCATCTCTATCTCCTTCCTGAATCACACCTCCCTCAACCAAAACCCGTAGAGGTGTGTGCATCAAAGCTTCTAAGCGAAGAACAACTCTCGTTTGATAGATACGAGCCTCACCCCAAGCATGGTTAACTGCATCCATTCTTGCCATAATGTCGGAGGCTTGCCGATAGGCATGTGCAAGATCCTCCATAAACTTTTATGTTTCGACACGAACGTTGGCAACCCACTTGTCTACCTGTTGTGCCATTCTTTTCAAATCTTCTAAGCCACTAATTGACTCTCTCAGCAATTCGGCTGGAAGCTCAATTGCCGAATTTTTTTGCCCACAAGGACGAGACAAGTGTTGCACATAGTCAATCAGTGTTTTGTGCTCTACCTTCAATTTCCTATATTTGCCTTCGATATGGAACAACCTATCCTTGAGTGCCTGATATGAATTGTCGCACTCCTCAACCACCTGTGCTCCAGTAGGGTGGCCCCATTCCACAATTGTAATCACATAATTTTCCGAAATGGCCTCATCTCAATCACACTCCACTCTAGGCACTGTTACATGCAACGTTCGAGAGCCATCCTCATCTGTTGAGATTTTGGAGAATTTTTTGGCCTTCTTCTTTGTTGGAGGTGCACTGATCCTACTCAACAACTCTTCCATCTCAGCTGCTAGATCAGTCTCATCAACCGGATCATGCCTCATCTTGTCCCTTAGCCATTCTGGCACCTCCTGCCGTAAGTCTGAAATAACAAAAGGCTGCTCAACTTCGGCCTCAACCTCATGAACTTCCTCCATGCCTTCGTGTTCACGAGGCTCGTCATTGTCTATAGGCTCAATATCTCCCAAGCTTTGGGCATCTTGATCTGAAGTAGCATCATCCTCAAGAGCTGCCTCAATCTCATGCTGAAATTGAGTGTCAATGGTCGTCCCCTCATCTATCTCTTGCTGATTTTCCTCCCTAGGCATGTTGATGCTTTGGCCCACTGACTCCCTGCAAGGTGGCTGATTTGCCACTTGCACTTCCTATTCTACATTCAGTCTTTCTCTTTGATCAGCAAACAATGACACTTTCTGCAAACTCGGAGAAAGTGCACGTGATGGTGTATGCGTGGATTCTTCAATTCTTAGAGGTTCAAGACGGACTGGTTCCTTTCCTCGTGGCTCCGGAGCTTGATCAACCTTCCTTCCCTGCCTAGCTGTCGGTGATCTGTGATCTCCCATCAAATTGTAAGTAAGCGGAATTGATCTACCCTTAAGTCGGCTCACATGTCTCTCTACCCAACTCCGTGTGAATGTTAAGACTGGGATGCAAGGCTTATCCAAGTCGGTAATCTCTGGCTTCGACCAATCCAAGAGTGGTAGTGGCGTGTCCCTTACTGTTTCATAATCCGCTTGTACAACATTTATATCTTCTTCAATTTGGTCCGGCACTGGGACAATCTCGCATTCCCTGATCATCCCCAACGGTATCCGTGAAAACATCCTCCTCCTAACCTCGATCTCATCCACCGCACTTGCCCAAAAGTCTTCAATCTGTGCTTTATGCTTGAACTCCTCGGACAATATCCATCTGATATTTCTGTGGGAATCGTAGTGCTGCCTGCTGGTATGGTAGGAAAGGTGGAAGAATTGGACTTCATTCTCTGCCTCCCTTGCTGCTTGCAGTGATGGACAGACTTTGTTAGAATTTCCCATGGTAATTGGCAATCCAAGTCCACCTTTCTTCTTCTTCTTTTGAATCTTATCATAGGCAATAAGTTGCCTAGATATCTCCAGCATCACAATTTTGTTTGTGGGATACCGAGGCAATCTGTACAGATAAGAGCAGAATGCTTGCACCCTGATGTAGATAAACTTCGGAAACTGGATAAACCAACATCCGAACTTCTCAATCAGCTCCTGTGCCTCTCTAGATATTCTATGGTGAGTCCTCTGCTACAAGGTCCTCGTTATGTGCATGGTGAAGACGTCATTGACCCTTTTGTAGTTGTAGGTACTTGTCAAATGTAACTGCGGACAAACCTCATGTATTTTAAACTGATGGGAGCCACACCCGATTGGTTCCTTATATGAACCTCCTCTATACTTTGTCATTCGGGCTAGCATGTAGACAATGTAAGAGCTCACGTAGAATGTTTTCGTTCTCCTCAAACCACGGAGTTGCTCATGTAAGTTGTCACTGATCATCAGTGCCCAGTCTACGTAGTCCTTGCCTTCGAGCACCAAGTTGATATAATAGAACATCCAAGGTTCAAAGATGAACGCTTGGGAGCACCCTCCAACTCTGCTCAGCATCATTATTAAGTCACAAAACTCCTGCCTCAAGTCTTCTGAAATTATCTGCTTAGGCAGCTTCGTGCGACTTGGCTTGGGTTTGTTCATCCACCTGGTATTTATCAAGTCAGCACATCGATCAAACGTGGACGAATACATCTTTTCAGCCCTCTCCCTTGTTTTGTAGATCATCTTTTCATGAACCGGAATTCCAAATGCCTCCCCAATTGCTTCCGACGTAAGGTTGGCCAATATCTTGCCATCTGGCGAAATGATAGGCCTCTACTCTATGTTGTAATAGTTGGCACATTCCATGATCAGTTCTGGACACCGGACTGCTAGAGGAAGACTATCAGCTGCATAAAGTCCACTCCTTACGATGTTATGCGAAGTAACTAACAAGTGATGACCTCCAGTCCCCATTATTCTTCTCCTGAAAGTCTCCAAGTTGAACGAACCAATGTTTGTGTCACTCAGTTTGCCCAACCTTGAAGAAAACTTGGATTCTGGCAAGAAGGATTTGCTCAATTTCTTTATTACTGCCTGTCTTGATGTGCTTGCTCTCATGGACTCAACGTGGTTCCCTCTGCCTGCAGCCCTTCTGCTTGATTCAGCCATTCTGCAAAAATGCAAGAGAGTCATTAGAAAATAAGAATTTATAAAACAATACATTTTGAGGGTGCCAGCAGATTTTCGAAAAATAAAAACGCTGCAACACTTTGTCATTTTCAGCTGCAAACCTCAACTGTGCCTGTTCACTTCAATGTTTAGAATTTTTTCTACTTGCAGCAACACAATGTCCAATATGTGGAAGTATTTGTTTGCAGCAATCCGACAGTCTCAGCAACTTGAAACTTCTCTCAAATTCGCACTTCACTTTCTAACTTTGCACTTTCAGCAACTCACTTTCCTTTCTCAAATTCGTACTTCAGCAATTTGAGAAGCTTCCTTCTCTGCAAACTCGTATTTCAGCAATCTCAACTCAAGTTCGCACCTTTCAGCAATTTAGGACTTCTCCTTTCAAATCGCACTTCTCAGCACTCAGCAACTTCAAGCCTTCTCTTCACAAACTTGAATTCTTCAGCAACTTGAGAAGTTTCTATCTCTGCAAACTCATACTTCAGCAACTTCAAACTTTGAATTCAAATTCGAATTTCTCAGCAACTTGAGAACTTCTTCCTCAAATCGTACTTTCAGCCTCAAAGAATACTTTGCATTCAGCAACCTGTGAGAGATATGAAAAGAACTTGAAATCTTATAGCCAGGTCGAATTCTGGAAGAGGCTAAACTTAGCAAATTTTCGAATTCCATTTTCCCTCCTCTGCCAGTCGCAACACTTGTCACTCGGAGCATCAGAATCTTTAACTTCTAGAATTTTGAAATTTCATCACTCCTGCACAGGCCTGCTTCATCAAATTTGCATCTTAAAATATTAAATCAATCACTTCTTTTCAATTTCATTTCATCTGGCTAGCGAATTTTCATGCTCGCTTCGGCAAAATTATTCCAATTGTTCAGTTCAACTTTCAAGCTAAAACATTTTAGTAAACTCATTCATCTTATTTGCCTTAGATAAAATTTAAAATTCTCCTTAGGAAATTCATCAAAACAAGCACCGTATGAAATTCTCTGTCAAAAAGACACGAGCGAGGTGTGGAACAAGTTCAATTCATCTCCCAATTGGAAACGTCCAATACCTAGAAGAAAATTCCCTTCAGAATTCAGCATTTTCATGTGTATCCGGACGAAGGGGTACATTTAATTTTTATTATTTTGAAAAAATAATAAAATTGCTAAGGTTCACTCATTTTTATTCTGGACGCATTCCACACTTGCAATCTTCAATTTCTCTGCCTTGTCGTTTTCCTTGATTTTCCTGAAAAAATTTACTTCCTAGCTCTGGGCACATTTCATCTTGTTCTTGGAAATTTCCAACTTCATCACCCTAGGCGTATTTCTCACCCTTAGAAAATGCCTTAGACAAATTTGAATTCATTTAATTTACCTGCATTTGAAGGTATGAGCTTCCATTTTATCCTTCTTTATCTTTCCACGCCTAGACTTCCTTGCCTTACACTTAGCAATTTTCCTCCTCAAGTCCCATCTCCTTTGGGCGCACTTCACATGGTGAGAAGGAACTTGTTCAACCATAGGCGCATTTCACCTAGTGGGAAGGATTTCGTTATACTTAGAATACTTTCAAAATCACATCCCCTTTACCTTGGGCGCATTTCATGTGTCATGAGGGAAACCTTGAGTGCATTTGCTATGCGGTGCTTCCACTTGAAGGCACATTTGAGGGGGTGGGGAGAAATTTCCCACGCCTTAGTGACTTTTCACCTTCCTTTTCCACCATGGGGCGCATTTCATGTATGCTAGAGGAACTTTTGGGCACATTTTCTATGGGGTGAGGAAACTTTCTTGCCTTAGCGCATTTCTTCTAGTTGACTTCCTTTTTCAACCCTTTGAGGGAGCATTTGAGCATGTGGACTTCCATATGAGGGCGCATTTGAGGGGTGGTGAAGGAACTTCCACCACGCCTTAGAAACTTTTTCATGCCTCCTTACTTGTGGGCGCATTTCACCTGTGCTCAAGGAATTTTTGGGCGCATTTGACATAGGGAGAAGGAATTTCCCCAAGCCTTGGGCGCATTTTGCCTAGGCTACTTCCATTTTCAACCCCTGAGGGTGCATTTCACCTAGTGTGAAGGAAATCTTGGGTGCATTTCACACCATGAGGGGAAATTTTATACTTAGCAATTTTTCATCAACTTCTTCACCTTCCTTGGGCGCATTTCATGTAGCTTCATGCTAGCTTTTATCTATGAATTTCCAACACCCTAGCCATGCCTTGCCCTTCTATTTTTTAGCAAATCCGGAGAAGTGTGGACTTCCATGCATTTTTCATCTGTTTTGAGCTAGAGCCAGTGTGGCTATGCCTCTACAGACTTTGCCCTCTTGTTTATACCCTTCGTCCATACTAGTATGCTATTTTTAGCCATTTGCTATTTTTAGCAAACCCTAAAATTGATTGATCTTTGTAGCTCCGTTTGTCCTGAAATTCGCTCCACTGAATCTTGATGACCTAAGTGTCCTGTTCACACCTGCCTCTGGCACAGATGTGCTATTTATAGCCGTGAAGTGACTTACTAAAAATGGTAAGTGCTCAAATTTTTCTCAAATTTTGCTAGTAGGCAGCCTGAATGATGTTGATCATGGTGGTGTACTTCGTTTCGACAACCCTGTATTTCATTCCCCCCTATTTTTAGGCATAACATTGGAAACCCTAATTTGACTTGCATGTACTCCGAACTATTTCCGTTTGACTTGATGTTTGTTGCCTGTCGTTCTGCTTGCTGGACTAAAGTGTCGGGGAGCTACTGGACTGAAACTGCTATTTATAGCAAGTGTCCGGAAAGTGATCAATCTAATGTCGGATGAGTTTGCATGTCAAACTGTTCGTGGGATCTCAAAAAACCCAGAAAACTAGTCAACATGCAGGCACTGGCTAAAACTCTGCATGCAAACCCTAAAAATAGCCTATGAAGGTTGAACAGTTAAAAGTCATGGTCTCGATTTGCATGTCACTTCACTGTGAAGGTCTTGAAAAACCCAGATATATTCTCCAATCATGCATTGGAAAATCATATGTTCAAACCCTAAAAATGTCTCTTGAAGCCTGAATTACTAAAAATAGTAAGTTGTCAAATTTTAGTAAAAATTCAGTGGGATCCTGCCTTGAGCCTTTTGATTGTACTATTGCGCTCAGATTTTACTTTGATAACCTTATTTGACCTCAAATGAGCCTGAAGGATAGAAAAGCCTAATTTCACAGACTTGGCCAACATTTCAACCTAGGTCAAACGACGGGACATCCCCTGAAGGACAAAAGACCAGAGAGAGAGAGAACCAAAGCCAAAAGACCAAAATGGAGCAAAAATTAGGGGCTCCCCATCTCGTATGGGGTGATGTGTGAAAAGGTCACAACAGGTTGATTAGCGCTCCTTCCCTTCGTTTTTCCACTAACCCTGACACCTTTAGGAGGTTTCATGATAACCTTAACTTGGGGTCTTGATGTTACACCCCGATTGTATAGCTACTACATATTAGTACTACATAGGGTTAAATGATTGTAAAGAGATTTCAAAAGATGAATAAAATATGTTGTTCTTTGTTATCAATATGAGTGTTTTCACATTTAATGATTGTGTCATTTAATGTTGCTTCAATTGATGTTATCCGTGATGGAATATGGCATTATAGGTTATTGAATTATGTTGTTCTAACTTGAGATGTTTATGTATACTGCTATTGTTATGAACATGTGACTACCGTGAGATTATGTCAGTGGATATAGGTATATGAACCATTCCTCCAAGCAGAGGGGAAGTATCACTCGGGACAAGAGCTTGGTCGATTAACCGGTAAGTGAACTATCTGAGCATACACACACATCATCTTAGATTGAGTGAACTAAGTCAGTCATGTTGGTTATAGGTAAGTCATTCCTAGCCTGTATGTTTGCATTACGAGTCTAGTCTACTTATGTATGCTTTTATGAGTGGTGTTTATCTATGTATTTGTCTTGTGATATTACAATCATAATGTGTAATGTCGCCCATTTAGCCAGTCATGGATATATGTGTCGTTAGCCTATTTTTTCATGGTCCCATAGGCTAACCAGGACACAAAAGGGATCCGAGGGATGTTTGGCCTAGGCAATTTACTTCTAATCCAAGATATTTATTATTTAACGATAAGTTTAATTTATAAAGTTAAATTAAAATATTTAACTTTATCGTTATTTAATAACTTCAGTGGGACTATAAAGTTAAGTGTTAAAAGTATTAAATGTTCCCTTTCTTTAAAAAGGTACATGGGCAACTTAATGAGGAGATTATAATATTAAAATAAAAGTGATTTGTATTATCCCATATTGCCTGTGAGTTGGATTAGCTTCTTGGAGAAATGGATAAATAGAGGCTGTGAGAGTTTTTTTTAAGTATGCTTGGATGAGATGAAAGTTATGCTATTGGATTTCTCAAGAATCTGATTATTGGGCATTGGAGGACGAAATCCCTTTTTGTCAACATTCTTCTCACTGTTGCAAGATACAGTCAGGGGAATTTATGGTGTTTTCATTCAGGAAACACATTGGGCTGATTAGATTTTCAAAGGGAAGATTTGGAGAAGATATTAGGAGTAGATTCAAAAGCGATAGTGAACATTTGTGAGTTGCTACAGTGCCGTGAACAATGTCATGAACAGTAACGTTAACAATGCTGCTACAATGCCGTGAACAATGCTGCTACAGTGCGTGAACAGTGCTTGGGCAGATTTCAGACTTGCGGAGTTCATATTTGAATTTGTTTCATTATCATATAGTCTTTCACATGAGTTTGAAACATATTTGAGTGTCATTACGAGTTTGAAGACATTCCCAAAACCAATTTAGGAAACCAGTAGTCAGCTTGCAAGCCAACTATTTGACAAATTACACTGAGTGAAAAAGCACAAAAATCAGTCTAGAACAGGGGGTGTTATTACAGTGGTATCAGAGCCCTAAGTCCTGCCATCCTATTGGGTTCTATTATGAGCAAACTATGTCACGTCAGGCGATGATATACCACCTTTGACACATACTTATAACACAAGGAGAAATAGGGCATTGTTGCATACGGAACAAGAGGAACACAGGGCTACAGGAGCACAAGATAATACAAGTGAACAACACAATACAAGAAACATGGGAGATAGGCATGTCGGGGACCCTGGTGAAGAGAGATTTCTACAGTTACTGGATACATTGGCACAGAGACAGCGTTTAGCAGAGCAGAGGGCCCAAGAGCAAAGCCAACGGTTTGAGTTAATGATGCAGATGATGGCACGACAGATGGGTATTAATGTTAACATGGGAGGTGGAAACAATGCAAACGATGGACAGAATGGGAACAATGGGCAGAATAGAGGCAATGGAGGCGGAAATGTGGGACATAACTTTGCACACGCAGCCCAACCCACTAGAACTGTGAGTTCTAGGCCAATGATACCTACCTTCCCACCTCGAGCACCTGCGCAGCCTGAGGTTGAACCACAAATCACAGATATACAGGATCAGCTCCGAAGAGACTGGGAGGCTGGAGGACCTGACTTTACAGCAGCCATCACACTCAGGGATTATATCGATGTGAGGATGAGACATAGACCCCGCACTGGTGACAGGAACCAAAATTATGAACTAAGGAACAAAGTGGGTAAGCTGCAATTGCCTTATTTTGATGCATCGGGGAAGACGACTGCACGAGCTTGGGTGTAGAAGGTCGATACCTATTTACAGTTGAATCCTATGCTCGAGGAAGAGGCTATTAAATATGCAACTATACATCTAGATGGAGTGGCTCACGAGTGGTGGCACCATGGCATGGTCACCATGGCTCATGCGCAGATAACCTCTTATTTGGAGTTTACAAAGAGGTTGATAGAGCGGTTTGACAGGAAGGACCCAGAGCTACATTTTAAGGAGCTTGCACAGCTCAAGCAGTGGGGACCCTTGGAGGTTTACATTTCAGAGTTTCAGAAGCTTTTGGTGTTGGTGACAGATGTTTCTGAGCGCAAGATTTTGGTGTTGTTCATGGATGGACTGGTAGATCCATTCAGAGGCTGGATTAAAGCTCTCAATCCACCCTCACTTCAGGAAGCTATTAAGAAAGCACGGGACGTGGATTCTTCTTCCTCCAGAAGTAAATTTCAATCTAAGGGTTTTCCCTCGAAGAAAGATAAGGATAGGAAACCTTTTCACAGGGATAACCACCAACCATGGGAGGAAACCAAGAAGTTAGATAGTGACACCCTTAACGAGCTCAGAAAAAAGAAGTAGTGTTTTCATTGCAGAGAGCCTTGAGATTTATCCCATAAGTGTCCTCTTAAGGCTAAGGCCAAGCAGATGGAGTATTTCTCAGCAGAGGAGACAGCAGGAGAGGATTCAAGGCAGTCCTCTGATTCAGAGGGCAGTGATGATGGGAACTCTTCAGATGAGGGAACCAAGAGTGATGGCATCGTTGCACAGTTGTCCAGCATTCAGAAAGCAGTCACTTTTAGGGTGAGAGGGGTGTTGGATGGGCATCAATTTATTGCACTCATCGACATCAGAGCAACACACAACTTCATTGATGAGAAGTTTGTTGCTCGCAGAGGTTTATCGACAGAGGAGCATCAGGGCTTCAGGGTTATGGTGGCAGATGGGTTTAAGATCACTTGCAGGCAAAAAATATCTAACCTGCATCTGCGCTTAGGAGACTATGAGATGACTGATGACTTCTTCGTGATTAATATTGGAGACACAGATATGGTGTTAGGAATGAACTGGATGAAGTCATTAGAGGAGTTTACGTTCAATCTTCAGAAAATGGAAATGAGATTTGAAGCTAATGGGAAGAAAATTGTGCTCAGGGGTTTGGCAGATGGTGGGCCGAGAGTTGTCTCAATTAAGAGGATGGAGAGATTAATTCGGCATGACCAGGTCCAGTGGGCAGCAGAAATTCTAGTGATGCCAGAGGTCATAGAGCAACAAAAGCAAGAATACCCTCCGGATGTTCAGGCATTGATAACCAAACACACCAAGGTATTTGGTGACATACCTGGGGGAATGAGCACGTGATTGAGCTTGAGGAGGGGGCAAAACCAATTATCATCACTCCATACCGGCACCCCAAGAGGTATAAAGCTGAGATTGAGAAAGCTATTAAGGAGCTTCTCGAGATGGGTCACATTAGGCCTAGTAAGAGTCTGTTTGCTTCTTCAGTTGTCCTGGTGAAGAAGAAGGACGGAACACTCAGGATGTGCATCGATTATAGGGAATTGAATAAGAAGACAATTAAGAACCGGTACCCGATTCCCCGTATCGATGAGCTTATTGACGAGCTGCATGGAGCCTGCTACTTCTCCAAGATAGATTTGAGATCCCGGTACCATCAGATTCGGGTCAGAGAGGAGGACGTAGAGAAGACAGCATTTAGATGCCATTATGGGCATTTTGAGTTTCTAGTCATGCCTTTCGGGTTGACTAATGCACTGGCCACCTTTCAATCTTGCATGAACAGGGTATTCAAAGAACAGTTGAGGAGATTTGTGTTGATCTTTTTTGATGATATATTGATCTATAGCAAGATGTGGGAGGACCACCTGAAGCACATAGATATTGTGTTGAGCATTCTTGAGCGGGAATCCCTGTATGCCAAGATGACCAAGTGTGAGTTTGGGATGACCGAGTTGTTGTATTTAGGACACATCATCAGTGCAGAGGGTGTTCGAGTTGATCCAGACAAGGTCCGGGCTATAGTCGATTGGCCACCACCAAGGAATACCTCTCAACTCAAGGGATTTCTTGGTCTTTGTGGGTTTTACCGCCGTTTTGTGAGGATATTTTCTCAATCAGCTGCCCCCCTTACAGATTTGACTCGAAAGGATGGATTTGAATGGTCAAAGAGGGCTCGGCAGAGTTTTGACAAGTTCAAGGAATTGATGAGCACTTGCCCAGTTTTGGCCATATCGGATTTCAGCAGGGCCTTTGAGTTACAGTGTGATGCCTCAGGAGAAGGCATTGGTGCGGTTTTGATACAGAACAAACACCCCATAGCATATGAGAGCAGGAAGTTGAGGGGTGTTGAAAAGAGCTACAACATCTATGACAAGGAGATGTTAGCCATTATGCACGCGCTGGCTAAGTTCAGGCAATATTTGGTGTGTAGTAAATTCATAGTTAAAACAGACCATAATAGCCTGAAACATTTCCTTGGACAGAAGGACCTGAATGACAGGCAGCAAAAGTGGGTCAGCAAACTTCAGGCCTATGACTTTGACATAGTTTATGTCAAAGGGAAGAAGAACATTGTTGTTGATGCTTTGTCCAGGTGACCCCATTTATGTGTTGTGGGAATAGTGACAGATGATTGGAGAGAACTCATTTCAGCAGAATATGTAAGGGATAAGTGGGCTTCTGGAATTATAGATGGCACTATCAAAGATGACAGGTACACTGTTGTAAATGACTTGATCATTTACAAAGATAGGATCTTCTTGGTGCCAGATTCTGCTATGAAGCAGAAAATTTTGAGGGCTTTCCATGACTCCCCAATGGTGGGGCATCCAGGTTATTTTAAGACCTATCGACAGGTGAGAGCATTTTACTTGGAAGGGTCTCAAGGCAGAGGTACTGCAGTTTGTGAGGGAGTGTCCAGTGTGCTAGCAGAATAAGTATGAGCACTCCTTTCCATGTGGTTTATTGCAGCCCCTACCTATTCCAAACAGGAAGTGGGATAGCATATTGATGGATTTCATCACAGGCCTTCCTAAGGCTCAGGGCAGGGATTGCATTTATGTAGTGGTAGATAGGTTGACGAAATTCTCGCATTTCTTCGCCATTTCGTCTACTTATTCGGTAGCTCAAACAGCAGAGTTGTTTTTTCGAGAGGTATTCAGATTACATGGGTTGCCACGAAGCATTGTCAGTGACAGAGAACAGGTTTATGAGCAATTTTTGGTAGGAGCTCTTCAGATTATGTGGGACAGAGCTCACTCCGAGCACCAGTTATCACCCACAGATAGATGGGCAAACTGAGATCATGAATAAATGGGTTGAAGGATACCTCTGTAACTATATCTCAGGGCAACAGAAGGCATGGGTAAAATGGCTGCACTTGGGAGAATATTGCTACAATACTTCATACCACATGTCTATTCAGATGTCTCCATTTATGGCTCTATACGGATATGAAGCTCCGAGCTTCCTGGATTTGCTCTTCGGTGATAGTAGAGTACCGAAGGCCAAGGATCTATTACAAAAGAGCCAAGAAATTATGAGGTCCCTGAAGGAGAATATGCAAAAATCTCAGAATCAGCAAAAGCAGTATGTCGATCAGCACAGGATAGAGAGATCATTTGAGGTTGGTGACATGGTATACCTCATAGTGCAGCCTTACAGACAGTCTTCTCTCAAGAGGAGTGGGGCAGAGAAGTTGAAGCCACAATATTATGGACCTTTAAGGGTGATCAGGAGGGTTGGGGAAGTGGCTTATGAGTTGGAGTTGCCTGTTGACAGTAGAATGCATAATGACTTCCATGTGTCATGCCTCAAGAAGGCTTTGGGACACAATGTGGTGCCTTCAACAGAGTTACCACCTCTCGATGATGAGGGGAAGCTTATTTTGGTTCCTGAAGCTATTCTTGACACCAAGGAACGCACACTGCGCAGAAGGACTATCAAAGAGTACTTGGTGAAATGGAGGAACCTGCCAATTGAGGATGCTACTTGGGAGGGAGAGTATATTTTGCAGCATCCAGAGTTGAGATTGCTTGAGGACAAGCAATTTCAAGAGGGGCGGACTGTAATGTCCCCTATTTAGCCAATCATGGATATATGTGTCGTTAGCCTATTTTCTCATGGTCCCATAGGCTAACCAGGACACAAAAGGGATCCGAGGGATGTTTGGCCTAGGCAATTTACTTCTAATCCAAGATATTTATTATTTAACGATAAGTTTAATTTATAAAGTTAAATTAAAATATTTAACTTTATCGTTATTTAATAACTTCAGTGGGACTATAAAGTTAAGTGTTAAAAGTATTAAATGTTCCCTTTCTTTAAAAAGGTACATGGGCAACTTAATGAGGAGATTATAATATTAAAATAAAAGTGATTTGTATTATCCCACATTGCCTGTGAGTTGGATTAGCTTCTTGGAGAAATGGATAAATAAAGGCTGTGAGAGTTTTTTTTAAGTATGCTTGGATGAGATGAAAGTTATGCTATTGGATTTCTCAAGAATCTGATTATTGGGAATTGGAGGACGAAATCCCTCTTTGTCAACATTCTTCTCGCTGTTGCAAGATACAGTCAGGGGAATTTATGGTGTTTTCATTCAGGAAACACATTGGGCTGATTAGATTTTCAAAAGGAAGATTTGGAGAAGATATTAGGAGCAGATTCAAAGGCGATAGTGAAGATTTGTGAGTTGCTACAGTGCCGTGAACAATGTCGTGACCAGTGTCGTGAACAGTAACGTGAACAGTGTTGCTACAATGCCGTGAACAATGCTGCTACAGTGCATGAACAGTGCTTGGGCAGATTTCAGACTTGTGGAGTTCATATTTGAATTTGTTTCATTATCATATAGTCTTTCACATGAGTTTGAAACATATTTGAGTGTCATTACGAGTTTGAAGACATTCCCAAAACCAATTTAGGAAACCAGTAGTCAGCTTGCAAGCCAACTGTTTGACAAATTACGCTGAGTGAAAAAGCACAAAAATCAGTCTAGAACAGGGGGTGTTATTACATAATGATTGTAAAGTAAATGGATGTAAGTAAATCGGAAGTGGACATATATACATATATATAGTATATACACATATCCATATGTATATACATATTGATACAAGCGTATGTTGACAGATGCATATGTTCATACGGATGCATCGATATGGTATACCTACACATACATGTACATAGAGGTATATACAAGTATATACATATATATATGCACACATCCTATATTATGTGAATATTAATAATATTATTATTATTATTGCCTTACGAATTTTCATATACATATCGGATATGCTGACTAGCTCACAATATATTTATGGTGAGATATATATGTATATATATATATAAATATATATTAATATTATGTATATATATATTATAGTAAAAATAATACACACACACACACACACATACATATATATATATATATATATATATATATATACCGTGGTATTTAAATATATATATGTATATTATTTATGTACTATAAATATATATATATATAGTATAATATATATATTCCTAATAGACTCAACTTTGGAAATCGAATTATTTCCCATATTGATTTGATATTAATCTCTCAACTTTGGAAATCGAATTATTTCCTAATTGATTAAATATTAAATCATACAACTTTTGAAAATCAAATTATTGCTCAATCAACTAAATATTCATCATTTATTTTTGGAATCAAATATTTCTGAATCGATAAAGTTTATATTTCTTAAATTATGAAGCAAGCAAAATATTTCCATCGACTATGGTTTATATGGAAAAAATGTTTGCGTTTAAATCTGAAGCGGCACTGAGTAAAATCGTGTCACCTGTAGGTGCACGCATGAATGAAACCACCAAGGAATTTAAAACGCATGACTGGGTCAAAGTTGCAATCAAGAATGAAACCAACACAGGAACCCAACATTATCGACTCAACCTGGGAAATAGGCAACGTGTACACAATTTAACAAATGACTTTTTCTCTGTGATCATCTTTACCCGCCATAATATGAAATCGGTGCCACATCTGAAGAATAAACCTGTAGGTATCGATTGGTGCAATTTCTCCATGGTTTGGAATTAGTCTTCAAATGTTGTCAATTGTTGGAGGACGATTCACCAATTTTTATGTTGAGTATGGCAGGGAACTAGCGCCACCTCCAATTTGAAAATGTCCAACAGTAGTGGTGGAAAACCACATGCCAAAACAAAAGGGAGGTTGGGCTCTATAAATAGTTGCCCAACCTACCGCATTGGGACGCATTCACTCATTCATTCTGATTATACTCATTTCACTATGATTCAAGACTGAAATCGTAATTTCCTCTTTCATACTGAGATATCTGAGCATCACACATTTACCAGTTGTAAGTAAATAACAGCTTCCACCATTTCTAAGTATCTATTAGAGAAGGCGTATTATACCCAATTATACACCTGTTGGTTATATACTTTCGTGTTATTACCAGTTCTGAATATCCATTTTCTGAGTGAGGAAGCGTGAAATCTGAGAGGGAGTTGTCAATTATCTGTGGTGCTGGAAGTTTTTGGATTGGTCGAAAGAGAAGACCGTGTTATCAACATTTTGTGGAAAAGCAAATCACAAGCATGGGATATTCTTCTACTATCTATTTCTGTGGTTATCCATTTAATACTTCTTGAAATTGTATTTTTTGTTTATGCTTAAGAAGTGAATTGTTTAAAGATAAAAGATGCATTCTAGTTATATTTTGAATTGTTTGTATGATCTCCATATAAGGAGAATACCGGTTGCATTAGTTACTATGTTCTAGGATTGAAATGAAGGCTTGAGTCAAGTAAAGTTCAGCTAACTAAGTTATTAGGTTAACTCAAACGAGCTTGTGATACTCCTAGGATAAAGATTCCAGTATGGGAGGGAACTTGTGAAGTACTTGTTATGTTGATTCATTTCTAATAGTGTAATATGTTGTAGGATGTCTGGGGTACGGATTATCCATTGGAGGTCAAAACCTATGTATAGTGTAAGATAGCCCTAAGCCAAATCAACCCTGAATAGTGTATGTGATAGATGACCCTCTGTAGAAATACTATATCAAACACTTTGGCCAAAATAGTGTAATGTACAAACATCCACTTAGAGTGTGTGATGATTACACTGTCAGTTCACCGTGATCCCGTATTACATACTAGTTCAAGAGTTGTCGTCTTGCACAGGTTCTAGTTATGTAGGACATAACACTATGCTCAGTTGGTTAACAATATCGGTTACTCTACCAATCTCTTCGTTGAAGTGAGGGCCATCTATCGAATGATAGATGTGCAGGGGACCACATTATAAGTCCGTGGTTGGCGGAAAAGCGCTCGAGTGATGCTTCTCCTCCACAGCAGGCTACTGAAGTACCAAGATTTGAAAAGACGGATTCCTGGACCTTCTTACTACTATTTGTTCAAAAGCTCCTTGAGCTATGTATGTACTTGTATGCTTTCTTACTCTGATGTATATTTGAAATGAAAAGGATTTCTTGTTGAAATATATTGTATCTTGTTTTGAAATTATCAATAAAAGAAAAAAAAAAAATTATTGCAATGTCTTTATTACTTGTTACCTTTATTAATGGTGCAAAATTAAGAAATTTTTATTTACGTAAGGGTTAGGTCATTACACTCGACCTTGATGTAGATGGCAGTGAAGAAAACAACTCTGGCGGCACTGTAACTGAAACTGGCTTTCGTCTCCTCTTGCTGTCCAAGAAGTACATGCTCGTTTTGATAACTCCTCTCGACAGGTTTTCAACTAAAATACTCTCTTTGGCATACCAATCTGGCTGTCGAAGTGGCTAGCAAGCAACTTGGTCCTTGATGAATGTGCTAAGTAACACCTCTCTGTCATCATCTAACAAACCCTCAACGTCTTCTGATAGGAAATCAGCAAGCTGAGGAAGAGTAAGTCTACAGTAGTGACATCGACACCCTTCAAATTCATCTTCGTTGTTGACCCAAAAGTCCTCAAGTGTTGGCCTGTGTGACTGACTTCACTCCAACCGAGCTACATAATGACCCAAAGGATGATAGGAGCGCTTCTTGATGAGGTACTTGAGATGGAGTTTTGACAACTCGTTGGTCATCTGCTTGCAATCGGATGTTGTCCTGCACTTGTATATGCCTAGTCCAAAAGGAAAGGTGAAGCTTGCTTGTACCAATTGCGAAGAAAAGTATGAACCTCGTGAGCCTGTCTCGGGAACTCCATGAATAGGACCTTATCTAAAGGATATCTCGGTAGCATCAAAGGTTCTCTGGTGTAACCATATACTCGAATATATGTGAAAGTGGGAAACTAGATAAACCAATCTTCCCAACTCTCCATTGCTGATTTCGCCTCTGGTGAAATTTTGATGTGCATCTCATTATCCAAGTCTCTAACTATCTTCTTTAGGAAGTGATCATTCACCTATTTGAAATCCTGTTCAACCTTTGGGAACTCCAATTGTGGGAAGTATTCATGCACATGTTGAACGCCAAGAGTTTCACTGGTTTTCAAAGTTCTAAAATTGCCTTGGAATGCAATTAAGTAGACCAGATAAGAAACCATGTGAAACTCGTGAATTTTAAGGAATCCTGTGATTTCTTGGTGAAGACACTCTTATCAACATAGCCCAGTCAAATTGTTCCTTATTATGGATAATCTAGTTGATGACATATAACATTCACGGTCGGAAAACATGAGCTTCCTCTTGACCTGTAACCCGGTTGAACACAGTAATCAAGATAGCAATTTTGTCCTTGAACTCTCCACGCCCAGCCTTCTTTGGCAAGTTGGTTTTTTTTTCTTTTAGCCATCTTTGAGCAACCTTTCTCTGAGATCTTTTCTTGTCTCCCTACCATATCTTGTCGCATTCATCCATGACTATGACAAAATTGTCTGAGTGAGGTGGAATGGAAAAGCACTTCTCGACGTCTCTCGGCTTGAGGCTGCAAATGACTCGCCCATTTGTCAATCAGATTTGTCTTGTAGATGAGTCGTAATGCTTTATGCATGCAATGACAAACTCAAGATCAGCTACCGTGATGGGAATAGATGCTACTGCCAACAATCTGGAACGCTCAAGATTCTTGACTGTTGAGCTGTCAGTGCCTTCCAACGTGCTCAATTTAACCACTGGATAAACGTGACCCAAGTCTATGTCAGAGGTTTTCAAAAAGTCGTGAACTAAGACCGATTTGGCCTTGTATTCTATTGGGTTGAATTTCATTTTGAAAATCTAGACTTTTGACTGTAAAGTCGGATATGTTTGGGCACACTCCAGAAAAAGCTAAAAATAGCTTTGGATGAGGCTAAAAATAGTCAGTCGAGAGAAAAAATTTAGGAAATTTTTGAAACATGAGTTTTGTAAAGAATTAAATTCTAAGCAAACCCAAATTGTCAAAAACGCGAAAAAATGAGTTTTACTAAGGCATGAAAAGGCTTTTCAGTTGAGAACTATAGTGGTTGTAGGAGCTCTGGGGGCAATTTTCTCGAGAAAAACAGGCACATGGGTTTTGTAGGCGCTGATGAGCTGAACAAACCCAAATTCTCCGTTTTTCAAAAAGTTAAATTTTAGGCCCACATGCAAAAGAATCTTCAGAAAAAAGCGCAGTGCTTCAAAAATGGAAGCAACAAGGCAATTTTCTCGAAAAATTTTGGAACATGGGTTTTGCCACTAATGCTATGCTGAAATAACCCAGATGACCAAATTCTGAAAATTATGTCGTTTAATTTGACATAGAGAAAACCTAAGACAAGGATAGAAGAATTTTAGAGATAGAAAATAGAAGTTATTATTCTACCTTTGAAAAAGATGCCTATGCCTTGAATTCGATTTGATCAAGTCTGAAATGCATGCACTCGAACAACGAAGTCTGGAAAATATTTCCTTTGAAAAATCTGGACCTAGCACTACAAAGAACACTGAAAAATGTCACAAAAAGTGCCTTCAAATCTTCCTCGCAAGAGAAAATATGTTTGCTTCCACCTGTTATGAGAATAATGGACGCCTAAATGCCTTAATAAATAAAACTTATGAGTTAAGGCGTCACACTTGCATGCAAATCCCTAAAAATGGATGCCAAAATGCTATTGGACCCCAATTTTAGTTAACTGAATGAAATATTAGCCCTAAAATGGGTGCCACCTTCATGCACTTCAGTTATCTTCACATGCATGCAAAAATTAAGTTTTGTTGAAGTCGATTTGGAAGAACTGGTGTTTTAATATTATTTTAGGTTGAGTTTGAAAACTCCACCTTTATGGGGCGGCCCACTCACTTGAGTTCAAAAAGTCAAACTCTGACTTTAGGCACCTTCACTCCAGACTTAGAAATTTTCCTGAAAATTTCATTTGCAAATATCACCGAAGGCTATGTTCGATCACTAACTCTGATTGACTGATGAATCCAGAAGACTGGCTGACAATTTCATCAAAGAGTAGGATCAAAACTAACAAGAAACTCCTTGAGGTTGCAAACCCTAATTTTGATTTCCGAAACTTCAAAATTCAGGTTGCCCTTAGCCTCCAAGGGTGCTTTTTTCACCAAACTTAGTCAATTTTCATGCATTTTCATCATTTTGAAGGTGATTCTGACCGACCTTCATCTCGCATTCTTCGACAATTGACAAAACTTCAGAGCTAGCTAACAGGCTCACTGCGAAGCTAGCTCAATTCTGAACATGATCTCTTGGAGAGCACTTTTCCTAAAAACATCATTTGGTAGTTGAAAAACTTGGGCGCCCCTAGCCTCCAGGGGCACTTTTGCTCCCAGAGAGCCATTTTTCAAAATGGCTAAATCTCCACTTAATCCCCGGCTGCAGTCTACTGACAAGTCTTCTGACCCGGCTGAGATATGCAACGAAAATTTGGAAGCGTCACGAACAGGATGAGCATTTGAGCTAACCCAACTGCATTTGAAGGCACAAAACACTAGGCACCCCTGACCTCCAGGGGCTCTTTTGTGCTCTGAACTGATATTTCACAATGACTTTTATCCTTATGTTTGACTCTTGATTCCGACAATTCAACAACTCAAATTAACCCACTGATGGACTCGTTGTGAAGCCTGATCAAGTCTAAGACAAACATCTTGGAGGTCATTTTTCGAAAAAGTTACATCTAGTACCTCAAAATTTTGAGAGCCCCTGGCCTCCAGGGGCAATTTTTGCTCCAATGTTAGCCAAATTTTCATCTCCATTGTTTCTTGTTCAATCTCCAGTTTCATGTGCTAGACAAATCTTTTGGACTAGCTAGTAGGCTCTCGCAAAGCTAACAGTGTTCCGGAGAAGTCTTCTTCCAAGTGACAAATATCAAAATGGTAACTCTGGGCCTCTGAAATCTAGGGTACCCTTGGCTAGCAGGTGCTCCTTTCATCCCAAACTTAGAAAAATTTATAGCATCTTCTCCTCAACAAAAATCTTCTTTGAGATGAAGCATCATTTTGGACATAACTCGCCATAAAATCTTCATTGGAGTGTTTAAACTTAGATTTCAACACCTGGCACCTAGCCATCTACCATTGATGACCTCGGAGGTCCTAACTTTTCTCCTAAAAAGGTGAAATAGACCCATCAGCCTTAAACTGACCTTTTCTTGATTTTGACTTCACCACTGTGATCGTGAAGTGAAATAAGCAAATCAAAATAATTTTCAATCAATTCTGACAAGATCCTATTTTTTAGGGTTTTTTAGGGTTTTGGGCTATTTATAGGCTTTTTCCTTAGTTTTCAGGGTTTTTTGAAAAATTAACTTTATGGGCATCCATTTCACAACAAAACTAGAAAACCCTAAATTTTAGGAAAGGAAACCCTAATTTTTCCTAAAATTTAGGAAAACCTAAAACTAAAATCTAGGTGTTGTAGATAACTTCATTCTGAACAAACCCAAATCGTCAAATTTTGAAAATTTTGAGTTCTTAACCCTCATGCATGACATGCAAATTTCCACTTTTCCAAACTTCCAACTTCAGACAATTTTGAGATTTTGACAATTTTAAACAAAATGCCTTAGTGAAGCAAAAAATTTATTATGGGTACAACAAGTTAGAATATTGCATCTCCTTGAGGAAACATTTTTGTTGATGTGGAAGCATTAGACGGTCTTCAGGGTCAAACAAGTCGCGTCAGTTTGGGAGAGAGCAGAGGGAATAGTATACTTCATCAACCTTGCATGTGAGCCTCCATATATTTTATAAGGTGCCTTCTTGACTATCGTATGGCATTTCCTAGGCGCAGCTCCAAAACAGAAGAATGACTACTGTTTGACAAAATGTTTGTGTTCATGAAGTTGTGAATTTAAAAAAAAATTGCACACAAAATTCGATTGGGATATTTTGGATATTTAATGTGATTCAAGATGTTCATGTAAAGAAAACTAACACAACATTTTCCAGATCTTTCCTTTATTCTAATGGACTATGTAAACCTCAGTACACTACAAGAAAAGTTGAAATCCAGAGGCTTGTGACTAACCCTCAAGATTTTAAAAACATGTGGCTAACATATATTATGGCCCATGACTCCAAACAAAACAAGAATTAGATGCAAGAACAATAAACACGGCCTATAACGTCAATGAAAAATAAGTATATAAGTATAACAAAATAATGGATCTTAACATAACCAGAAAATCCTAGAAGGTCATCAATAAACATTATGAAGGTTGTTAAGGATCCCATATCAATTAAAGCTGCATTAAGTTAGCTTTATACTCATATTTAATAATATGAAAGGCTTATGCGTTAAGCCTATATAAGGAAGTACCATGATAAAACCATTTCATTGCTTGACCTAATGAATCTACTACCACTAATGATGTCAGCAGACATATTGATCAATGTTACTAGAAATGAAAGCCCCACTACTTATTGGAAAAGCAATCAATATTGCAACGTAGTCAAAATAGTCTCATATGACTAACCATTTCTCATTCAGTCTTTTAATGTTAGACCATTTCCCGCTTCTCAAGAGATGATTATCTCTACACAAAAAATGATTGAGAAATGCTACACATATCATAGATAACATGATTTCACTCAAACAAGGTATGGTTTAGTCAAAGAACCAAGCCAAGAACATCTCTTTCCCAAATTTACCTTTGTACTTGCTTGAGTCATGATTTAATCAAATGAAATGAACTATTCTAAAAGGTGTTGGCTTTCTCATGTTTGACACCTTGCCAAAATAGATGATTCTTTTGCTTATATCCATATAAATAAATTTAAAAACCAGGGAATAGTGAGATCTATTACATTGGTTCTTGGAACAACATGAAAACTCTACTCTAGATGTACTTTATCAAAATAGAAATCAAAGCAAAGTTATAGGTTCATAAAGATATTTGTATTCCTAATATTTTAAGTCATAGCCTCCTTATGTTATTCATATAGTTTGGACTACTACAGTAATTGATCTTTGTTCACTTTCCTATTTAGATTAACTTTTTTTCGAAAGTCTACAAAGAAGTTTTAAATGCAAGAAATTGCAAGAAGATTTTTACTCGTTAAATTAAAATTACACTCCTAAGAAGATTGAAAAAAATGAACTCTATTTTAAGAAGACTGATAAGAACAGCACCCAAACCCATAAAACATACCGATAATGAAAGGTTCCTTCTGGGCTTCTTTAACTGTTGAAGTAGCAGATGGCTGGTCCTCTAAAAGCAATCCTGAAAAATGAGCACTTGTTGCCCTCATCAAGTCCTCCATTGCTACTTTTCCAACAATGTAACTACTTGAAAAACCTAGAGACCAAAACATATAATTAAAACTGTATTTTCAGAAAGAGAGCTTTGAAGATTCTAGAAAAGTAGCTAGGCAAGAAAAATTATACTTAACAAAAAATTGATTTTAACAGAGTCAAATCAAATATACCATATGCATAGATTGTACATATGTCAAAGAACCTTCCATACAAACTAATAGAAGAGAATTTCATCAATATCTATAGACATCAATATGCAAATATTTGAAAATGTTATAGGTTAAAGGTCTGTTTAACTTTCAGAATTTTATGTGTTATTTCAAAGTGCTGTTTAGAAATTGATCTTAGCTTAAAACTAAAAAAGTGGAGATTTGGTTTATATCTTGTATGTCCATTATATGGGTATTACTATTCTTTGAATTATCTGGTTCTGAACTGAAGCAGTACAATGCCTGCAAACATTTCATTAGAAGTTGCAATCTTTCTTAAAGTTTTAGCAAGTTTGACATAATTGTGCTTCCTAATATCCAACCAGTTCATCAGTATGTCAATTCCTTTAAAACAATGTGTGGCTCCTTCATTAGAGCCTTCTTTCTCTAGATTGTTTCACTTCAAAATGTGGAAACAATAATGATTCAATCAAATCTTAACTTATTTGATTCAAGGAATTCTCCTCTATTTTTTACATTTTTTCCCATATTTATTTTAACCATCCTTATTGATATGTTGTACCCAAAATGAAATTTTTGGCATTCTGCTTAAATTGAGCTAAACAATGTAAAAATGCCGTCGAAAGTATGTTTTAGGTCAAACCAAACATAAAGTCTTTGTGCGTTTCTGTCAAGGAACCTATGGTTAAAATTCTGAAAATCTGAAAATTAGGGTTTTATGCCCCTATTTTTAGAGAAACCCTTAAAAATAGGACCTTCTTGGAAATGATTGAAAATGATTTTGATAGGGTTAATTGACTTCACGATCACACAGATCAAGTTAGAATCATCAACAGACATGTTTTACTCCGGTGGGTCTATTCTTGTTTTTCAGGAACAAAGTTAAGAGCTCCACAGCCATTAATGGCAGATTGGCTAGTACCAGGTGCTGAAAGCTAAACCTCAAAATCTCCAACGAAGAAGCCATGGCGGAAAAGGTCAAAAAGATGCTGTTATAACGAGGGAGTTTCTCAAAAGGAAAAAAACCGAAATTTGACTAACTCTAGAACCTCCACGTTTTGCTCCCAAGGCAAAACCCAGTCTAAAGGTCAAAAAGGCGCCCCTCTTGAAGAAAGGCGCCCTTGGATCTCAGAGGGAAAATCAAAGCACCTGACACCTTCAGATCATTCATCTCCTTCGTGTTCGTGTTATCTCGACAACGTGACCATCAGTCAAATCATCTGATTCATAAATCAACGACCAATCATCAACGAAGTGTGGAGGAGCTAACAGCAATGAAGATGTCAAAACAGAGAGCCTCAAGCTAAAAGCGCCCTTGCTGGCCAGGGGCGCCCCTCGGTTCAAGGTACCAGATGAACCTGTCACCAGCTGCTTCATACACAATATATTTCCAGCTTCCTCTCAGCTACGTCATCAATTTGATAACACATTCACTGGACACGCCAGACGATCACCAGTCAAGATCAAGCAGAAAAACCAAGAACTTTAGAACTGAAAAAACAAGCCAGAAACTGGCTAAGGCATTGCCAAAAGCACCCCTCTTGAAGAAAGGCGCCCTTTCTTGAAGGCATTTAGATTCAACCGGAATCTTCACTGCTTCCCAGGATGACCTTCTCAGCTATGATCAATCTCGTCAACGAGACGGTCAACAAAGACATCTGACAGCTGAATCACCTGATGACAGAGGTCAAGACAAGCAATTTAGAATACAATCCAAACCAGTCAAAAGGTAAAAGGCGTCCCTGTTGGCTAGGGGCGCCCTTGAACTTCAAATCCCTAAACTCACTTTCATCAGCTAACAAGTAAGTCATCTTGTGCAAAGCTGAGTTCGCTACCCAACGCCTCGTCAAGCAAAGTCATCTAATTCATCTGTCAACGGGAACGTCAGATCGAAGCACAGAGGATCTGAAAAGGTCAAAACGAAGAACAATAAATAAAAATTGACTAAGGCATTGTCAAAAGCGCCCCTCTCAAGGAAAGGCACCCTTCATTTTCGAGACCCAGACTCAGTTTTATGAGTTGATCTCTCCCTGACATATCTCATCAAGTCAATCCTATCTCAACAACGGAGTTGCCAACCACTGCCAGAGATCAACTGAGCAGCCAAAATTGAAGATCAAACGGAGGCACTTCAGCTTGCAAAATTGACAAAAAAGATCAACTCCAAGGATGGACGCCTAAAGGAAGTCAAAGCAAAAATGTTGACTTGACTTAGCAAATTTGGAGGCAAAAAGAAGCCAAACACTCCACAATCAGTGGAAATCACCTTCTGGAACTCCAAATTAGACCTAAATCATGAGTTGGCATCCATACTTGGTGGATCTCAACTCAGATCACCATATATTCTTGTTAGGCGTCCCATTCTTCATTATTCTTTTGCAGGTTGAAGGATAAAACAGCAAATAGCTCCCAAGAACACATTTTCAAGATCTAGCAGAGGTTTTGGACGGATCTTCAATATTTCTAAAGATCAGTGGCAGTAAAAGTATTCCTCTCCGAGGATTGTTTCTAGAAGCAGATTATTGCAAAGTGGCAGTTTATAACGTTCAATCCACCTTTTGTCTACTTCCTCTATTTATGTCTATAATTCTTTGCGTGTCTGTTGTAACCCAAATTAAAATTTTCGCTACACTTAAGCATTTTGAAGAATTGAGTCAAGATACTGTTAAATCTGTCAGAAAATGTCAAAATGGGAGTATGCATGTCTTGCATGGGGGTCATAAACTTAAAATTTTCAAAATCTGACAATCTGGGTCGGTCTAAAAAGATCAAACCTACAATACCCAGACTTCAGTTTTTCATCCCTAAATTTTTGGAAAATTTCTATTTTTAGCAGTTTTCTAAAAATAGAAACTTTTTTTGGGTTTTTCTGGGTTTCTTACGAAATGGATACTTGTAAAATTTTCTAAAAATAGAAAGTTTGGTCGTTAGGGTTAAGACTGATTTTGATTGGCTTAAAATACTTCCTCATCAGACTAGTGCAATCAGAATCACAAAAAGGTTAGTTTTACTCTACTGGGTCTATTTTGCTTTTTCAGAAGCTGCTTCGGAGATCCAAGGTCATTCATGGAAGTCAGCCAGCTGCCAGGTGTCAGAATCAAGAGTTCGAGCATCAAACAGAGATTGTCGACGAACAAATGTGCACGAGAAACGAGGAACAAACTGAGGAAGTTGAAAAATAAAAAATATCAAATTTTATCCAAGTCTGGAGATTCCAAGCGCCCCTATCAAGAAGAGGCGCCCATGTTTCCATGCCTTCGAAATTTTTTCATCTTGACAGCCAAAGGTAATGGAAACACGTGTTACGAGGTATAAGGTGAAAAACTGATAAAATTTTCTAACACTGCCAGCAATGGGCGCCCCTGAAGGAGAAAGGCGCCCAGCTTTTCAAGAGGCCAAAAGCCAAAATTAGGGTTTCCTTATCCAAGACAATGTTTCTCAGATTCATCCCAGCTCCACAACGAATCAGTTGACATACTCATCGGATCATCCAGTCACTGGCAAATTCAAGAAAAACAGGAGTCACGGAAAGAGATATTTTGAAGATTGAAGACGAATAACACAGAAGAAAAGCTAACTCTGGAGAAGTTGGGCGCCATACCTCAAGAAGGGCGCCCAAACTTTTCAGATAGCAGATGGTCAAATTTGCTGAAGACTTCTCCAGCATGACTTTGTCAGACTAGATCCAACTCTCCAACGAATCCGTCAACTCATCCATCAGAGTCAACAGTCATCAGATATCGCCAGGCAAACAGAGGAGAAAAAGTGTGAGAAATGGCAGAAAGTGGAAAGCAACAGTGAAAATTCAAAAATAAAAACTAACACTGGAAGCTATGGGCGCCCCTGAAGGAGAAGAGCGCCTAGCGTTTAAGGTCACCAGAAGTCAATTTCCGGAAAAGAGTGATCCAGAAGACCCCTTCCAGATTCATCTTAGCTATCCAGTGAACTCAATAGCCAGTCAATCTGACAAGTACAACACCCAGAATAGTAAAATCATCTGAAGGTCAGAAGACAAGCATAAAAATTGAAGATCATCAAAATGGCTAACACTAGAAGAAATAGGCGCCCTTATCAAGGATAGGCACCTGACATTTCGAAGGGGTAAATGAAGCTTTTAGCAGATGACGTCTCCAGAACAAAGTTGTTAGATATGATCAGGCTCCGCGATGGAAGAATCAGTTCATTCATCCGATAAATCCAAAGGCCGGGAGACAGAGCTGAAGCAGCGTCAAAAAGTGAACAAAAGTTGAAAATGACAGAAATTTGGCTAAGTCTAGAGAGACTGGGTGCCATACCTCAAGAAGGGCGCCCATTCCTTCATACCTTAGTTTATTTTTCGAAAGTTCCAAAATTTTCAAGTGAAGAGAAATACCCCTTTCTTCAAGGCATGAATTAGGTTTAGGGTTTCTTCAAGATTAGGGTTTGAGAAGCTGTTTTAAAAAAAAAAACTTATTTAAAGACACCTCTATGTATTATTTTTTATATTTTCTTGCAGGTGCCTTCAAAGAGAAACAGAGCAGCAGCTTCAAACCTATGTTTTTCAAGATTCAAGAACCCTAACTTGCTGGTTTCTCATATATTTTCAGATCAGCAATCAAAAAAGACCTCCTCTTTCATATTTTCTCATCAAGAACATCAAATTTAAGAAGGAGAAGGCCTATATTATCAAATTTCAGCAAGCTGATCCATTTTTGTTCTATCTTTTGGACAAATTGTTGAAGATTTCTCTCTAAGTTGCAGCAAATGCTTTTATTTTGCATGTCAGGGAAAACTTCATATTCATCCATTTCTAGTCTTTTGGGTCTATGCTAAACCTTCTTCTGGACATAACCCATACCTCAGCTTTTTCAGAGAAACTAAAAGTTGTTGCTTTTTCAGTCAGAAGCCAAGGTTTTCAAAATCTAATCTACTGGGTCCATTCAGATTATGCTCAAGAACAATACCCAGATGTCAGCTTTTTTCTGCTTTTTTGGGGAAAATTAGGGTTTGTTGCTTTTTCAGTCTCCACTTCATATTTCAAAAACGGGCGATCTGGGTCGGCTTGTAACGAAATTCTAGACAAAACCCATATCTCAGAATAAATCTCAAAAATTCATCCGTCGGAGGAAGAAAAATCAGCAAGCTAAATTTAGAAAGTTGCCAAAATTTGTCTGAACCTAGGCGTGTTTACTGTCAATCTTCAAGTCTTTCAAAATGGAATACACTCCTGCAGAGTTCAACACCAAATCAATTCTTTACCACGATTTCATTGAAACAGTTGAAACAGACTTGCATCACATCAAGCCAGTGTTTCAATATACGTCCTTTATAAGATGCAGGCAATACCACCATCAGGCATCTCGCCCATTCCAACCTTCTTGCAGCAGCATCCATACCTTTCTCAGTACAAAGCTTAGAGTTCATAATTGCTTGCATCAAGCATTACAATCCAGCTACAAGGGAGATACAGTCAGTTGATGGGAGAATCATTTGCAGCCTAAAACCAGATATGATTGAGAAATGCTTCTCCATTCCACCATGGCCTGGAAGCGTCACTATCAACGTGGAAGAATGTGAAAGGATATGGGAAGAACATCAAGATAAATACAGCAAGAAGATTGCACATAGGTGGCTGAAAGAGAAACATTCTACATTGCCAAAGGATGTCGGAAGAGGACAATTCAAAGAGGAATTCGCCATCATAATAACCCTACTCAATCGAGTTACAGGTCAAGCAGATGCAACAAGGTTTCAGCCTTGGATGTTCTATGTGATACCTCATATAATGAAAAAGACAGAGTTCTATGACTGGCCTACATTGATCAGTGACTGCTTACATCATCAGATAATTGAGTATTTTTATAGACATGCATTTCACATGGTCTCCTACCTAGTCTATTTGGTTGCCTATTAAGGTAAATTCAGAGGGTTAAACACTGCTGCATCACGTCATTACAAAAGGGTGAATGAAGCATTCTTGATTTATACAGTGCGGGACCTAGACAACGAGCTACATGTTCGCATCTCATCCATTGTCAGGGCTGCAATATAAGAATGGGCAGATTGGTTTATTCAGTTCGCCACTTTCACTTACCTAAGGGTGTACGGTTATTCAGGAGCTCCACTTATGTTACCGAGGTATCCATCAGATGAGGTAGTATGCATGGAATTCTTCAGCCAGATTTCAAATGTTCATACCCGTCTGCATAACAAAAAGAAACCAGCCTTCAGCTTTCCTTTCGCTTTAGGCATTTACACATGTAGATCATCCGCAGAAGCTAAACTAATGGGTAACGAGTTAGATAAGTTTGGTCTCAAGCCTTTCAGCGAGAGACGATTATATGATCCCCATGGCTTCTATGCATCTAGACTTGGTCAGGACCTTGCTCATACACCCGCACTTGAAGACTTTTGGGCTAATTGCAGGGATGAGTATGAGGTGCCAAGGCGAAGTCATAGAAGGTTAACCCTTCATCAGATGAAAGATTGTTTATCAGAAGATATTGAAGGGCTGTCAGATGATGATGGGGATGTAATTCTTCCAGCTTATATAAGAAATAAGGTTGAGCAGCAATCGCTTCCACAGGTCAACTGGGCTGATAAAGAATGCATCACAATGGAAGAAAGGACAAGAAGAAGGCCTTCGTATCAGGTAAATGTTGATGACCTTAGCATATACCAGGAAGCACCCAAGAAGAAGGCCAAGAAACAAATGCACTTTGAGAGGAATCTCGAGGGTGAAATAGTCATGGAGACAGCTCCTCTTGAAGACAAAATCAAAGATGAGGTGGATGTTGACGATTTTATCATGGTCAAAGCAAACCTTGGTAAAACTACTCGACATGCTAATATAAGTTTGTTTAAGATGGTAACAGAAAACATTCAAGAAAGAGTGCAAAAGGATGGGCAAGACAAGGCAGCTCTCAAGGCTGAAAATCGTCAACTCCGATTATGTATATCAAATCTTATCCAAGGCACCTCACAAACAACTCAGTTGCTGCCTCAAGTCTTAGAAACAACTGCTGATCAGCAGCAATTAAGGGAGTTAGTTATTTGTGGTAAACAAACTAATGAGTGGGTTGAAGAGATCATCAACAGAGGAAAAGAGGTCATGACACAAGTCTTCCAGTTAAGATACAAGGCTCATGATTTACGTCAAGGTATCTAGGATTTTGAACAGCTGATAGCCGAGTTCAAGCCTATGCACGAAATCATAATTGCAGATTTAGAGATGGCTTGTGGCTCTGCAATGGCGAGAGAACATAAAAGACAAATCCTAGAGTGGAAAGAAAGTCATCTTTTCAAGGTGAACACTTATATCAAAATATCTGAGGAGTTTGCAGCGTATAAACAAAGAGTTGTTGATGCTCTTAGGTTCATCAGAGAAGTAGTTGCGGCAATTCCTTGTCAGTATTGCCTTGAGGATGGTTCCTACATTGGGCTTGATGTAGTCCAAGCTGAGTTTCAGAGCATTTTGCATGGCAGCGAGGGCAGTGTTGGGAGAATGATGATGATTTCCATGATGCCAGCAAGGTTCGAGAAAGCAGCCAATGAGAGTGAAGATTTCTTGAAATCAATTACAGATGGCGAAGAAATCTTGGAAAAGCGGCATTTTGCTATTAACAGCATCAACACTCCTACTTCAGATGAAGTTGCCCGCTTTTTAGCGGATGTGATCGAGCTTTAAATCTGCTTTCTTCTAAAAGCATCTTCCACGCTTTCTTTCTATTCTTGTCTCAAATCTTTCCATTCTTTGAGGATAGAAAGAAAATATTGTAATAAGTTGTCACGAGTTGGCACTTTCCTTTTTTTAAAAGTTTTCTAGGGTTTAGGTGTTTTAATCTTTTCTAGATTTAGAAATAAAGCTTGCATGTTGGCAAGCAGTAGTTGTAAAAGCAAGGAGATTTTAGGGTTTCCTACTCCTCTGCTTAGTTATAAATAAGAGTAGTGTTTGCTCATTTTAGTTTAACCATGCTTGTGATAACAAGACATAAGTGTCATAGTACCTTCTCTTTGTTATCATTCAGTATTGTTCACTTTGTGTAAGGAGCAAGTTTGCATGCCTCTTTAGCTGCAAATACTTGTTTAGTGCATGTGTTGTGTTGATTATAGTTAGGTTGATCGCATGTTGCAAGCGTGTTGCTACAACTTGCTGTCCCGAAATTGTAATCCTTGTTCCAGAAACTTGAGTAAATAAAATCTTGAGCGTGCTTTGTCTACCTTGATATAAACATCTCAAGTTTCCGTCTATTTGTTTTGTGCTAGAAATATGAGTAAATAAAATCTTGAGTGTGCGTTGTCTGCCTTGAAATAAAAGTCTCGTATTTCCGTAATACTTTTATGATCTCTTTTTCAGCTTGCCTTAAAATGTATGTTGAAGAATAGTTTGTTTAAGTATCTTTGTCAGAAATCACACTCCTCCATTTCCAAACTCTCTTGCTCTGCGTTTACTTGAGAAGGTGGAAACGTTTTAAGCGTAGGTTAAGTTGTAGCTGTCTAGTTTCATTAAAGGGAAAACCTCAGCCGCAACATCTAGTTTTCTATAACCTTGTGTTCTCGCAGCTGAACCAAAAAGATAGGCGTAATTAAGTTTAGATTACTTTTCTTTATTCAACTCAACAAAAGAGGGAGCTTCCCCTCCTAATTCGAAGAGCAGTTTACTGCACATAGCTATCTGTTTCCAGAATGCATTCCAGAGGTGCAATTTGAAACGCTAACAGTTTTCTAGTGCCCACCGTGGGGTACGAGGCATAGAACTTAATGAAAGCTTGCGCTTTATAACATGCGTATGACTCTCTGGCGTCCTACTGCTCCAGTTCAACAACTTGATCTTATACCACCAGTTATCCAACCAAATCTTGAGATAATTGAAGGAGAGCAAGCAGACATTATCAGCAGCTTAAAGGGTTTCATCTTTGAGAAGGAGACCCCTGCTCAGTGGAGAGAAGCTGCCAAAGTACTTGACGAAGAAGAAAGGAAAGCCGACATTGCAGCCGAAAGACCTGTATTGCCTGATCCTGCTTGGGATTAGTCAATCCTGGCTTACATAGTCTATACAAGAAGAAGGAGGAATCCTCTCTTTCAAGAAGACATCAACGCTGATCCTTTCATTCCACATCCCATTCAGGTTGGAGAACCATCCAACGAAGCTCCTGAAGTCATCACCATCAAAGAAGAAGAACCTGAAATCAAGTTAGAAGAACCTGCAATTCAGCCGGGAGCAATGGGTGACAATAACGACAACAACAACAACCACAATCGGAGGCGAGAGATCCCACTGCCTTGGGGCAATCAAATTGGACCTTTGGCCTTGGCGGTAAATCACAAACTACCCAAGGGATCAAGAAAGCACTTCCCACGGTTCCATGGAGATGGAACACAACATCCTGACGACCATGTTTCAGCTTTCTCAACTACTTGCAATGTCTTGCACGTCGCACATGAAGATGTCGCATTACATCTCTTTGTCGAGACCCTCAACGGCGCTGCAGCAGAATGGTTCCAACACTTAGAGCCAGGATGTATTACAAATTGGGTCACCATGGTCGACAAGTTCTTCGATAGGTTCAAACCCACGGAAGATAGTCACCGATTGTTCGCCCAACTATCCAACGCAAAGATGGAAGCTCACGAGCCAATGAGAGAATTTGTGGCAAGGTTTAACCGCCTTGTTACACGTATCTCTCATACGCTAGATCCATTGCCTGAAATTTTGATGAGCAGTTTTGTTAATGCTCTTCCATCTGAGATAGCCTTCTTCCTCAAGTCGGCTAATGAAACAGAATTAGAAAATGCACAGCAAGGTGCGATAGAGATCGAGGACAACATGATCACCAGTGGAAAAATGAAAGGCGATTCTATCAGGCCGCTAGTACAAAGTTCTACTGATCCGCTATTGCAAAAGGTGGCGAATGAAATGACTATTCTCAAGAGGCAATTACCTACTCAACCTGCCCTGCCTGCACCACTGGCATTACCAGCACCACAACAATATCAACCTCCACAACAGCCATATCAACCAAGGAGGAATAATTTCCAGCCTTTCAACAACTTCAAGCCATGAGGGCCACCTCCACCAAGGCAAGCGGTTGACAATACACAGAATGCTGTGTTTTTCTCTTTTCATGATACCAACAAACATACCGGCTCTTCATGTCCTGAGAATTTGAGGATGACTTAGATCATGGGTTTTGCCGAAACTGCACCAAAACCGAACTTTGTACCTGCTCCTTGTTCGAATGTTGTCTTGCCTCAAACAGACAATTTCGATCGCGACTCCGCAACGGGATTCTTAGAAAGTGAACCTGAAGAAGAAAAAGAAGAGGATCCCCGTCATTACTCTATTGCCGTGAATACTGAAAATCATATATCTCCTGTGTTTACATGAAATCAACATCAAAAAGCATAGGAGGAAGAGAGATTAAAGGTACAAAGAGAAAAAGAAAAAGCAAAGGAAGTAGTCCCTATTTCCAAACCTTCTCAAGAGAATGTAAATGCTCGAGACTCGAATTTTGATATAGTAGACTCCTTGATGAAGAATAAAGTGCAGATTTCTCAGCTAGAATATCTACAAGATCACCCAGAACAAGTCGACCGACTCCTCAAGTTCGTAAAGAAAGGACCAGCCAAGCAGCCCACATTGCTCGAGTCATCCGTTCTAGCGGGAGATAAACCCAAGCCCTTCTATATTTCTCTATTAATGGGAGGTTACAAATTGAGCTATTGTATCATTGATTCAGGAGCCTCAGACAATATCATGCCGCTTTCAGTGATGAATGCTTTAGGCTTATCATGCACCAGTACAAAAGACAAATGTTACTCACTAGAGTCCAAGTCGGTGCCATTAGTCGGACAGTTGAAAGATGCCCAAGAAAGACTGGCAGCTTGTCTAGAAAAGAAGATTATGATGACCATCCTGATAGCTGACATCCCAGCTAGCTATGGAATGCTGTTAAGCCGAAGTTTCTGCAAGGATCTCGGTGGAGAAATACAAATGGATTGGTCTTCCGCAACCATTCCAATCAAAGAAGGAACTTTCAAGCTAGAACCTGAGCTCAAATCTAGATTTGCAGTGGTGAAATCTCAAGATCCGCAAAAGTCTTATTTCAAGAAACTGGTCCAGGGACTTATGTGTTGTTGGAAGAAATAAATGATGAAGCAGATCAGAACAGTGGCCTCATCAAAGGAAGGTTCACAAAAGAAGAAAAAGGAAAGAACAAGATGTACCTCGAAGGAAAATTCATAGAAAATCCAGAAATGTGGACCATGCAATTCGATGGGAGTTGCTCGACTGCTGGTTCAGGGGCGGGAGTTGTCATAATTTCTCCCGAAGGAAAGTATCCGTTTGCATATCGCCTGCAATTTGAATGCACAAACAATACAGCTGAATATGAGGTGCTTTTGTTAGGCCTTAAGAATGCCTGAGATATGGGTATTAAGCAACTCAAAGTCGAAGGTGATGCCGAGCTGATCGTCAAACAAGTCAGAGATCAATATCAAGCAAGAAAAGATCACCTTAGAAGTTATAAAGATATAGAAGTTATAAAGATAGGGTCTAGAATGCAATAGATTGGTTCGAAGCTTTTGACATTAAATATCTTCCGCGTGCGGAGAACAGCAAAGCAGATGCTCTCGCAGTTTTTGCTTCTCTTTTCATACCAAATGCTAAATTTCGCTAGAATGCATTTGCCATCGAACTCATACACAGACCTGCAGTTCCTGATAACAACCAAAACTGGCAAGTTTTCAATGATGATGATCACATCAAAGAGTTTCTCACTATGGCAGACAACTTTGAAAGCTTGTTCTTTGAAGGGAGTTCATTCCCTTTTAGAGAATCAGTAACTGAAGATTCTGAAGCAACCAAGTCAGGCATTATCCAGTTGCAAGGAAATCAAATTTCAAAAGAAGAAGTCTCTTTAGAAGATGTTTTTGACAGACAAGACAGACATAAAGATAATGCTAAGTCTTCTGAAGGAAAGGATTTTATACAGCTAAAAGGAAACAGGATTCCTAAAGGTTTAGTATCCTTGGAGAATCTATTTGATAGACATGACAGACGCATCCAAGATCAGAGAGATTCGAATGATAAGACTTCTACAGAATATCATTCAGTAAACATTGGAACTGAGGACAAGCCCCGGATTGTAAATTTGGGAAATTGTTGTACACCAGAAGAGAGTGAAAAGCTGATCTCCTTATTCAGACAGTATAGGGACGTTTTTGCTTGGTCCTATGAAGATTTAAAAGTCTTCACTCCTATTGAATTGTCTCACACAATTCCGTTGAAACCTGATGCTAAGGCTTTCAGACAAAAATAGAGGCATTACAACCCGATCGTTCAAGGTATAATCTATGCCGAGATTCAAAAGATGGTCGATGCTAAGATCATTTTTTCGATACACCACTCTACTTGGGTATCAAATATAGTTCCTGTGCGAAAGAAGAATGGAGAAATCAAAATCTGTGTCGATTTTAGGAACCTGAATCAGTCTTCCCTGAAGGACAATTACCCACTGCCAATCATGGATCACACCCTAAAAACTGTCACTGGGTCAGAAATGCTATCTCTACTTGATGGTTTTTCTGGGTATAATCAAATTGCAGTTGCTGAAAATGACCAGTTTAAGACCGCATTCACCACCCCATGGGGAACATTTGCATATGAAAGGATGCCTTTCGGTCTCATTAATGCAGGTGCAACTTTCCAAAGAGCCATGGATTTGGCGTTTGGGGATCTGAAGAATAAAGTTATTGTGGTCTATTTAGATGACCTCACTGTTTTCTCAAAGAAGCGGAAAGATCACTTCTCCCACTTATTAAATATCTTTGAAAGATGCAGGTATCATCATATTTCTCTAAATCCTAAGAAGTCTATCTTTGCAGTAACTGAAGGCAAGCTCCTCAGTCACATCGTTTCAAAGGAAGGAACTCGAATTGATCCAAGTCGGGTCGATTCTATCAAAGATCTATCTCTTCCAACCAGCAAGACAGGAGTTCACTCTTTCTTCAGTAAAGTGAACTTCATACGAAGGTTAGTACCGGATTTCTCTGAATTGACGAAAGAAATATCTGCCATGATGAAGAAGAAGTCCACTTTCAAGTGGACAAAAGGAGGAAAGAAAGCCTTCGTTGCAATCAAAGAAGCCATTAGCCGAGCACCAGTCTTGGTGCATCCCGATTTTGAAAAGAATTTTATTCTCTACTGTTATGCATTAGAACACACTATGTCGGCAATATTAACACAAAAGTTGAATGAAGAGGCAGAATCTCCCATTGCATTCATGAGTAGCAGTTTCAAGGCTAGTGAAACGCGCTATTCTCAAATTGAGAAGAACGCGTATGCAGTAGTCAGGGCTGTCAAAAATTTTAGGTTCTACATCTTGAACTCCCACACAATAGTCTATGTCACCGATCCAGCAGTGAAAAGTGTGTTAACACAACAAGAGATGGGCTCTAAGAGAGGTAACTGGGTTGCAAAGGTTCAAGAGTACGACTTGGAGATTCAACCAACCAAACTCATACGTGGGAGAGGTTTGTGTCAACTAATAGCTGAAGATGGCGATAAGAAGCTCCAAGAGAAGGTCATACCAGAACTCGAACCTGAAGAAAAAGAAGATCTTCCTATGGTTCTATTAATAGAATCCGCAGGAGAATGGTTTACAGAGATTTGGTATTACCTAACATATGGTGATTGTCCACATCACTTGGATAAACAACAAAGGAGGACGTTAAGGTTGAAGGCCCAGAATTATGTCATAACGAACAACGTTCTGTACAAGCACGGGCTTGATGGAACGTTCCTGTTGTGCATCACCAAAGACCAACAACGGCGTTTGTTGGAATCTTTTCATGATCAAGCTTGTGGAGGTCACTTTTCTTCAAGAGTGACAGCTTTTAAAATTTTGCGAGCACAGTTCTTTTGGCCGACTATGTTCCGCGACGCATACGAATGGGTGCACAAATGCCAGTTGTGTCAGCAGTTTGTTGGCAAGACGAAGTTGGCAGCCATTCCTCTCAGGCCAGTTATTATAGATGCTCTGTTTCAGCAATGGGGCCTAGATTTTGTTGGTCCTATCAACCCACGGTCTACTAAAGCTCATATCTATGTCCTTACAGCTACAGATTACTTCACTAAATGGGTTGAGGCTATTCCGACTAAGCGAGCTACTTCTGAGGTAGTGTGTGACTTCTTAAAAGAGAATATTGTTTCACCCTTTGGAGTGCCTCGCAAGATTGTGACAGATAACGCATCATGTTTCTCATCAGAGGAGTTATTAGAGTTTTGTTTTGATCACGGCATCACATTAGCTCATTCATCAGATTATTACCCACAGGGTAATGGACAGGCCGAGTCATCAATCAAGAACATAGTCACAATAGTGCGCAAGTTAGTTGATGCTAATCAGCGAGCTTGGCACAAGAAACTTTATGACGCTCTTTGGGCTGATCGAATCACTCCCAAAAGGGCTATTGGTACTTCATCTTTCATCATCATGTATGGTGCAGAAGCTATGTTACCCATCACGCTTGAGTTGTCTGCTTTACAGCTGGCGACCGCAGTAGAAGATGGAGAGTTTGCAGATCCAATTGAAAAGCGCATCATGCTCCTGACAAAGCTTCAAGAAGAAAGAGTGGAGGTGGTAGACAGAATCACCCAACATTAGGAACGGGTGAAGAAAATTTTCGACAAGAAAGCTCGCAGCGAGATTTCGAGGTCGCTGATCAAGTCCTACTGTGGGATAAAAGACATGAGCCCAAGGGAATGCACGGAAAATTTGATTCCTTGTGGCTGGGGCCATTCATGATCCACGAGTTCGCTGGGGAGAATACCTACATTCTCTCGCACTTAGATGGAAGACTCCTGCCGCTGCCTCACAGTGGATAGTACCTGAAGCACTTTATCTCTTCGGAGGTAGAGTGATATTTCTATAAATAATCTTTTTATGCTTTAGTAATGTGTTTCCCCTTTCTGTAATTTTTCCCTTCGTAGTGTTGTGTTTCCCTTTCACATAACAATTTCGACGTGTTTTAGGTGATTAAGAGTCTTGTTTTAGGTGATTTCTTAGGGAAAGCCCAACTCTTAGGTGATACTAGGAAGTCCGGTCGCAGGTGACTTAGGGAAAGTTTTGCAAATAGATGATTAGGATGTTATGCTGACTCCGCTACCCAATGGACAAGGCACTGGTCAAGTTTGAAATACAAAGATTCTATGGTTCTCCTATGCCGAAAGTATCCGGCATGGTCCCCAAACGGAGCCTATGTTGTACCCCAAATTAAAATTTTCGCTACACTTAAGCATTTTGAAGAATTGAGTCAAGATACTGTTAAATCTGTCAGAAAATGTCAAAATGGGGGTATGCATGTCTTGCATGGGGGTCATAAACTTAAAATTTTCAAAATCTGACAATCTGGGTCGGTCTAAAAAGATCAAACCTACAATAGCCAGACTTTAGTTTTTCATCCCTAAATTTTTGGAAAATTTCTATTTTTAGCAGTTTTCTAAAAATAGAAACTTTTTCTGGGTTTTTTTGGGTTTCTTACGAAATGGATACTTGTAAAATTTTCTAAAAATAGAAAGTTTGGTCGTTAGGGTTAAGACTGATTTTGATTGGCTTAAAATACTTCCTCATCAGACTAGTGCAGTCAGAATCACAAAAAGGTCAGTTTTACTCTACTAGGTCTATTTTGCTTTTTCAGAAGCTGCTTCGGAGATCCAAGGTCATTCATGGAAGTCAGCCAGCTGCCAGGTGTCAGAATCAAGAGTTCGAGCATCAAACAGAGATTGTCGACGAACAAATGTGCACGAGAAACGAGGAACAAACTGAGGAAGTTGAAAAATGAAAAATATCAAATTTTATCCAAGTCTGGAGATTCCAAGCGCCCCTATCAAGAAGAGGCGCCCATGTTTCCATGCCTTCGAAATTTTTTCATCTTGACAGCCAAAGGTAATGGAAACACGTGTTACGAGGTATAAGATGAAAAACTGATAAAATTTTCTAACACTGCCAGCAATGGACGCCCCTGAAGGAGAAAGGCGCCCAGCTTTTCAAGAGGCCAAAAGCCAAAATTAGGGTTTCCTTATCCAAGACAATGTTTCTCAGATTCATCCCAGCTCCGCAACGAATCAATTGACATACTCATCGGATCATCCAGTCACTAGCAAATTCAAGACAAACAGGAGTCACGAAAAGAGATATTTTGAAGATTGAAGACAAATAACACAGAAGAAAAACTAACTCTGGAGAAGTTGGGCACCATACCTCAAGAAGGGCGCCCAAACTTTTCAGATAGCAGATGGTCAAATTTGCTGAAGACTTCTCCAGCATGACTTTGTCAGACTAGATCCAACTCTCCAACGAATCCGTCAACTCATCCATCAGAGTCAACAGTCATCAGATATCGCCAGGCAAACAGAGGAGAAAAAGTGTGAGAAATGGCAGAAAGTGGAAAGCAACAGTGAAAATTCAAAAATAAAAACTAACACTGGAAGCTATGGGCGCCCCTGAAGGAGAAGGGGGCCTAGGGTTTAAGGTCACCAGAAGTCAATTTCCGGAAAAGAGTGATCCAGAAGACCCCTTCCAGATTCATCTTAGCTATCCAATGAACTCAATAGCCAGTCAATCTGACAAGTACAACACCCGGAATAGTAAAATCATCTGAAGGTGAGAAGACAAGCAAAAAAATTAAAGATCATAAAAATGGCTAACACTAGAAGAAATAGGTGCCCTTATCAAGGATAGGCACCTGACATTTCGAAGGGGTAAATGAAGCTTTTAGCAGATGACGTCTCCAGAACAAAGTTGTTAGATATGATCAGGCTCCGCGATGGAAGAATCAGTTCATTCATCCGATAAATCCAAAGGCCGGGAGACAGAGCTGAAGCAGGGTCAAAAAGTGAACAAAAGTTGAAAATGACAGAAATTTGGCTAAGTCTAGAGAGACTGGGTGCCATACCTCAAGAAGGGCGCCCATTCCTTCATACCTTACTTTATTTTTCGAAAGTTCCAAAATTTTCAAGTGAAGAGAAATACCCCTTTCTTCAAGGCATGAATTAGGTTTAGGGTTTCTTCAAAATTAGTGTTTGAGAAGCTGTTTTCAAAACAAAAACTTATTTAAAAACACCTCTATGTATTATTTTTTATATTTTCTTGCAGGTGCCTTCAAAGAGAAACAAAGCAACAGCTTCAAACCTATGTTTTTCAAGATTCAAGAACCCTAACTTGCTGGTTTCTCATATATTTTCAGATCAGCAATCAAAAAAGACCTCCTCTTTCATATTTTCTCATCAAGAACATCAAATTTAAGAAGGAGAAGGCCTATATTATCAAATTTCAGCAAGCTGATCCATTTTTGTTCTATCTTCTGGACAAATTGTTGAAGATTTCTCTCTAAGTTGCAGCAAATGCTTTTATTTTGCATGTCAGGGAAAACTTCATATTCATCCATTTCTAGTCTTTTGGGTCTATGCTAAACCTTCTTCTGGACATAACCCATACCTCAGCTTTTTCAGAGAAACTAAAAGTTGTTGCTTTTTCAGTCAGAAGCCAAGGTTTTCAAAATCTAATCTACTGGGTCCATTCAGATTATGCTCAAGAACAATACCCAAATGTCAGCTTTTTTCTGCTTTTTTGGGGAAAATTAGGGTTTGTTGCTTTTTCAGTCTCCACTTCATATTTTCAAAAACGGGCGATCTGGGTCGGCTTGTAACGAAATTCTAGACAAAACCCATATCTCAGAATAAATCTCAAAAATTCATCCGTCGGAGGAAGAAAAATCAGCAAGCTAAATTTAGAAAGTTGCCAAAATTTGTCTGAACCTAGGCGTGTTTATTGTCAATCTTCAAGTCTTTCAAAATGGAATACACTCCTGCAGAGTTCAACACCAAATCAATTCTTTACCACGATTTCATTGAAACAGTTGAAACAGACTTGCATCACATCAAGCCAGTGTTTCAATATACGTCCTTTAGAAGATGCAGGCAATACCACCATCAGGCATCTCGCCCATTCCGACCTTCTTGCAGCAGCATCCATACCTTTCTCAGTACAAAGCTTAGAGTTCATAATTGCTTGCATCAAGCATTACAATCCAGCTACAAGGGAGATACAGTCAGTTGATGGGAGAATCATTTGCAGCCTAAAACCAGATATGATTGAGAAATGCTTCTCCATTCCACCATGGCCTGGAAGCGTCACTATCAACGTGGAAGAATGTGAAAGGATATGGGAAGAACATCAAGATAAATACAGCAAGAAGATTGCACATAGGTGGCTGAAAGAGAAACATTCTACATTGCCAAAGGATGTCGGAAGAGGACAATTCAAAGAGGAATTCGCCATCATAATAACCCTACTCAATCGAGTTACAGGTCAAGCAGATGCAACAAGGTTTCAGCCTTGAATGTTCTATGTGATACCTCATATAATGAAAAAGTCAGAGTTCTATGACTGGCCTACATTAATCAATGACTGCTTACATCATCAAATAATTGAGTATTTTCATAAACATGCATTTCACATGGTCTCCTACCTAGTCTATTTGGTTGCCTATCAAGGTAAATTCAGAGGGTTAAACACGGAGGGTTCTTTGAACGTTCAACATGTCTACAACTACTATACTTAGCTGGAATTCACTGCTGCATCACGTCATTACAAAAGGGTGAATGAAGCATTCTTGATTTATACAGTGCGGGACCTGGACAACGAGCTACATGTTCGCATCTCATCCTTTGCCAGGGCTGCAATATCAGAATGGGCAGATTGGTTTATTCAGTTCGCCACTTTCACTTACCTAAGGGTGTACGGTTATTCAGGAGCTCCACTTATGTTACCGAGGTATCCATCATATGAGGTAGTATGCATGGATTTCTTCAGGCAGATTTCAAATGTTCATACTCGTCTGCGTAACAAAAAGAAACCAGCCTTCAGCTTTCCTTTCGCTTTAGGCATTTACACATGTAGATCATCCGCAGAAGCTAAACTAATGGGTAACGAGTTAAATAAGTTTGGTCTCAAGCCTTTCAGCGAGAGACGATTATATGATCCCCATGGCTTCTATGCATCTAGACTTGGTCAGAACCTTGCTCATACACCCGCACTTGAAGACTTTTGGGCTAATTGCGGGGATGAGTATGAGGTGCGAAGTGTGATGAGCTCTGCTGGCTCAAGCCTCAAACCCCTGTCTTTTATTTATCTTAATTGTGTTTCACGTTTTTTATAGAAGAATTTTTAGAGAGAAATAGAAGGGGCGCACAGCATAAATGCTTATAAAATGTAATTCTGATCTAATGTAAATGAATTGAAATTACAGAAGGTAATAAATAAGCTCAACAATGGATTCAAGATTTATAAACTTGCTCGAAAGCTCCCAAATTATTTATTTAAGAAATGAAGTCCAGTTTGCCAGCCAAGATGGTGCAATCTAGCTAAATCCAGTATAGGAAGCTACAATAAAAGTAAACCAGCCCTGAAACTGAGGCAAATGAGAAGTATATTCCAGACGCCAAGAAAGGTGAAGAGAAACCCTCAAACTGGAAGGCGTTTCTCCAAGAAACCCCAAACACCCTTGCACAAGTAGCCACGCACTTCAAGCAAAAAACCCAGGTCTCAACTCTGAATGTACGACCATGCTATCAAATACCTGCCAAGAAGAGAGAAGGATGCCAACTCCACAAACCCTCCTTTCTCTGCTAAAGAACTCAACAAAACTCTGATAAAGCACAGTAGAACCTCTATACGATGCCCTCATAAACTGCACAAATTCAGCTGGTCTCTCACAGCCTCAAAGGTGCTCAACACTAAAGAGATTCCGTTCCCCAATGGAAAAAATGCTCAAAACCCTATCACAGGAGAAGCACAGGAAGAAGCCAAAGCCAAAGTCAAAATATTCAAAGATGAATTTCTCATTGCCAAAATGCCTTATATGCCAAAAAGGCACGACTTCCAAGAAAGATACGCCCCTTTCCATATTTTAAATTCTTTTAAAATATATTTAAGTCATTTCAATAGTTTTGACTTAAATACTTGGGCGCCCTTTTGTAATTTAAGTGATTAAAATATTAAATCACCTTTTTAGAATATTTAAGTGATAAAATTTATAAAGTCAATTTGACTTTATAAAAAGGCATTAAGTTAATTAATTAACTCAAATCGCTTAAAAATCCATAACTCCCTCAAAACACCAAAAATTCCCGTGCCGTCAGAAGCTGTCAACCCCTAAACTGCTAACGCTTGCTATGAACCAAACTCTGAGCTCTGAAAACTAGAACGACCAAGCTCTCCAGATAGTACCACTGACCCTCTAACCAAAATAGTTAGCCTACAAGAGTCCCAAAAAAGGCTAACACACGTCAAACAAGGTCACGCCAAAAAGGGGGACATTACACGAAGGCGAAGTCATAGTAGGTTAACCCTTCATCAGATGAAAGATTGCTTATCAGAAGATATTGAAGGGCTGTCAGATGATGATGGGGATGTAATTCTTCCAGCTTATATAAGAAATAAGGTTGAGCAGCAACCTCTTCCACAAGTCAACTGGGCTCATAAAGAATGCATCACAGTGGAAGAAAGGACAAGAAGAAGGCCTTCGTATCAGGTGAATGTTGATGACCTTAGCATATACCAGGAAGCACCCAAGAAGAAGGCCAAGAAACAAATGCACTTTGAGAGGAATCTCGAGGGTGAAATAGTCATGGAGACAGCTACGCCTCTTTAAGACAAAATCAAAGATGAGGTGGATGTTGACGATTTTATCATGGTCAAAGCAAACCTTGGTAAAACTACTCGACATGCTGATATAAGTTTGTTTAAGATGGTAACAGAAAACATTCAAGAAAGAGTGCAAAAGGATGGGCAAGACAAGGCAGCCCTCAAGGCTGAAAATCGTCAACTCCGATTATGTATATCAAATCTTATCCAAGGCACCTCACAAACAACTCAGTTGCTGCCTCAAGTCTTAGAAACAACTGCTGATCAGCAGCAATTAAGGGAGTTAGTTATTTGTGGTAAACAAACTAATGAGTGGGTTGAAGAGATCATCAACAGAGGAAAAGAGGTCCTGACACAAGTCTTCCAGTTAAGATACAAGGCTCATGATTTACGTCAAGGTATCTAGGATTTTGAACAGCTGATAGCCGAGTTCAAGCCTATGCACGAAATCATAATTGCAGATTTAGAGATGGCTTGTGGCTCTGCAATGGCGAGAGAACATAAAAGACAAATCCTAGAGTGGAAAGAAAGTCATCTTTTCAAGGTGAACACTTATATCAGAATATCTGAGGAGTTTGCAGCGTATAAACAAAGAGTTGTTGATGCTCTTAGGTTCATCAGAGAAGTAGTTGCGGCAATTCCTTGTCAGTATTGCCTTGAGGATGGTTCCTACATTGGGCTTGATGTAGTCCAAGCTGAGTTTCAGAGCATTTTGCATGGCAGCGAGGGCAGTGTTGGGAGAATGATGATGATTTCCATGATGCCAGCAAGGTTCGAGAAAGCAGCCAATGAGAGTGAAGATTTCTTGAAATCAATTACAGATGGCGAAGAAATCTTGGAAAAGCGGCATTTTGCTATTAACAGCATCAACACTCCTACTTCAGATGAAGTTGCCCGCTTTTTAGCGGATGTGATCGAGCTTTAAATCTGCTTTCTTCTAAAAGCATCTTCCACGCTTTCTTTCTATTCTTGTCTCAAATCTTTCCATTCTTTGAGGATAGAAAGAAAATATTGTAATAAGTTGTCACGAGTTGGCACTTTCCTTTTTTTAAAAGTTTTCTAGGGTTTAGGTGTTTTAATCTTTTCTAGATTTAGAAATAAAGCTTGCATGTTGGCAAGCAGTAGTTGTAAAAGCAAGGAGATTTTAGGGTTTCCTACTCCTCTGCTTAGTTATAAATAAGAGTAGTGTTTGCTCATTTTAGTTTAACCATGCTTGTGATAACAAGACATAAGTGTCATAGTACCTTCTCTTTGTTATCATTCAGTATTGTTCACTTTGTGTAAGGAGCAAGTTTGCATGCCTCTTTAGCTGCAAATACTTGTTTAGTGCATGTGTTGTGTTGATTATAGTTAGGTTGATCGCATGTTGCAAGCGTGTTGCTACAACTTGCTGTCCCGAAATTGTAATCCTTGTTCCAGAAACTTGAGTAAATAAAATCTTGAGCGTGCTTTGTCTACCTTGATATAAACATCTCAAGTTTCCGTCTATTTGTTTTGTGCTAGAAATATGAGTAAATAAAATCTTGAGTGTGCGTTGTCTGCCTTGAAATAAAAGTCTCGTATTTCCGTAATACTTTTATGATCTCTTTTTCAGCTTGCCTTAAAATGTATGTTGAAGAATAGTTTGTTTAAGTATCTTTGTCAGAAATCACACTCCTCCATTTCCAAACTCTCTTGCTCTGCGTTTACTTGAGAAGGTGGAAACGTTTTAAGCGTAGGTTAAGTTGTAGCTGTCTAGTTTCATTAAAGGGAAAACCTCAGCCGCAACATCTAGTTTTCTATAACCTTGTGTTCTCGCAGCTGAACCAAAAAGATAGGCGTAATTAAGTTTAGATTACTTTTCTTTATGCAACTCAGCAAAAGAGGGAGCTTCCCCTGCTAATTCGAAGAGCAGTTTATTGCACATAGCTGTCCGTTTCCAGAACGCATTCTAGAGGTGCGATTTGAAACGCTAACAGTGTCACAGGAAACAACAAATTACCTCAGATCTAACCAGCTGGGTATGATCAGCACATTTTTCCAGCAAAACCCATCTTCTCAGATTTGCCAGAATCAGCAAAGTTGTTGCCCCTATTTTTAGGGATCTTTCCGGAAAAGTCTCCATATTAGGGAACTTGGTGTTGCTGACCTACCAAAGGGTTTCACAAACCCTAGTGACATCATGAATGTTGCCTATGATGAAAACGAGATTTCTAGGAAACCCTTGCCTACAGTACAGTGGTCTAAGAAGGAATGTATCTCCATCAAGGAGAGGCTTTCTCCCATATTGGCTAACACTGCAGAGTTGTTACACAAACATGGTTTCCAGATGAAAGCCTTCAAGACAGAGTCGGAAGGAGAAATACTCAGAGCAGAAGTCAACCAACAACAAGAGCTCCACACGAAAGATAAGCAGGCAGCTATTCCCTGTTCTTCCCAAAGAGGCCCTAGAATAAAGTTCACTGTTGACAAGAAGGATACGCGGTCAGTTCAAGAAGCCACGAAATCTGAATCATCTCACTCAAAAGGAAAAGGGAAAATTCAAGCGAAGAATCTGCTGAAGAAAAAGATTCTCAAGAAGACTCTGATGAGGAAGAAGATTCCCCAGGTGAACAAGAGTCTGAAGATCAAGAAGGTGAACAAGAGTCTAAAGAACAAGAAGGTGATAAACAGGAACTCGGGCATGACGAAGAACAAACTCTATCTCCACATGAGAATGTTGTTGAAGACTTTCCTCAAACGTCATCACCCGTAACTTCAAATGTTCCTCACACACCTCCTAATCCAAACACTCTTCCACCACCTTTTCCTACATCACCTCTTCCCACATCTACCATACATGCAGTGGACATCTCCATTCCTCCTGCAACATCAACGGTACTTGATACTCCTCCATCAATTTCAAATACACTAACTGTTGATATTTTGTCAAGTCCTCCATCATCCATTCCCAGCTTGTCATCTCCCTCCTATGACATCACTTATGAGGCTTAATTCAATAGGTTCATGCATGAATCCTTGCATGGTCAACTTGGTGTGCTATCTACTAGTGCAAACATGACAAACACTACTCCAATCGTCACCATACCAGTCATTTCTATAGAAGCGGTTGTGACAAAAAAGTTGACAGTCAACCAAGAAGCTCATACTTCCTCTCTTCCCCCTTGCTTGGTATCTCAAGTATCGAAGAGGAAAAAGCAAATGATCTCTCCAGAGGAACTCAATCTTGAAGAAATAGCCCCTCCAAAAGCCAAGGGGAAGAAGAAAGCAAAGGTACATTCCAGACTCCATGTTGACAAATCTGGTCAAAAGTTTGTAGAGATTGGCATACCACCTCAAGAGGAAGGAGATACAAATATGGAGGATTACACTCTAACAAGATTCCAACTTGGCAAGGTCACAAATGAAAGTGCAAAGGCAGATGCACAAGTAATCTTGGATGCGTTGGCAGGAAGGCTTGACAAAATGAAGCAAGCCCGAGACATGTACAAACAAAAGGTCGAACAATATGCAGTTGTTTTGAGGAGACTTGCAAACTCTTCAAGAAAAATATCCAACCCATGGCTATTGAAAACCTTGAAGAACCAGCAGTATGGAAGGCAGAAAATTTTGCCTCCAAAGGTAAAGCATTGTATGATTTCATTGATAAATTAATACAAGATGGTTCACAAGTAGTTGCTACAGATGAGAAGGCCACACAAATAGCCAAGCTCAAATCAGACTTGATAAGGAGGAAAGTATTCTTACTCAAGAGCAAAAAGAGATGGAAGAGTTCCTATCATTTTGGTCACAAATGAAAAAGGCAAAGCTCAATAAACTGGTGCAAGTTGGGGTAATTCCTGACAAGGAAAAATATGTAGAGGTAAGAGAATCACTCAAGCACCGCATCAATGTGATCAAATCTCTTATCGAAGATCTTCACCATGTTCAAGAAGATGTCGAAGGGCATCGTGCTATCCTAGAGAAGGGAATCAAGGAGTTGCCAGGCAAGCTTCTTGAAGAAAACCAAATTTTCCTTCCGGCCAGTGAACTTTCCAAGATCTAAAAAGAATCCGTCATGCAACAAGTTGAGGATGCCAAATTTTCCACAGCCTCAATGCATGTCATTTGTGATACACAGCTGACCATTGATAATCTCAACACTCATCTTCACAAGTGCAAGAAAATCCATTCATCCGCCAGAAGGTCGATCACAAGAGTTCACACCCTTGTAGATTACACAGTCGGCCCAAATGATGCATTCATACAAGAGACCAAGAAGAAGTATGAAGACTTCCGCACCCAAAGCAAGGAACGATGAAGACTCTTGATCTCCAGTGTTGAACTTTTTGATGCTTCTCTTTATGCATCTTCTAAATAGTTTTTGACATCTTAAATGTCTTTTTAGCAAATGTAATTACACTAAAAATCTGAGATGTAGTTTCACAAAGATGGATTACATTTTTTACTTAGTCAAAGTTAGGTGATATTTTCCTAAATTAGCTCACCTAACTTTCCTAATTTTACTCAACTGATTTCCTAGATTTGCTCTTCCCTCTCTTTTATAAATAAGAGGGATTCTTATTGTAATCTTTACCTTTAGTATGCTGCAACAAAGTGCTTCCCTTTTTGAAGCAGATTTGTGAAACTTTGTATTCATTTTTGCGAATGAAAATCTGATCATAAAGAAGAGAATTGCATACCAAACTTTGTGTTGGAATCAATAATCTATTAGATTGATTATATTGGTGGTGATTAGTAGATGAGATTTGAAGGGCTTAGAATAAATTTATGTAAACTTTGTGTTACATTCTTTATTTGAATTTACGTTTATGTTTGGTTAATTATTGTTGAATGATCTACAAGACTTTGTGCTTGTAATTGTTCATGTTGTTCGTGGAATTGTTGTATCTAGAAGACTTTGTGCTTCTAATACGACAAATGGTACATCTCTCACAGATCCATCAGTGAAAAAGCTACGGAACGACTTTGTGCCTTTGTGAGCTTTCCTTTCCCATTTTATTGTTATTATTATCATACCTGGTATCTCTATGCTTTGCTTTGACAAGATAGAGGTATTGGCATTACTGCTTGTTTTTAGTTTAAAGTTATTTTGAATCAAAACTATCAACTGTGAAGCATTGTAAAACATCTTCTTTGAAAAAAAAGAGAAGCATGAATGTGACACACACCCCCCATTTCGTAGTTGTAGTGTACATTTTGTGAATATTTAGTTAGTTTTACTTAGCTTCTGTAAGCATTAAGAAGGGTGCCTCCCCTTTCTGAGAGGAGAGATCATATCTCACACAGTTGTGGTTGAAATCAAGGTTGTGTAATCTATTGAAAAGGTAGTTACATAATTTTCACCCAACACATTCCTAAGTCCAAACGTCTTTAATAAGTTTGATGAAGAGAAAGAGATTTCTTTCTAGTGCAAAGGTCATCTTGTCAAGGGGATTTTCTTTATTCTACAAACAAATTCCTTAAAAGTTATCCATAAAGGAAGCCACAAGAAGGCACTTTTTAGTCATTTTTCTCACTTCTTTATTGAGAAAGGAAAAATTTGAATCAAACAAAACACTTGAATGCTATGATTTGTTAGCAAGCCCTTACATTGAGTCACTAAAGTCTTATCAAATTATGTAACAAGGGCATATAACCATAAGACCAAAAGCAACAGCCTAATAGGCATGCCTTTTAACAATTTTAGCTCAAATGGCTCACATACTAGCATAAGTTTTGTGGGTAAATAATTGAGGAACTTAAGAAAGATTCTATCCCTGACCACCTTCAACTCCTTAACCAAGAATTATAACATCATCATATTGAACAATAGTTTCAAGAAAAATGGACACATGACAAGATACCGATGTTTATGGAGACATCAAGAAAAACTTCTTGCAATAACCCCAATTCATCAACTTGTTTTCAAGTTAAACACCAAAAATCAGCACAAAAGAGAGTTAAACTCTTGGATCAAAATTATGAGAACATGTTTCTAGACCCAATAACTTGTCAATTCCCACATAGTCATAAGTGTGTTTCTTTGCACTATAGAACATTTTGCGTAGAATTTATCACCAAAATTTAGCTACAAAAGATAACCCCATTATCTAGCTACAAATGATACCCACAACAACATAGGTGTTTTCTCACGGAATTAACTTGGCCGACTAACAAAGTAAACGAGAATATAACTTACAGAAACATACATATCCAATACTCAAGAACGCATATGCACAGAACAATAGTATTCTCATTCATTAATGGCAATAAGTACAGTATACAATCATCTGTGTTGTCCCCGACTACAATGAAGCAAGACATATATAGTTTGCGAAGGTGGTTGAGAACAACCGTTGGGAACTACCCGTTAAAACTAATCAAAACTGTTCAAGGACATAACTCTCAATAACAACATATAATATAAAACATTTGCTGCATATATTTAAGATTTATTTATTTACTTTATTTGGCTAACTAACAATATGATCACTTTTCTCTAACTGCATCATCCCCCCCACAAAAGAAAGTCATCTTCCAAATGACAAAACAGCAAAATGGGGGACTATAGAAAGGAAAGTATCAATTAGGAGGGTTAGAGGATGTCCCTAGATGTACTAAGGATGTAGGGGTAGTGGTTGTCAACTACTACATACACTGGAGCTATTGATTGGCTGCCAATTGCCTCTTCGTCGTTGTTTTGACCATTTGTACGGCCTTTGTGAGTTTTGCCTTCATCCTCTCCAACTCTTGGCTCCTTCCCTATAACTCTTTGTACTTAGTTAGTTGGAATTCCCTCTCAGCAAGGAGTCTGTGTCTCTCGACCAACTAGGCATCTCGCTCTGCCAATAATCTCTCCCTCTGCCATTGTCTGTTCGAGAGTTGTGACTCTTGTACACTCTGCTGCAATCACATGAGCTAGTTGCTCATGTGACTTGCAGATTACATTCGCTAGCTCTCCTCTAATGCTCTCAGCCAGCACCAGTGCTCTGTCCATCGCCTTAGTAGCCTCCTCAATGGAAGTTGTATGTCGTCACCATCGGAGGAACATGTCCCTATAGCTCTTCTCCATACCATGGAGTGTTGTTAGCACTCAGCCATGCCTCCAAACTGCAGTGGGTCTGGCTGGCTATCAAGTGGCCAACATCTTCGTCGTCTCCGCTCCTGGCCACCCGTGAGAAATGAAGCACCAAAAAATCTCACTCTCACACCCGTGCTGCATGAAGGCCAAGATCTTCTCAGCCTCCTATGCCACTAGGGGATCGTGCCCAGTGACTAACTGTTGCCCTACCCTCTCAACTTTGTACATTACCCTTGCCATCCCCTAGAGCTCACTCAAGTACCTTTGGACTATCCCGAGAGGGTCATGAGTGTTTGGCTAACTAATCTCCACAAATAGCCCCTCAGATTCATCCTCACTAGGCTCCTACTCTGACTCTGTTGGATGTGATTCCAATTGTGTTGGCTATGAGGGTGTTGTACGTGTTGGCCATGAGGGTGTTGTATGTGTTGACCATGAGACTAGCCAAACTGACAGTGACGCTAGCAGCTCTGGGCACGAGGCTAGCTGCTTTGGTCATGAGGCTAGCTCTGTTTGTTAAGTTGGTGGGTGTGTGACCTCCATGTCAATCGACTCTCTAGGTGGCTCCGTTTGATGCACCCATCTCTCCCAACCATGCGTCAAGCTCTGCATCCTTCTCTATATCCTCATCCACTACAACTAGTTTTTTTGGTGGTGTTGGCGGTACAGGTACTTTTGTCAATGGTGCAGTCAGCTGGATAGGTATGGCGGGTTGTGGCTGCACTGTCGATTGTACAGGAATTGCTTCCTTGACATCCTCCTATGAACCCGCTTCTCCCAGGAAAGAGACCTCCTTTGTATTTATCTCCTCCGAAGAGGACAACTCAATGGCCTCATCTGCACTTGGTGTACAATCATCTCCACTCAACCGAGGTGGTGAAGTGTTTATTTGTCTCCCCTTCACTGTCAATGGTGTCGGGTGGGGGTGTGTCTTCTCTGCACTCCCAAATTAGCCCAATAGAATACGGTCGACATCCCGCATCCAATTTTTGACTTGCTACAATCTCTCCCAGTTATCTAATGGCACCTAAGTGTATATGGCATCCAAAAACAGCTCAATGGCATACCGCATCATATAGAATGCTTTGTGCCTTGAGCACAAAAACTCATGTATTTTTTCTGAGAGCAAGGTGGCCCAATTGTACACTTTGCCTATACTCAACCCCATCATCAATGTAATCATCCATATGGCAATGTCAAATGCCCTGCTCACACCAATTAATCGAAACTTGATTAAATCTAATAGGCACTTCCATTTGGCATTGGCCAAAAAATTCTTCCATAGCCCTCTATTGCCAACGCTTCATATACTGTCTCTCTCCTCCTGTGTGAGGTCGGATCTACACACCCTAGTTAGAAGGCTCTCCTTCATTTTCCTCAAAAAAAAATTCCAAGGGCTTGGCAGTTAAAGCTTCTCGAGAGGGTATCCCAAATACCTTGGTGAACTCAAGCATTGCATAGGAAATGGTCACCTGACAACCTTTGTAGTTGCTAACCGAGTTGTGACCATGTCTGTTGTAATGTATGATCATCTGCCTAAGGTACATCTCAAAATCCTGAGAATTGAAAAAGGGCAATTGTGCTACCTTGTCCACTTGTGCCCGCTACAATGCTTGTTTCAGGATGTGATCATCCTAAGTCGCCAACCACTAGGAATGACATTTCATACCGTTGAGACTTTCCCATGTGATGTTTTCTATTGTTACCACATCATCATCTCTCCCCTCCACCATCTTGCCTATTGCTATCTGAGGTCGAAATGGTGGATGCTTCGCCTTGCTGCTGCTAGCCGCGACCATATTTCTCACTTGAACTTTTGGTGTTCTCAATATAAATGAACAATGTGTCTCCCTGAGACCATTACTACAACTGTATTTATTCACTCCTCTACTAGTGTGTCGCCATACTCTCCAATAGTTATTTTTCCCAACCCATAATATATAATTTTCAATTGGTACTTTGAATTTGTCCTGTCGTACAAGATTAATGGTACCGTGTTCACTGCTTTCAACACTCTACGGTTGTACTCTGCCTTGCAATTATCTTTGTGCAATCAACCCTCTACACCTTACTATCACTTTGTTACACCATACATGTGTTGTTCTTTCCACGCTTTGATGCCATATGGATTTGTGCCTACTATCTTTCACAATTACCTTTGCAACGCTTTCAGTCATACAACGTACAGTGTCCCTCTCTCCTGGTTCGCCGCCAGTCGTACGATGTACGGGTTTTACTCTCGCTACCACTTTATTCACCCTCACTGTACACCTGTTCACTCCTATCGTTGCACGCCTATTCACCCCTACAATGTACGGTGTACAAGGCAAATATTTTGGCAATTTAAAATTTGGGTTTAAATATCTAAGGCCAAAATGTTATAAACCCTCGATTATATTAATATTTGCACAACAACATTAACAACTCCAAAATATGCTTCAAGCTTCATTATAATCTTGTAAAATACATTAATGTTTACACAACAATATTCTAGCTCGAGATTATACTTCAAACTTCAATAATTTATCCTAATATGAAAAACTTTAATTGATTTTACCAAAAACTAGTGAACCCAGAAAATTTCCTTTATATTTGTAAAAATATCAATAGACCCTAATCTTACTGGTTGGTTCACAAATAAAAATAAAATTGCAAAATATATGTTTTCCCTAATCTACTAAACCCAAATTCCAAAACATGAATCTGGTATTTACAAAGAATACCTAGTTTACATTCTGGGTCCAAAGACTACTAAACACATTGTAGAGATTTCCCTCCTATTACATGAATCTACAAACAACTTACGAAAAATGTTGTAAGGGATACAATGGCATGAATAGTCTAAACTTACAATGCTTAACCCACAATAATCGAGTTCAAAAATGCATAGGACATTGTAGAACATCTATTGAATTAAAGGGCCTATATAAACATTACGTCGATATGTTACAACAACCATTACCAACTAGAACATGAAGGCTTACCTCAATATGGTCTTGCCCTCCATAGTTTACTTCATTTTTTAATATATTTGTTATTAGGGTATTTTGGCCCATAAGCATCTCTTGTCTTATGTGATTTTTTTTCTATATTATTATATTGCCATTATTATATGCTTGGACCTTATCAGCTGGTATAAAAGTATGATCTTGGAACTCGGAAAGCAAGAAACAAGAAAAAAAAAATTGGATTAGGAGGTTGTGTCGTCAAGAGCATCTCTTTCAACTTTGAAAAATTGTTTCTTAAATTTGGAGGGTTGATTGAAGACAAATTAAATAGCTACAGTGAAAATTTGAGGTCATTTGTCAAAAATTTTAAGGAGTTATTATGAAATTAGGGTTTTCACCAAATTCACTTCCAAGTCTATAAAACAACAATTTTTTTCTAAAACCTAGACAATTAATCAAGAGCACATTGAAGTAGCCACAATCCACATTTGAGATCATTTGTACCAATTTTGAAGGAGATTGTGAAATTACAGTTTTCATCAAATTCAATCCCAAGAATGCAAAGCAACAAGTTTCTTGAAGGTGTTTTTTACTGAAGTAAGTTCTGAAGTTGAGAAATTTATGGTAAAAAAATTAGTTTATTTTGAATTTTTTTTAGTAATTTATTGTGGTTTAAGTATTTTTGCAGCACCTAAGTATGGTTAAAAAGAATATATCAATAAAATACTCAAAAAATAGATTATCTCAAGAGTTATGTGGATCATATGACTTGTAAATTTAATGCAACCATAGACACGCCGAAGGTGAAGGTGAAGGAGAATGAGAAGGAGACGAATAGAAGATAAAGTATACAAGTACATGCATTTTAGCTTCAAGGAAAGAAGATTCAACCCTTCAAATTCATGGATGCATTCAAAAGGAAAAGGTTATTGTTTCTATAAATACTAGTAGAAAGTATAATTTCATTAGCATGGACTTAGCCAAGCAACCAAAAATACAAGCAAAAGAAATCAACGATAGACAAATAGATGGTAAGGATATTCAAGTTTTTAAAGATTTGAAGTTCTTGGTGGATAAATATGTTTTGCATTCAATGTTTTAATTTGAATATGGATGGGTTCAATGTTCTTGGATATCCTTGGTTAGAAACTTTGGGGACAATACATATTGATGTGTAGAAGAAGTTCATGAAGCTATGGTATAGAAAAAAATTAACTACAAGGCAAGATATTACACATAATGGAGACCAAAGGAAAGTCAAGGTAAAAGAAATCAAGAATCTACTAAAGAAGAACCAAAGAATCAGAGGATGAATGAGAGGAGCAATATTTAAACAAAAACAAGAAAAAGGACGATTTCCTTCATGAGCCAAACAAACAAGTGGCAAAAAAAAAATGATGAATCAAAGAGAAGGTTCCAAAGACAGAAAAAGGTGCAATATATAGAAATTTACATAATTGTAATAGGAAATCATCATGGATACACCATGCTACATGTTATCAACTAGCCAATCACTATTGATCTACATGGAATCAAAGGAGAAACGACAACAACTAATGGCATCATAGGAGTAATGGTTATTCAGCACCCAAAAAGAAAAAAACATACTATGGTGACGAATTGAATCAGATTGGTTGAATGAAATGTGCATCAAAGATGGATCTAGGGACAATCAAGCTCAAACTTCCACAAATATCACCTATGGACTCAGATGTAGGGTTCGTACCCGCAGGCCCCGCACCCGGTTCGGGTTCGTTTGCAGGTACATGCGGGTACTTGATATGGCTTATTTGAATATTTTTCAACTATCAATTGGCATTTAATATTTATCTTTGGCATTTGGCATTGATCAATGATCAAATATCATACTATGAAATGATTTAGTTTTACAATTTTGTATATTTCTCTTATTTTTTTGTATATATATATATACATACACACACACATACCCATACGTACCCAAACCCCTAAAAAAAAATTTCACGTACCCACGTACCGGGTTCTCGTACCCACACCCATCCCCTAACCCAAACCGATAACTTAGCCTATGGATGGTTGGATGATAGGGCATGGCATCAAATTTGTAATGAGTTGCAAAATTCTTATTATTTGGCTTCTCCTCATGTTTTAAGAATGAAAGTGTCAAGGAGCGATAACATGTTATATATATACCCAAGGATGTGATATATATATATATATATATAGGTTGATGGAGATGCCAACATGTGACACACATTCCTTAAGTTAGTTATATTGGATCATGTGGACAACTTATGTAATTAATCGTATTGGATAATGAGTAGGCCTACATGGGATTTAATTGTTTACCCCTCCATTATATTATTGGGAGGAGGTCTCTATAAAAGAGGTAAATATCATCGTAAGGATATGTAAAGTGTATTGTATTGTATTTGCGATATTTTCGTGATATAGCTTGGAGTGGCTCCTTCCATAAGAGGTATTGTATGGTGTTCTACCTCAAGATCTACTTTATTTCTAAATATATTCAATATTAGGGCATCATGACCCATAAACATCTTGTGTTGTGTATGATCTCTCTTCTATATTATCATATTGCCATTATTATATGCATGGATCTATAATGTTCCCAATTAGACAACCTTAGTAAATAAACAATTTTCTAATGTGTACAAGCTGAAATGATTCATAGATGGAATCACATTCAAATTCAAATATGAAAACGTAGAGGGTTTTCAGCATCCGAATCTCCCACACCAAGTTTTTTCACCCTTCAATGCTTCAATCTCCAAAATAGAAAGAAAAATGAAATGAAAAAATTGGATGATTTGCTTTGAACAAAAGTTTTTTTTTATAGTTGTTTTTTTAGTGTAATGTCCCCATTTTCGTGAGCATCAGAGTTCGAAGGATTAGCCTATCATTTGACCCTCGTAGGCTAGTGTGGTGGATTTGAGGGTCCAGTTTGGGCGTTATGGAGCTCTTCAAGTGGTAGTTGTAAGTGTTTATCTCTCCAAATCCTTCATATGTTCTGAGGTATTGATATTCAAAGGTTTTTGGTTCTGTTTTGAGGGACTTAGTATTTATAGTAAGTCAGTGGATATTAGAGAGGGACCCCTACTATTTTTAGTAAGGCAAATGGATGCACAGTGGATACAATGGTTAACTCCCAGGTTCAGACGGAATTGAGAAATAATGATTATTTGTGGAGTTATGTTATTTTAATTATTAATAAAGCGATTACTTTATTAATAATTATTTATAAAGTGCAACTATTAAGTTTTAAGTTCATTTTATGTCCAATGGGGCCATGACCCTCAATTAAGTCACTTAAAGTACAATTAATGATTTATTAAAAGGGGCGCCCATTTATGAGGATTTATTCTAATGTTATAAGGTGCACATGAAATATATTAAATATCATTTTAAATGATTTAAAAGAGCCTCATGAGGAAATTGACCAAGTTGGAGAAGATATACAAAGGGCCATCAAAGCAAATGCAAATCATTCTTGAATCATTCAACATTTTGTCTATTCTAAAGAAGCTTTGGCTTTGAGGAAGAAACCTAGGGTTTCGCTGTAAATTCAATCTTGGAGAATGTAGCCTCTGTTCAATTGTGCTGGTGGCTTCATACGCAGGTCACAGTTGAGCATCAATGGAGTTTATACAAATCAGAAAGTGATTGTCTTCAAAGATCATTCAAGGGTTTTGAAGATTATTACTTGCAGATCAGAAGTTTGAAGAGTATTATTAAAAGAATATTTATTGTTGGTTGTGCCTTCTTCTTTGGCACGTAGGAAATAATATTGTGCATATTTGAAAAATTTATCTACACCAAATTGCAAGGGTTTGTTCAGAAGTTTCAGATTTATCAAAGATCAAACATTAGAAGGGCCGTATTAATTGCTGCTAGCATCTACATTGCCACGTGAGAGATTAACATTACTGGTTAAAGGGTTTGCTAGACTGTACAGCCTCTTCTAGGGTTGGTGTGAGTTTCTTAGGCTGAAACGCCTAAAGTAAAGGCAGCAATCCATCTTCATTTGGGGCGGATAGCAAATGGCAGCTTTTTGGTATGTGGATTCTAAATTGGAGAAACATGTTTTGTGCCAGGCATCCATTACAAAGTGATTACCAGCCACTGATATGCGTTTTCAGAACTTCAACAATTTGTCTATATTTCCGGGTATGATGATATAGTTATTACTTAAGCATTGTGCAAATCTGGACTGAGTATATTGTATTTGCAAATCAATAATAAATCAGATTTGAAATCATTCTAGTTGTTTGCTCCAGTAATTCTCTTGTATTTATTTATATGCAATTCCATACTTCTCCTAGCAAATTATAATTTGAAAATCAAAACCAAACAAGAACTTTGAAAGGAAAACAGATAACCCACAGGCAGAAAATTTATTTTTGCAAGTGTCCACCTGGGGTGGGACATTACAGTGGTATCAGAGCGGTCTCCTGCCATCCTGCTAGGTTAAAATAAATATTCAATGAATAAACATCTTGCATTTGAGTGACCGGCACTCATCAGTTTCTGGATAGTTTTAGTTATGGGTTATTATAGTATTATAGGAAAATCCAAGGAAGAGATTGAACAAGATGCAATCAAGCTCAAGGAAGGTTATGAACGGGAAGCCCCTTGACTCTTTGAGGACTATCAGAGTATGCCAAATTATTTTAAAGCACAGTACTCTCTTCATGATCATTTGAACTTTGTTGTCATCTTGAGCCCTAAAAAGATTGAATTGGTGAAGTATATTAGGAGGGTGTATAAGGAGAAAATTTAATCTAAAGGGCCAAAATTCAGTCATGGGCACAATGTGAGCGAGTATGGTAGAACTACTAAAGTAGATAATGAAGATGATTCTACATCCAAACTCAATGATCAGGTTACAAGAACTCCCATCATGAGCAAGAACAAAATGAGAAGAAAAGGTCTATGCTTGACTTGCAAAGGTTATCGGGAGCCTAACCACCAATGCACAGATAATGTGGTAAAGAAGCTTGAGGAAGACATCATTTTGACACATGGATGCATTGAAGAAGTAGCCACAAAGGAGGCAGATTTGGAGATGCACATGTTGCATGAAGATGTTGGGATATGAAGCCATTGAGATTAAGGAGGCTTATACACATGCAGATTTACCTTGCAGCCATGGGGCATAAATTATGGTACACGATACACTCAATTTTCCTATGAAGACACCCCTTGAACCAACACTTGGCAATGGACAGTTAGCAGAGAATGAAGTTTTGGTTGAGTCTCTTGAGGACACTACAGATAAGTATGATGTAGCTCCTGATTTTCTGTTTTATAACAGCAGTCATAATGTCGAGCTTACTCATGAGATAGCAACCATTCCTCGTGAAGATGATGGATGTGTGGAGTCCCCTAACATTGACACTCAAGATCTAAGTGTTAAAAATGAATTATGAGATGCTGATTTATGCCACCACAAGTCTGATCTTTCAAATCAAACCATAGAAAACAAATCAGAAAATTCATTAATTGGCAATGAGTCTGTAATGTCCCTTACCCAACCTTGTCCTAGGACTCGCTTGTTTGCCCTAGAATTCATTTGTTGATTAGGATTAGGGTTTCTTCCTTCCAAATGAGTATTCTCATAATTCTATAACTCTAGATTGGGATCCTATATTCATCCATATTGACACATATCCATTAACATAAATATCTAGATATCAAAAATAAGACATAATCATAATGCAATTATGCAGACATAATCATACTTGCAAATTGAAAACATAAGAAGAGTCACTCAGCCCATCAAGAGAGGAGAGTCCCTAAGGGGCCAGCAGTCTACCACCTCTTATTGCCCAACCCTTATCTTGGGCCAACAGGGCAATAGACATATGTGGAACCCCCATCCCTCCAGGACCCAACCCTTGCCTTGGGCCAACGAGGCAGTATGCCCAACCCAAGTCTTAGGCCAACGGGGTGGAAGCCTAGATGAGGTTTATAGACAACCCACTTAGGTGGTGACTGGCCTCTCCTATTAGGTTAACAATCAGATCGCAGACAATTGGTAAAACATAAAAATTCAGATATTAATAAACCATTCATAATTAACATGTATCATGCCATTTAGAGAGAATTTTATGGAATGCAGCTGTTTATATATATTTAAAGGGATAGAAGAATAGAAATGCATTGCTTTATCAAAATACACAAACTCAGACAATTCAATTATGCAGATGTGATGATCACTTTGGGTTCTTTTCCTATCTATAGATTTATTCCCATTATTTGATTGGGAGATCATACGGTTCAGGGGATTATATATATTTTCAGAGGTCTATTTATAGTTACTGTTCCCAAGTATGTCAATGACCAGGTCGATCAGTCATAAGCCCGGGTTACACAGTCCAATGATTCCAATTAGTTTCACCAAATCGCACTAAGTATGTGCCCAGTTGTAAGTTTATCCTGGGAATGTTTGTTTCAAGATAGAAGTCAGGAATTTTGGCTTAATTATCAGGCGTGTGAAGTCTAGTGTTTCACATTTTTATTCTATTCAAAAAAAGAGAATGGAATACTACATATTAATGCTAAGTGATTCTCACCTGATTGGCTATGTCTTCTCATGACTCTTTATTCTTTAATCGTCTTCCTTCAACCTTATACTAGATTGATCATAGGATGAGGACAAAAATATGCATAATCTACTTATGTTTATATTAAAGAGTCATCATTATTTATAAGGCTTAATAATTGTTGCAAGTATCATTATTGTATATTCACCAGTGATTCCCCTATCTACTTACCCATACATATATATAATTATTCTTTCCTTATTCATATATACTCTTTATTCATTGATAATGATATTATTCATTATAAGATTTATCTATATCTATGCATATATACTTGTATGCCTATTAAATAATATATATATATTAAATGACTCTATATTCCAATGCATAACAATCATTGTTGCTGCTGTTTTGTTTCTCCATGTTTTTCCCTCTTCCTTATTTTCCTTCCTTCTATTTATACCATTCAAGGTAGGTGACTCATAGGAGGAATGTATTGTTTGGTGAAAGAGGTGACTTTTCATAAAATATATCCCTTTGTTAGATTTAATTGCTGCCCTTAAAGACTTATTATCACAATAATATATATTTTTTGAAAATAATATATTATTACTAATAATTATGATATCTCAGATTATATACTTATTTTATTATTTTATTTTGATGTTTTATTGAACATATTTTAATATTAAAGTATAATAATAAAACCAATTTGCTAATATCTTATTATTATTTTATTCTAATGCATTACAATCTTTGATGTGCAATGATTATAATATTTATTTATTATTATTATTTTTAATATTAAGTTATTTAATACTAGAATGTAATAACAATAATTTGCCTATATATTATTATTATATTTGTTATTTATATATGTTTATATTGATATGGTACACATTTATTTTATATTTAATCTTAATATTTCTATTTATTTTATTTATTAATTTATTAGTATTTTAACAATTGGTCTTTATGGTATTGCTATTTTGGGGACATGACAGTCCCAGGATCGCTCTTCGGAGAGATATGCAGTTACTATGGAAGAAGTGTGCAAAGATATTGTCAAATCAGCAACTTCTATTATGTCTTTGGATCCATCTCGTGTGGTACATAACAGTAGTACCTTCGTTGAGGAAGTGGATAGAGCTGATGGTGGGAGTTTGTGTTCTATCTCTCTTATTAGAGAGAAGAGCGCACGGAGAGAGAAGGAGGTTGTTCAGGAGTTTGATTCAATTCATTGTTCCAGGCATAGTTGAAAAACTTAGACTCGGCAATAACTCGGCAGACCCAAAATTTTGAAAAACTCGGGACTCGGGGAAAAACTCGGCAATAACTCGGCAAATTTATCGAACATTTGAAAATACATAATTTTTTAAAATATTCTTCAAAACCACACATATAATAAAATTTGAAAGAATCACTTGATTGATATAATAAATAGATTAATTGATTAAGATCCGAATAAACAATAGAAAGAACAATCAATAAACCAATTAATGTATTAGAGAGTAAATAAATAAATATATTAATATAATAAATAGACAAATTATTCAAATTTATTAATATAATATAAATAAATATTAATAGATAATATATTAATATAAAATTATAAATTATAATAAATAAATACAAATTTTAAATTTTTTCCATTTCCGATTTTAACAAATTATTTATTCACTTTGAATAATGGAATAAAATATAAATAAATATTTAAGACTAATAATAAATTCATAGACATATAATAAAATTTAAAATTTAATTTTCTTTTTATGATGTATAATAATATAACAAATATTTTTAAATAATTATTAATATTTATAAAATATTAAAATATTATTGATGGATGAGAATCATAATAATAATATATTAAATTTTAATATATATAATTTTTAATGTATAATAATATAACAAATATTTTTAAATAATCATTAATATTTATAAAATAAAAAAATATTATTGATGAATCATAGTATTTAATAATAGTATATTACATTTTAATATATATAATTTTTAACTTATTCACAATAATCGAATCATGATTGTTTTACTATTTTATAGTTTTACGCAAAATGATGGAGATGCATTCACGCAAAGGAAAAAATGGTGGAGATGCATTCACGCAAAGGAAAAAATGGTGGAGATGCCGTATTAATTTTAGGAGTTTCGATTTTAATAACACACGCAGAGAAAAAAATGATAGACTCAGACGCATTCACGCAGAGACGCATTCATCGTATCACGCAGTCGCAGAAAAATGGAAAACAAAAAAAACATTTTTGTGCCCTCGTCGCCTCGTCGCGTGCCCTTATCGTCTCTTTTTTTCCCTTCGTCGCGGATGCAAAATGGTCTCAAAACATTCGCGTTTTTCATTTTTATCGATTTAAACCCTAAAAGCTTTTAAGTTGCCGCGTTTTTTGCAAGTGAATCACGCGCTTTTGCGATTTAACAAGTATAACACGTGGCGATTTTTATGAATAAAGCGGCTGCGATTTACTCGCAGTCACATTAGAGGCGCGATTACTCGCGATTATGGCGATTTTTCTGCGCGTTTTGCATCTATGGTTCCAAGGGTTGGGAGATGGATGATTCAGATCAGCATGGAGTGGTTGTGCAGTTTGTGAATAATCCATTATTTGAGTCTGATGTTCGATTGGTCTATGATAATCCACTCTTTGAGTTGGATGCTGATCACACTCCTGATACTAGTACAGTTTTGGGCGATGATCATAGCGTTTGGGATCCATATAGTGCATCAAGATGCCAAGCAAGGCTCACTGAGGAGTTGTTGATGAATGGTAGCTTCGGTCAGTTATGATCTAGGCTATGCTTCAGATTAGGAGAATAAGTGAAATCGAATTTACAAAGCATAGATAAAAATTCGATATATTAACAGATGTTGAAAATCCGCATTTAAATATAAATCGGAACTTACATATGTCTGCCACCTTTTGTTTTGTGTGTAAAGACACTAACGAATTGGTATTAGGAGTGCAGGGACCCGCGGGCTTTAAAGAGACATGTCTCTTGAACGGAGACACTTGAGACATGTCTCTTAGAGGCGGGTCTCCTACATACATAAGGCGGCTTCCTCATTTGATATGCAATCATCGAAATCTATTAATGTTCTGCAATCAGCACATTCGACATCAAGAGAAGAAATCTAAAAAATATCTTTGACAAAGATAATCAGACCTGTTTAAATATGTTCCATCCTTAACATGGTATCAGAGCTGAGTTAAGGAAGATTGTTTAAATAGTTTATTCCATGGTTGTGTAACTGTTCTCGCCTGTCACAATCAGAATCTTTCTCTACCATCGGATATGAGCTCTGGCAACATCATTCAGAATCGGAAGGTGTTCATACTATTGAGACTGTATCAGCGATTAAAGCTCGAGGGATGAACTCTCTTAAATGATGATGTATTCGTTTTTTGAATGCTCGCCTTACCTGCTAAGGGACCGTTCCTTGTATACACCCGTATATCGCTCAAGGAGCACTGGTTGGTGTTGTCTACTTCACGTGGAGTCTAGGAGATCGACGGAATATGTATATCTTCTTTCGTAGGAGATCGGCGGAATATAACATTAATAAATTTGCTATTCCCATGAAATATCGATATCTATCAATCGACAAGCATAGGAAATTCCGAAATGGCCTTCCCACTCTCTGTGCAAGAAACCTTCAGCTCCTCGTGCCTTACTCCTCGTGGATCTCTGGTCGCACAGCCTTGATAGGGCTTCCTGTTCACGACATGGTGAATTGTGTGTCGTCCATGGCTCTTGTTCCTCGCAACGGCACTGCAGCAGATGCTGACCATGGGTTCTCTGGCGACAACATTGGATTTAGGATTAATGATGCATGTTTGCCTACTACGGGACTGCCTCCCCTGGTCGCCATGATTCTACTATTGTGTGACAGTGTTAATGCAAGGGCATTGCTTGATATGGGGACTGCTGCTCCTAGTCGCCATGAGGCTCCTGGTGCTCAACCCGCTACTTTGGGGTCGGGTCGCCAATCTTATGCGACTATTATTGAGAAGTTGGAGCTCCAGCAGGATAGGCTTATTGAAGTGGAGATCTGGAAGTTGGTCTGATGGGCCCTATTCAATGGAGTGACGCAAACAGGAACTGTATATATGCGGGGGGAGGGGCCTGCTAAACATCCAGATTCCTTATTTTTGGTCAGTTGCAATGCAAACTCCTCATCCTGAATGCAACACGTGATCTCAACAACTTTCACATAAAGGGAGGGCCTTAAGTGCATCTTCAAAATTATCTATCATTTCATGAGTGAATTCAAGAGTGTCTACAGAATGTAATTCTATCTGGATGAGAATGATTTCCTGTAGCCTGGGTGTGTCTTCTTCACTCTTGTATCATCATGCTTGATGACTCCCGGATCCTTGATGAGTATTCTGCGACTGGTATTTTCTTGTGGTACTTTCTAAACCAGTGAGAGAGATATTGTGCCTCCTTCAATTGAGCAAGATTTCATGAAAACCATGTACAAACCTGAAAAGTGTTAAGTTTAGCACTCTCTAAGAGTAAAAGATGGAAGAAAGAGATAAGTATTTTGCTTGCTTTTGTTGTATTTCACTTACTTTGGTTGTATTTCACTTGCTTGCTTTAGAATTAAGAAATATTCATTGCAAGTTATTCATACTAACTTCTGAGTGTGACTCTTATGACTAATTTTCTATATGCATCATCTGTGATAGAGCCTGAAGAGAAGTTTGGTTCTATATGTTGACTACGTAATGAAATCTGTGTAGATTGTCTTTTGTTATACTGAGATTAGCTCTTCCGAGAAAATGGAGGAAAGACATGTCTAAAAATCAACAAAGATGAATGATTAAATATCTGAGGTTACTCAGGAGATTCTGATATCATTAAGATAAGTATTGCATGATTGATATGTAGTTATTGATTCATGCTATAACTTTGAGATGGGCAATCATGTATGATTCTAGCAATGATATTTTTGAGATAGTTGAGTTTCATAAACTATTAACAATCTCTTCTTAATGTTTTTAGGACGAATAAAGAAGTGTAAGAGATTACTTCCATGAAAAGCTCGATGCATCCTATAGGTTGAAAAATGGAGACACTGCTTGCAGCCTTAAGACTGTGTGAATGGTTGAGGACATCTCTTCGAAGAGGAAGCATTAACCTTCAAAGGGGAGTTCTATGATTCAATGATGCAAGTACTTAGAGCTTCAGAGGGAGTCACATCTTCACTTGGTGTAATGCATAATTCTCTAAGATAGAGAGATATGAGGTGAAAGCCCTTGTTCATCTCTAAGACTGAGATGAGGCGTCATGTTGAGAGACTCCATGACAACAGGTCCTAGGATCTAACTTTAGAAGAGCCCCCAGCACCCGCAGTGTGGCTTAAAGGGGGGGTGTTGGATATAAGCCACACCCAGACTGATAATGGGCTAGCCACAAGGGGCCTGTAGCTCTGTTGATAGAGCACTCCTGCAACAAATGGAAGGTCCTAGTGAATGCTTTAAGCCAGTTCAGGTGTGAGCCAAAGGAAATTCACTTTATGGCTATAAAACACATATTGAGATATTCTTTACAGAAAAGACCAATTAAATCAACCTAGAAACTTTAAAATTCAGATTGGGCTATGATCTCTTGGATCTACAGAAAACGGTCTTTTGTGGCACAAAGCTCGACAAAAACTGAATACATTGCAGCCTTTATGAGGGCAAGAGAAGCAGCTTGGCCTTGTAAATTGTTTGTGAGACTCCTTGATCTAAGCACATTGAGATCCCCTACCATTATGAGACATGGTAGAAAGGAATGTGATCCAGTTGGAGTATATTAGTTCAAATGTTTAAACAGCGGACATACTCAACAACTTCTCTCCAGAGTTAAGGTTGAACTCTTCGGGAAGAAAACTTGGTATGTAATTTGATATTATGTTTGAAATTCAAATTTGTTTATAAGTTGTACTAATATATAAAGATGTTTAATGTGTAAACTCTTTTGTCATGTGTGTGACTCCATGACCTTATGGGCCTACTACCCTGTGTACATTATTGAAAGGTGACGATCTTTCTAATAATGAACACTTGTATTTGACATTGTAAAGTGACGACTCTACAATGATAAACTATCATGATAGATATCATGTGACTTGATATCTGTGGACATGAAATGATAGTATCTCTTGGACACTTTGATGGATATCATGGGACTTGATGTCATCTGAAGATCATTGTGATCCTTAAGAGATAATCATGGTGGATATTTATATATCCGTGGATATGCCATGAATTATGGTAGACATCATGTGACTTGATGTCAGTGCACAACCATAATGAAGATATGTTATGAAGAATGTCATGTGACTTGACACTTTCAAAAGCATACCATATCTTCTGATATCACGAGTTAGGTGATATCAATTTTGCTTGATAGAAGTTATCTTCTCCAGTTGAAGAGGGAGTGTTGAATAAAGAAGATATGTTATGAAGAATGTCATGTGACTTGACACTTTCAGAAGCATACCTTATCTTCTAATATCACGAGTTAGGTGATATCATGTTTACTTGATGGAAGTTATCCTCCCTAGTTAAAGAGGGAGTATTGCATAACAAAGATGTGTTATGAAGAATGTCATGTGACTTGGCAATACTGAGAAAAGAATACCATGTCTTCGATATCATGTGTGAAGGTGATATCTTCACTTATTTGATTTGAAATATCTTCCCTAGCTAAGAGGGAGTGTTGATGAATGGCAGCTTCGGTCAGTTATGATCTAGACTATGCTTCAGATTAGGAGAATAAGTGAAATCGAATTTACAAAGCATAGATAAAAATTCGATATATTAACAGATGTTGAAAATCCGCATTTAAATATAAATCGGAACTTACATATGTCCGCCACCTTTTGTTTTGTGTGTAAAGACACTAACGAATTGGTATTAGGAGTGCAGGGACCAGCAGGCTCTAAAGAGACATGTCTCTTGAGCGGACGTGTCTCCACTTGTGGAGACACGTCCTCTCTTGAGACATGTCTCTTAGAGGCGGGTCTCCTACATACATAAGGCGGCTTCCTCATTTGATATGCAATCATCGAAATCTATTAATGTTTTGCAATCAACACATTCGACATCAAGAGAAGAAATCTAGAAAATATCTTTGACAAAGATAATCAGACCTGTTTAAATATGTTCCATCCTTAACAGGAGTTTTACAGTGTCTGCATGGTGAGGAGTGCTCATCACTTCCCCTTTAGTCCACACATGAAGGATTTGATGATGCATCAGTGTGGATTGGCTAAAGGCTTATACCATCCATTATGGGACAGAGAGTTGCCATTTTCAGAAGATGGGACTAGAGGCCGCAAGTACTCGACTTAGTTGTTTGTAGGGGATTACTTGCAAGATTAGAGGTTGGAATACCATCATGTTGTTGTGTACCTGATAGAGTTTTCCACTTTTGGGTTTCAATTGGAGTCAGGGCTTTAGGGAGGTTGTAGTGGCAGTGAGCATGATGGCTTGGTTAATTATCACATCCATGGGAGTTTCACAGAGGTTGTAGAGAGATATGGTGTAGTAGATGCTTCCAGATGTTCTTATCTCCGCATAACAAATGGATGTGAGGTTCGGTATTTTTGGCATCTAGGCGGCGACAAGTTGGGCACTGTGTATTGGACGGGTCCCATTAGGTTGCTTCACCACTCTCGGCATGGTGAAGTTGGAGGTAGAAGAGCGCAGTGAAAGTCTGAGGACGTTATACATGGCAGACTTCCATTCTGGGTTTGGGATCCAGGGATATTTTGCACAGTTGTGTTTATGCTGGTGCTACAGGAGTCAATTAGAGATGTGTGGGACTTTTCACAGTTCTTCCTTTGGGCCTCCGGTAGAGTGGAGTTTCTTTGCAATGGAGATTGTTTGGGGACAAGCAATTTCAAAGAGGGCGGACTGTAATGTCCCTATTTTTGTGAGCATCAGAGTTCGAAGCATTAGCCTATCATTTGACCCAGGCTAGTGTGGTGGATTTGAGGGTCCAGTTTGGGCATTATGGAGCTCTTTGGGTGGCAGTTGTATTATCTCTCCAGATCCTTCATATGTTCTGAAGCATTGATATTCAGAGGTTTTTAGTTCCGTTTTGAGGGACTTACTATTTATAGTAAGTCAGTGGATGTTAGAGAGGGACCCTTACTATTTTTATTAAGGTAGATGGATGCACAGTGGATACAATGGTTAACTCCCAGGTTCAGACAGAATTGAAAAATAATGATTATTTGTGGAGTTTGTTATTTTAATTATTAATAAAGTGATTACTTTATTAATAATTATTTATAAAGTTTTAAGTTCACTTTATGTCCAATGGGGCCATGACCCTCAATTAAGTCACTTAAAATATAATTAATGATTTATTAAAAGGGGCGCCCATTTATGAGGATTTATTCTAATGTTATAAAGTGCACATGAAATATATTAAATATCATTTTAAATGATTTAAAAGAGCCTCATGAGGAAATTGACCAAGTTGGAGAAGATATATAAAGGGCCATCAAAGCAAATGCAAATCATTCAACATTTTGTCTATTCTAAAGAAGCTTTGGCTTTGAGGAAGAAACCTGGGGTTTCGCTGTAAATTCAATCTTGGAGAATGTAGCCTCTCTTCGATTGTGTTGGTGGCTTCATATGCAGGTCACAGTTGAGCATCAATGGAGTTTATACAAATCAGAAAGTGATTGTCTTCAAAGATCGTTCAAGGGTTTTGAAGATTATTACTTGCAGATCAGAAGTTTGAAGAGTATTAGTAAAAGAATATTTGTTGCTGGCTGTGCCTTCTTCTTTGGCACGTAGGAAATAATATTGTGCATATTTGAAGAATTTATCTACACCAAATTGCAAGGGTTTGTTCAGAAGTTTCAGATTTATCAAAGATCAAACATTGAAATGGCCATATTAATTGCTGCTAGCATCTACATTTCCACGTGAGAGATTAACATTACTGGTTAAAGGGTTTGCTGGGCTGTACAGCCTCTTCTAGGGTTGGCATGAGTTTCTTAGGCTGAAATGCCTAAAGTAAAGGCAGCAATCCACCTTCATTTGGGGCGGGTAGCAAATGGCAGCTTTTTGGTATGGATTCTAAGTTGGAGAAACATGTTTTGTGCCAGGCATCCATTACAAAGTGATTACCAGCCGCTGGTATGCGTTTTCAGACCTTCAACAATTTGTCTATATTTTCGGGTATGATGATATAGTTATTACTTAAGCATTGTGCAAATCTGGACTGAGTATATTGTATTTGCAAATCAATAATAAATCAGATTTGAAATCATTCTAGTTGTTTGCTCCAGTAATTCTCTCTTGTATTTATTTATATGCAATTCCATATTTCTCTTGGCAAATTATAATTTGAAAATCAAAACCAAACAAGAACTTTGAAAGGCAAACAGATAACCCACAGGCAGAAAATTTCTTTTTGCAAGTGTCCACCTGGGGTGGGACATTACATTGAGCCCTCCATTTGAATTTACTTTTCTCTCCAAGCGTTTAGAAACACTTTTTAAATTACATATTAAATTAATTGTTTAAAAACACTTTTTAAATAAGCTATTACATCAAGCATTTAAAAATATTTTTTAAATATCACATAGGCCCTATAATAATATTTAAGTTGCTCTTTTGAAAATAAAGTGATTGGGCTGAACATAAAATATTATTATTAATTATTTCCCTTATTTAATCCCTTAGCCTAGAAGAAATAAAGAATAGGCTGTCGGTTCTCAATTAATTCTTTTAGGGCACATGACCATTTTCTATTGCTTGGGTTTTCATTTTGCATATCCTATATGCATTATCAATCACAGCCCTCAAGTCATCAAAATTGTGGGTATCTTTAGGTTGAGGCTTTTCATGAATCTACTGATGGAAGAGTTGGTTGGCAAGGAGTGCCCGTGCTAGGGAGTTTGGTTATTTTCATATAAAGGCTTATGAGTTCATGACTAATGAAGAGTTGGTGAATGAGGAGGTCACATGGCTTGTTCCATAGTTTTCCATGGCTTGCTCTAAAACTATTTTTTGTTTAGATTTTTTATGCTCTATGTGGCCTTATTAGCTGTTGTCCCAAGTCAAGGAGATTGTAGGTATTATTTGGTTGAAGCTCTTCACAAATCTAGTAATGGAAGAGTTGATGAAGACGGTGTGCCCAAGCTAGGGAGATTGGTTATTTTTAGGTCAAGGATGGTGACTAATAGAAAAGTCGGTGAATGAAGAGGGCACATGACTTTCCCAAGAGTCAATTCTATTGCTCAAGTTTTTTGTAGCTTATTTCAAAGCCATTTGTTGCTGTTTTTTGGTGTTCACTATGATATTATCAATTGTCGACCTCAAGTGAGGAAGATTTTGGGTATTTTTCAATTGAGCCTTTTCATGAATATGTTGATGGAAGAGTTAACAATAATGGATTGCCCAAAAGATAGGGAGATTGATTATTTCCAAGAGGAGGCTCATGGATAATGAAAGAGTTGGTCAATGAGGAGGGCCCATGGCTTGCTCTCAAGCCAATTTCTACTGATCAATATTTTCATGTTCTCTATCATAGTATCAACTGTAGCCCTCAAGCCAAGAAGATTATGGTATTTTTTGGTTGAAGCTCTTCAAAAATCCATGGATGGAAGAGTTGGTGAACAAGGGGGTTGAACAAGGAGGGTATGTGGCTTTCTCTAAAGCCAATTTTTGTTGCTCAGATTTTTTGTGCTCTTGAGCCATAGACATTATGGACATTTTCAATTTGAGGCTTGTGATCATGGAATAGTTGATGACCAACAAAGGCTCATGGCGTGCTCTAAAGCTAGGTTGCAATCTTAACTTTTTGCCCACTTTATATGAGGATCTAACCAATTGGTTTCAACTTACATTTGAAGCTATGTTAGCATTTTGATAATTACTCTACTTTATGACTCAACTACATCCCCTAGGATATGTCATGAAGGATTAAATTGGAAACACTTCGGTTATTCATATTATTTAATAAAAAGGTATGCATGACCCAAAAGATCACAACAAACTATAAATCACAAGGAAAAAAACTCACTAAACCATTAAGCACAATCCAATACACTAGAAAAGGTGGATTATCCCAATTCCCAAGCACAAAGATTAGACCATGCAAAGGACTCACCCAAGGTGGTATCCAAAGTCGTCCAACCATTCTTAGCATCCTAAATCGAAAGAGGCATGAGCACACCCCACCAAAGAGGTAGAGGTACAATAGCTCCAGAGTTAACACCGCTCTAGGCATGAGAAGGCAACCTGAAAGGCCATGCAGCAGTATTTCCATGTGGTGAGAGGATCCAACCCCTCCGCTAAAGACAGGGAAAAAAAAAGGGTTGCAGCTATGTGAATGGATCCTCCACCATGGCACTAGTGGTGACGAGTTTTAGGGCAGGTTATCGTGCATGTATCATTACCCTAGTGATTAAGAAGGCCCTCGAGGTATTGAAACTTTAAAGCCACTTTCAGCCTATGGCTGGGTCTGAAAGTAAACAGAGTTGAACACAAGAACTTTCTATCCAAAGCTTGGCTACATTGATCACAAAGTGGCACAGGGTCTGGTCAAGGGAATTTCTCACCCTAATTCGAATGGCCAGCTTTTTAATGGACACCCAGGTAATAGAGGATTTTAATTTGTGTTTCTGTTAGTTATGATCATTCAATTTCGGGTTTTTTTGGCTATGTTGCTACCGGTTTACCGGTAGGACTGAGAGTTCTCTTTGAACACCTTTAGTAATTATGATGTTATGCTTAGTTTAAATGGTGGCTTTAGCTTCTTATTTTATTTGTTAAACTTAGTTTGAATGAGCAGTGCGCTGCTCCAGGCTGCCCAGTACTTTTGAGCTGTTAGATTATGTACGCTATGTTACACCAGCAAGAAAAACTACCAAATTATTGCAACCTTGCTTTGACATTTCTAATTTTTTTTTATTTTTACAGATCTTTCAATAAAAATAAATAACAACCAAACAAGAGCAACTACAACTCCTGGTGATCTAATACTTTCAATTTCAATTTATACCAATTAAGATTCAGAAAGCAAAATATAAACTAAAAGTACCTTGAAATTCCTACGATTGCCAGCAGATTGAAAGGGGCGACAATAACCCTTCCTGTGATGATGTTGGAGTCTGCTTGAATCTTTTCACAGGCATGAGAAAGGTGGTTTAAGTTGGTATAAATCTTAGAACGTCAAGATAATTTTCCACAAGATGTGGAAGATCAAAGAGGAAAAGTATTGTAGTTCTGCAGTACAGGAGACGCAAACGAATCTTCAAAATTAGGTACACAAACATTAAAGAAACAAACCAGAAGAAAGATTAATTAGATATAAACAAATTGTTTCTTTAAAAACCTTGTTATAAATATATATATAGCAATTAGGTACATGGACGTATGTGTTTGTCAGAATTTTCAGAATTTTCTTCAAATAATACCTCCGACGAAAGAAAACTTGTTGAAAGTTTATAAATGATATGTTGGTTTGAACTGATCATGATTGATAACAATCTGCTTTTTAGCATTTTTGAAAAAAAATGTGAGTCGTGCAAAATTTTAAAATAGAAATTCAATGCCGTCAACGTTTCAATTTTTAAGCTGAAACGTCGTATTTTGAGCTCATCTTTTTCTCCGGCGTTTACCCTAAGTCTTGGGCGAACCCTCAAATAGAGACATCAACTATAGGTTGACAGTACGGCTATATAAATGGTAAAAGAAAATAATTTATCAAAATTATTAAAAACGAAATGTTTTTAAAATTATTTTATTGATAAATAGAAAGTAGTTTCGACACTGTAGATATTAATATCATAAAATATTTGATACTAAAATTATTTGATTTTTTTTTTTTTAATTTTATACATTTGAAATATAAAATGGGGTTGTTGTTTGTTTTTTTCTTAATAGATTTATTAAAGAATATCAATTTTAAAAAAATTATTAATATACATGAGTATCTAATTAAATTCATTTATTTAATAAATAAACAAAGATTTCATAATTTTCTATAACAAAATAAATATTAAGAAATGACATGTTTAATTAATAAATTATCATTTATAATGAAAAAAAAAAAATTAGTATGGTCTCCAATAAAAAATTAAATTTAAAACAATGAGTGTATTATTATTCATATATATAATAATAATAAAATGATTGCATGACAAGTTGGAGAGGTTTTCCGCTCTACTAGGGTTTTGGCTTGCATTTTCTTGGTGTCATATTGTTTATTCTAAAGTAGAAGTTTGTTTTGTTTTTCTATATTTATTGTGATGCATTTTAGGTTGCCACACATGTGGGTGGTTGTTGTCCCTTTAAATGGCCCAAACATTGAAGCTAAAGGTTGAATGGTGCTTGACAATGGCACCCTTACTCAAGAGACCCAAGAATTTTGTTCCCAATGTGTTCCAAGATGTGGTTCTACCCATTCCAAAATTTGACTTGATGCATGTCATTGGTTAGAAAAATTTACTTTAACATGATCTTGTATGCAAAAGATACTCCCTGAAAGCATGGTCAAAGACTAAGTCATGAAGACCTTGGTCCTACATGGGATTTTCCTTGATGTTGTGCAAAACCTTACCTAAGGATTTTTCCTCTTCTTTTTTTTGTTGAATCCAACTATGTTGAAGGTATCCTAAAAAATGGTCCCTAGTTTGTTCAATTTTATTTGGTTGTCTACTCACCCTAGACTAGAGATTTTGTCATCTTTGATAAGAAAGCTCTACATGTCCCTATCTAGGTGGAATTTTTTCGTTTACACTTGCTACACTAGAATTTTTTGACAAAAATAGTTGCCTATTTATGCTCAGTTGTGTGTGTCAAATCAAATAGGTTCTTAGATCAACTTAACCCCAAAAGAGGGTATGTGTAGAAGTGGATCTGTCCAAGGATTTTAATGAGATAATTGATATCCAAATTGCACATATGAGATAAACTCATTGTGTTCTTTGTTTGAATTTTTTTAATATTTTTTTATAGATGTCAATCTTATGAGCATAAAATCTAAGATTTCCCTTTGGCAAAGTCCATCAGTTAACTCGCCTCTAGCTTTCTGTCTCTTGTGAAAAAAATAAGGTCGATTTTACAATGGTAAGTCACAGAGCCAAGAACCTTGGTAATAATGTACCCTCAACTAAGTCAGCATCAAGCTTTGGGGGTTAGTCCTCAAAATATCAAAGTACAACTTCAAAACCTCTAAACATAAGGAAATTCATTTTCCTCATGGGGAGATATCTAATGAGACAAAATTATCTTAAGTTTCATTAGCAATGTTAGTTTTAGCATCTCAAAAAGCCGCCATTGCTCAACGTACTTACCCGCCCCTACATGTGCAATAGAGATCCCAAAACCTATTGAGGCAAATAGAAGAAGGATAATATGTGCTAGATAAATGATGTCCTAGTCATTCCTCCATTTAAATAGACACCTTAAGCTTAAAGGAAGCCTTTTTTATAGAATAGTCACTCAACTCTATATGAGCTAGATAACAAGGAGATGACTCTTGACACTCATTCATGAATTGTGTCTCTTGAAATATTTAAGGTTCAATAGACCTCCCTTAGAAGTGTCATGTTTTTAATCCTCAACAACGTTTTTCAAGTCTAGACATTCTTTATTTATAAGAGGTTAAAATTTCTAGGATCTCGGTGGTGTTGTCACCTTTCTCTCTCCTATGTGGTATCAACACTTACTTTATCAATGATGTGAGCCCACCAACTAAGCATTATGGTCTCTTTTCAATAGTAATAATCATTCCTTTATAATTAATGTGCATACCTTGCATGATGTTGTTGAGAGATCTTCTATGAGGAGATGGATCATAAATTTAATGTCTTCTACCACTTGGTTTTTATACAATGATTTTAATATGATTTAGATAAATGATAAATATAGGGTGTTGCTTATTCACTAAACATTCAGTGAAAGAGAGGCATGGTACTTTATGCACAATAAATTGGGACTTTATGATTCCAACCTTGGTTGCCACCATAATCATAGGGAATAAAATTTGTAGGTAGAAGTTATTATTAATAGACATGCTAAAGTTTGGAATGGATTAAAAGGATTGTTAAACCCCACATAATTCCTCAACACTATGTAAGTTTTTGATGACATAATATAAAGAATAACTACTCATTGCCTTGATAATTATTGTCAAGTTAATGGATTGCATAAGTTTATTAACTAGATATCAGTGGCACAACAATCATAATCTACCAGTTCCTCAAGTGAATCACTATCAAAAGACAACACATTTGTTTTTGGTAAGGACATGGCAAAAACTTCTCAAATATACAAGCTTTAGTTTGTATTACATTAAAAAAGCCTTTATGTCTTCTACAGTTTAGAGAAATGGACATGAACGTGGGATTAATTTATAATCAACACCAAATGGAATTTTATGGGGGGTGGAGGGGGGATGCGAAGAATCACTAAGTTGAGGATGAAGTGAGAATTTAATACTAAGGCTAACATAATTATATATGTGCTACATTAGCTATTGGGAGATGATTTATTGATTAGCGATCACCATTATAGAGTGAACTCAAATGTAGAATCAATAGTAATTGGGATATTACTACATTTGGGAAAAGAAAATGAGAAAATCTAGATACAAGCCAACAAGCTCATAAAAAGGATCTATAGATCTTTCCATGATCCTACAAGAGGCAATAATTGGATTTTGGCTTCCCCAATTTTATCACTCCTAGTAATTTAACAAGGTAAAGTATATAATCCATGGAAACCATTCATTTTTTTGACCTTTATCCAAACGAAGAAAAATATAGGTTGAAAGTAGCAATACCATTTTTGAAGTAGAATATAAGAGTATGAGAGTCAAATGGAAATGACTAGATGCTTTTTTTTATTGTGATGATTTAGAGGAGGATGATAGCTAGTGACAATTTCAACACTTTTCTAATTCTACTAACTTCTCTTGATCCTTGGTTTTTACAAACTCTTTATTTTGGCATACTTGATGAAGAATATTTGAGCTATTTTATTTATTTAGACCCACAAGTGTAAGGATCAATATATGCTTCATTGTATATGATTGTTACTATTAATAGATAGGGATCTAATGTCGAAGAATATTTAGATGACTTTATATTAGTATGTCCAAAGGTATTAGGGTTAGCTTTTAGTTTTTTTATGAATTTTACAACTTCAACTCTTGCAAGTTTCTTTGATAATTTGAATTTTGATATCAATAAAAATGACACAATCCCACAATTGCAAATTACAAAGAATAAATGAATAAAATTAATTATGCAAAAAGTGTTCCTTATATGAACCCAATCAACTGACTTGTGTGATCAATGGTTCAAAACATGTTAGAATGATGCAAGATGATTGAGAAAGATCTAATTGTTCAACAATGTAGCAATATAGAAAAAAAGCTAATATCAATAGATAATATCACTGCTTAAAAAAAAAATTAGAAATCAAATTTCTACATTCTCTCCCATACCTTTTTAAGTTATATTATTTTCTCATGAATCAAATAATAATATCACTAATTTAAAAAATTTATTTTAAAAAAGAATCAAATCTCTACATGCTCTCTCATTCCTTTTTAAGTTAGATTTTTTCTAATGAAATAAAGGATAAGCATATAGGTATGTACAAATCATATCTTACTTTCATTACAAATCATATAGTTCAATGGGCATGGAAGGTATAAAGAAATTGATATGCAAAGGTTGTTTTTTATGCCTAAATCTACCTCTACCCACAAAAGGCAAGTATTCACCATAGTAGTGTTACAAGAACATCCCATAAACAGAGTAGATGAAATAAATGACTATACCCCATTTCATGCTTCTCTAGAAATACCAAGATATTGAAGCTCGAGGTAGCATCGAGAAGATTTGTAGAATGAGACAAAAGATAAAGCAAAAGAAAAGACTATTAGATAAAACATATCAAAGCCATCATATCTCTTGCCAAATAGATTGTAATTGTTATCAATGAATGTGCTTATTGTAAGAATGATATATTCGTTAAGGCGATGATTTTGGATGTTGAATTAAATGTTTTAGGAAATTGGTATGCATGTAGTGGGTTTGTTTTGGCAATGATCAATGCTTGCAATTTTTCATTAATGTTCTAGGTTTTGATGATTGCCACATTTATTTTTACTTTGTCAAAATGAATGTGATGATAGGTTTATTATGGGCAATTATTTTACTATGGATGGGTGAGTTAAGTTGATTTATTTTTGTTGAATGTTTGGAATATGTTAATGTTTTTGGAATTTTGTTGGAGCATTTGAGGTTACTTTTGAATATTTTGGAATATTTGAATACTTTTGGTTTTTATAGAATATCTATTGTTTTTGGATTTTTGGAAAATCTATTATTGCTGGATTTTGAACCAGTTGGATGGTTTTAGATTTTTGGAATATTTGGATTTTTTTTAATTTTTTGTTGGATGTTTTTTAATTTTGGACTATTTAGATGTTTTTGGATTTTGGACTATTTGGATGTTTTTGGAATTTCAATTTAAGGTAATGAACAATGATTCACTCTAATCACTAGGTTTAGGAAAATTCCCCAGGTTAGTTGTATGATCATTTTATTATGAACAAAGTGTCAAATGATCTTAGGATGATACTAGGTGAGGTTGGTAATGCTAGATACTAGTAAATTACCAAGCCATGCTAGGTGTGTAGGCGAAAATATGATAGGTGGATGGATGGATATGAAGGGAATGTTGGTTTTATTATGGATAGAATGGAAAAGAATTTTGATAGATGGTAGATGAAGCTCATTACACATGGTGCTTGTTTTCTAGGTTTTCATCAAGGTACTTGTCCATAGTGCCATCAAAGTGGTTTTCAATAGAGGACAATCTTTATCTTCTTCTTTTTTTCTTTTTTTTTGGATTTTCAATACGCATAGTGCCTATTTTCCAGGTTGTCACTATGGTACTTGCCCAAGGTGCCACGAAAGTGGTTTTCATCATTGGACGAATTATTTATTTTTACTTTTTTTATTTATTGGGATACATTGATGGGTTAATCGTGGAACCACTTTAGGTGACTATTATTGATGGGATCTTGTAAGGGTTCACCTTTAGGTATTTCTAGTTCATAGGCTCTTGAGCCATAGCTTGTTATGACTACAAATGGCCAACCAATTTGGATCAAATTTTCCCTTATTGTCTTGATCTAATTGATCCTTTTGATTTTCTTTAAAGACTAGATCACCTACTTGGAAATTTTGGTTCTCGATACTTTTGTTATAACTACAACAAAAATGATTTTGATAAGACTACAAATGTTTTAGTGTAGTGATATGTATTTCATCTAGCAATTCTAGCTCATGTAATTTATCAAATCTATACGCTTTGTTGTCAACAAGATGTTGCAATGATACCCTCAAATAAGGAAGTTCAACCTCGATAGGCAAGATTTCCTTGGTACCATAAATTAGATAATATGGTGTAACACTTGTAAGCATTCAGATACTAGTACAATAGACCCATAAGGTGGGATTAAGTTGGAGGTGCTAGTCATGGTAAATGTCATTAATTGTCTTCTTTTTTATTTTTAGGATGGTTTTATTAGACGCTTTAGCTTGACCATTTCCTTGTGGGTGGTATGGTGTGGAAAGCGATGTTGGATATGAAATTGCAAAAAAAGAATTTAAACATCCTAAGTTTTAACAGGTGTACCATTCTCTATGATGATGGTGTGAGGGACTCCATACCAAAAAATTAGATAGTTTAAGATGAGCTTCGCTATTTGTTTCAAAAACTTAGTGATGTAGGTGAGTGGATGGCTTCTATCCACTTTGTAAAGTACTCAGTGGTGGTAATAATCAATGTATGATCATTAGATTAGGTGGGGTAGATCTTTACTATGAGTTTGAGTCCCCATTATGAAAAGGGCCATGGTGTAGTAATAACTTGCAACTCTTGGGTTGGTGTGTGAATAAGATTGACATGCTATTGACACTATAAACACTTCTTAGCAAATTGGTGTGCCTCTTGATTAATTGTAGGCCAATATTATCTTGTCCTCAATAGATTTTTTGTAAGGGTAGGGCCTCACAAACACCTTTGTGTATCTCATGTAGGGTAATTGTTGCCTCTTTCGAGTTAAGGCATATAAGTAATGTACCATCAAGACTCTTTTTATATAGGGTGTCACCAAGAATGGTGAAGTGAGATGATCAACGTATAAATTTTTTCTTTTAGTTCATGGTAAGGTTAGGTGGTATAGTACTATTTTATAGATAAGTGCAAATGTCATGATACCAAGGGGAATTAGGACCAACAATTCTGCACACAAATTTAGATTTGGGGACATCAAAGGCAGGAACCAACAATTCCTCAAGGAGAAACTCATGCTTCTAACTATTATGAGGCATATCTAGGAGAGACCCAAGAGTTGCCATAACATTTTCAACCTTGTTGTTCACTCTAGGTATTTACTCAAAGGACATGGTACTAAAATCTTCTTTGAAGCTATCGACCATTCTCATACATATAGGATCAATTTGTCATCCTTTATTTGGTAGTCGTCATTAACCTATCTAACCACTAGTTGTGAATCACCATAGACCTGTAACTCTTTGATGTGTCATTAGATAGTCGTTCTAAGTCCTATGATAAGTGATTCATACTTGGAAATTTTATTTGTGCATGGTGATCTCTTAGGATCCATGGAAAAAATTTCTTAGCGAATGTTAATTTATGTAAACTGAATTTAATATCTTAAACTTAATTTTAAGTTTATTTGTGCATGGTGATCTGTTAGGATCTATGACAAAAGTTGCTTAGTGAATGTTAATTTATGTAAACAGAATTTAATGTCTTAAAATTAATTTTAAGTTCTTAAAAAGACATTAGATAAATAAGAACTATAGGAATAATAACACAAAAGAGAAGACAAAGACAACAAATTGATAACGAAGTTCACCAAAATGGCTATGTCTCCAAGTCCCTCTCCAACGAGTGACCGATCCTTGATTATGCTTCAAATGCTTGTCTACAAGGCACCTTCAATCTGCTAAAAATCCTTTACAAGGTCTCCTCAGATGATAATGAAATGAAGAAAAATCCCCTCCTTCAAGTACAAATTAATTTGGCTTAAAGCCTCTATCTGCACAGAGTTGAATCATTTCACTATGCCATTTCTAATTACCTCGAATACACTTCACCCCCCTTTAAATACATTTACATATTTTATTTGGGGTTTAACAAAATTTATTTTGTTTCATTTACATAGCAAATATTGTGCATAGCGCAATGGTTATGCGTAGTTCTCGAACGTGGGTGGTTGGGGGTTCAAACCGGCTGACCCCCATTTAACGCCTTACCACTTTTTACACATAATAATAAAAAACTTCATTCATTTATATCAATGAAGATCGCGCATAGCATGTTGGTGAGTGTTCAGGCTCAAAACACGAAGGTCGGTGGATCAAACCTCCAAACCTCCTATCCTTATTTAGCCCCCTTGTTAAAGGTAAAATAGAATATTTCGCATATAGACTCCGAAGAGCCTATGTGGTTCAATTGTGGACCATGAAAATAAGAATTGGGAGGTCCTAGGTTCAAACCTCCCAACCAAAATTTTGGATGAGCAACCCAATGTGGAGCAACCTTCCATTGGTGCCACATGGCACCCAACCATTTGGCACATTATTATTCACCCTCCTACTGACACGTGTCAACATCTAATTGGTCCATGTTAGCGACAGCTTATTGCTCTTTCCACGTCAACATGCCAACTGTACATGCCACATCATTGACATGTGTACCTACCACATCAGCATCTTTACTACCATGTCAGTATCAAAAATTTCCATGGCATCATGTTGACATCAACATTTGTACTTGGTCAACCCATTTTTTGCACAAATTTGACCAGCCATAACCTTTGTGTATGGACTTCGTTTGATGCAATATAAGCTACGTTGGAATCATCTCAATGAGCACTTCAACATGGCACAGGTTTCTCAAGCATTTGGAACAACATTTTTTTTAGTGAACAACATATCCACCTAGATCAATCCTCCCCACTAGAGAGATTTTGGGCCTCCAAAAGCTTGATTACATACAAAGTAAGTGAGGGTACAACTCCCTCACTTTTCCAACCTCCATCCATTTTGCTTTGTTAGGATTCATCCCTTTCAGTCCCACTCTAAGGTACTCAACAACACCCCTTCATGAAGTTCTGACATTTCTATCCCGGATGACATCTTCCTACAACTCGTTCATGTACTCAGGTGATAGATCATCAACAGAAGGAACTTAAACATGAGCCTCCTCATTCAGTATCATAGGAGGTTCATACAATTCAAAAGTATCTACATTAACCATTGAGTAGATATGCATATAAGGAGGTAGATTTAGGCATAAATCATTTGTATCGATCTTTTCCTGAATCTCAAAGGGTCTATACCTAATCGACTTGAGCTTCTTACCTTCACCTTGTATTCTTTCCTTACTGTTGTGTAACCAAACTCTATCACAAACCTGAAATTGATGATCAAAATGATGCTTATCATGTCAGGCTTTGTACTTTGTCTGGCTCTTCTCTAGTTGTGCTTCAACTACTTGATGGATTGCTTGGATCTTCTGGATGAACTTCAAGGCCTTGTTTGCATCATGATGTCCATCTTTAACATCTTCCTTCCTGAAAGAAAAATCCATAGGTGTCCTTGGCAGATAACCGAAACAAGTCTCAAAAGGAGATCTTTGAGTAGAAGAGTGTGTTGCATGGTTGTAAGCATGTTGCACATAATGTAGAATTTCATCCCACAACTTAGGATGTTTACTACTGTAACCTTTGAGAAGATGAACCACTATTCTATTGACTACTTATGTTTGTTCATATGTCTGTAGTTGGAATCTTGTGCTCTTCTTTAGTCTTGTGTCCATAAGCTCCCATAATGTCGACCAAAATTCCCCCAAGAATCGAGAATCTTGATCTGATACAATAGAAGTTGGAAGCCCAAAATGAACCCATACAAACTAGAAGTACAAGTGTGTTGTCAGTTCAGATGTGACCTATTTTTTACAAGGCATCAAAATGCACATTTTGCTAAGCCTATCCACTACCACAAATAGATAATCATGCCCTTTCCTAGACATTGGTAGTCCCCCAACAAAATCCATTGAGATACTCTCCCATGGACGAGATGGTATAGGTAGAGGTGTATACAATCCCAACTTCTTATTGCTAGGTTTGCTTGTTGCACACATTACACATCCTCTAATTTATTTAGACACATATTCTTGCATATGAGGCCAATAACAATATTTCTGCAGTTGTGACATTGTTTTTCCTACCCAAAAGTGTCCAACAAACAATGATGTATGTTCTTCTCTAATTACCTATGTTTGTTCATCTTGTGGAATACACAACTTTCCTAAATGATACAGTAATTTATCCTTCACATAGTAGTCTACCTCTTCTACATGTTTTCCTCTAATTAATGTTGCATAAATATCCTTAAAGTCTTTGTCCTTAGCATATTGTTTTTGATAACTTTCATGTGCCATTGAACTACTTTCAAGAATAATCATAGCATTTGTAGTAGGCCTAGATAACATATCCACTACTTTGATTTGAACCTCTTTCTTATATTTTATAACCAAATGAAATTATTATAGAAACCCCATCCACCTAAAGTGTCTAATGATAGGCCAAAACTAGGGCAAGAGTGAAATAGATTTGATATTTAATAATGAATTTCAATTTGGTCTATACGTGTCAATCCAAGAATCATAAGCTTGTGAAAGGTATCGTGGCTATGTACCGAAGGGATGAAGATAGTGAGCTGAGTGGAAATGAAATGCAGCTAAAAAACTTATTGCATATTGAGATAATGTTGGTGGTCTAGGAACTATCACTTCTTGGCAATAACAACAACAATAACAAAAATTAAACTCACAGCTTCCAAAGAAAACTAATCTAGAAATCATAAAGCAATATAAAGCATGAACATTTGATCTAGAAAATAATCTCACACGAAATGAACAACAAACTATGCCTACAAATAAAATAGAAACAACATTTAATAAAGAACATAAATAAACACACATCTAATCTAATAGAAATCACTAGACATCTCGAGAAGTGGATCTTGCCTCCTCAGTATGTCCAGTGCTTGAAAAAAATCTCTTCTACGCACTACTGATCATACAAAGGATGATTTTATTTATCAAAAAATAATACTATTGATACAAAAGCTTGTTTACAATAATCTGTGTATATAATCTACTCACACCAATTTGTCCTCGAGCTAATATTACATAGTATATATATTGCTCAAGCTTATAACATCTGCTAAAAAAATAATGCCTTATGCACAGAAATAGATAGTTGTTTATGTATGCAACCAATGGTCTACGTAAGACCTTACTTTTTGGCCACGTATTACAAATAATCACATTTCAGTTTCTTCCAATAACAAATACATCTCCCATTAAATCTAATGGCAGTGCTAAGGTGGCTTAATTCTACGATAGCAAATTATTCAGTTATAACAATAGCTAATAATAGCAAATAGAAAGATCTACAAGTTTCTTCAAATAGCTAGCAGTGGATCCTCCATATAGCTATCAGTGCATCCTCCACGAGTTTCCATTTTCCAAATATCATAGGATACAATGACATGGAAATATTGGCTGACAAATATTTTATCATAAAATAGATCAACGTGGTTGAAGAATGTATGTAGGGTTTGTATGGAATGTGATAGGAAGACTACATGTTGCAAGCTATATTTTTCAAGGCTTTAAATAACAATGCATATTAGTAAAGACAATCAATAATTAATGTCCATATATTTATCTCAAAACTATATTAAATATCACTTATTAATATTTAACCATATGCAACGTAAATGATAAACTAATATGAAAATGGAATGGAAATGGAATGCGGAAATGGATATGAGGGTGTACGAAATAGGCTACAATGTGGCATAAAATAGAACATAAATGGCTCTCATCACCTGCTTTGTTGCAATTTAGATTGTGAGTGCAAATATTGAAGTGGTTGATGATCTGTGTGTATTATCGTTTCCTTACCCATTAGGTAGTGTTTCCACTTTACACTTTGAACTAATGCATACAGTTCTTTATCATATGTGGGATAATTACTTACCACAATTGTGAAAGTTTCAAAATGAAATCAAATAGGTTTACCTCCTTGCATGAGTACTACTCCCATGGAAAATCCACTAGCCTCTATTTCAATTTTGAATGATTGTTGTAGATCCGATAGAGCCATAATTGGTGCAATGCTTAGCTTTTCCTTTAACGTGTCAAAGGCCTTTTGTTGCAGACCTCCCCACTGAAAAGACTTCTTTACACTTATTAGTGTGTGCAATGGAGATGCTATGTAGGAAAATTTATCTATAAACTTTCTCCAGTATTGTACTGCACCTAGAATACGTTTGACTTCTATAACTATACTTGGCTTCGACCAGTTTACAATGACTTTGAACTTTGCATGATCCACTTTCAAGTGACCTCCTCCTACAATATAGCCTAAGTACACTAATGATGTCTTAGAAAATTCACATTTGGACATATTTACATACAATTTTTCATTTCTCAATACATCCAGTACTTTCTTCACATGCTTCACACGCTCTACATGCTCTTCCCAAGTTCGACTAAATACAAGTATAACTCCAAATAAACTATGACAAAATCATCTATGAATGGATGGAAGACATCATTCATGACTCTCATAAAGGTAGCTTGTGCATTACAAAGCCCAAAGGGCATGACCAACCACTCATATAGTCCATGTTTTGTCTTAAACGTAGTTTTCCATATATCATTATCTACAATTCTTATTTGATGATATCCACTATGCAAGTCCAACTTAGTAAAATAAACAACATGTTTCAATTGATCAAGTAAATCATCTATTCTGGGAAGAGGATACCTGTTCTTTACTATTATCTTGTTCAAGGCTCTATTGTCAATGCAAATTCTCTATGACCCATCCTTCTTTGGCACCAACACAATTGGAGAGCAATAGTAGAGGTACTTAGACAAATAACTCCTTTCTCAACCAACTCTTGAACTTGCTTTTTGATTTCCTCATTTTGCAAAACTGATAAATGGTACATGTCGATGTTTGGAAGAGGCACATCCTATTGTAACTGGATTTCATGTTGTATCTCTCTCTTTGGTGGCAATGCACTGGGCTCCTAAAATAAATCATCATACACATAAACTAATTTGACTAATTTAGCTTTGTGCTTTGAATCACACCCTTCAAATGCCTCGGATTTATCATCCTCTTTGGCTTTTACAATCATCAATACAATTTTTTTACTGGCATTGACTAACCTCTTCATTTGTCTAGTATTCACTAATGCTAGATTAGTCTTAATCTTATGTGCACGTACTATGAATTCTTTTCCATCCTTAAAAAGGTGATATTTGTTTTCTCCCCTATAAAAGATTGCTTTCCGGTCATAAAGATAAGGACTCCTTGGTACAAGGCCACAAATATCTAAAGGAACCACATCAACTTCTACATCATCTATGAAGTTTGTAATGATGGCAAATCTTAACTTACATTGCTTTGTTACTTCTAATTGTGCATCATTGCAAATCCATCCAAGTGGATATGGCTTCGGATGAGGTGTTGTAGCCAAGTTGAGTTTCTTTCCAACTTCTTTAGATATTAGATTTACTTGAGATCATGTATCAAAAAAAGTATCAACCTTAGTATGTTTTATTACAACTCGAATATGAAATAACTCATTTCTATGCTTATCAACCTTAGGTGGAGAAGATTATTTACTTGCACTTGCACTTGCATTTGAAAAACTTGTATTAGTAGAAAGAGATATAAATTCTCCTTTACCTTGGATCTCGGCACCAACAATATTTGTCTCATCCCCGAAGTCAGATCCAAGATCCTGTTGTGCTATAGCAACAATATTATGTTTGCCTTTGTTTCCTCCATACTTCTTTGGCCTTAGTTCTAGATGCAACTTTCAATATTTTGCATAACCATACCGCTCCTTCTTGCAATGGGAGCATTTGGGTTTATCACCCTCCTTCTTGATGGTAGCTATCTTTTTCCCCTTTCCTTTTCCCTTAGGTTTACATTCAGGCTTAGATGGCTTCTAGACAGAATTGTCATTGAAACTACTCTTACCTATCGACTCCAAATATGTGGCTTGTACACATACTTCATCCAGATTATTAGTATTTAAAACCAAAATGGTATTCCTTAAGAGTGAAGACCACCTATATACTTGAGCAATGTGTCATGGGTGTATAATGGGACATTAAGTGCAATAGCCCGCTTTCTAAATTCATGAGTATAATCTTGGATAGATTGACCTTTTCCCTGCCTAAAATTTTTCTAGTTCATAGTTAACTATTGGATATGACCTAAGGGATAAAACTGCTTTTTGAGGGCAACTTTAAACTCCATCCAAGTTAAATTGACACTACCATGTCGAGCAATTTATGCTTGAGTTTTACTCTCCCACCAGGTGAGAGCGATTCCTCCCAACCAAAGAGTAGCTAATTGGGTTTTAGAAGAATCATCTAAGAGACCTTGAATCCTACAATATACTTCTACTTGTTGAACCCAATCATCTTGTTTCTCAGTATTTAACTCTCCACATTATTTAGGTAGTTTAAATTTTACATCCAACTTGACTACAGACTATGTGCATTTTTGAAAGAATTAGCAAAAGAAGTAGAATTAGAAGGAGAAGATGGAGAATATGAAGATGGAGGAGTTTTTGGAGGCTCATCATCACCTCCTTCCCTTTTCCCTTTGTCCTCCTGATCTTCGTGGTCCTCATGCTTTTCTCGCTTCGACAAACCTTCTTTTTCACACTTCTTATGTTCTTGCATTTCCTGAGAGAGCACTTCCACCATAGCCTTCATGTCAAGAAAGGTTCATTGAAAACCTTTCTCATTGAGCTCGGAACTTTGTCCAGTTTTCATTTCTTTCATCTTTGGAAAATTTATTCATTTACCGATCTCGGGATTGAATTCTGCAAGCATGCCTTCACCTCGTTGGCTCCTAGATCATGTTAACATCCACTTTTGCAATCACTAGTCAAACAAGGCTCTGATACCAACTTGATCTGTTAGGATCTATGACGAAAGTTTCTTAGCAAATGTTAATTAATGTAAACACAATTTAATGCCTTAAACTTAATTTTAAGTTCTTAAAAACACATTAGATAAATTAGAACTATAGGAATAATAACAAAAAAGAGAAGACGAAGACAACAAATTGATAACGGAGTTCAATAAAATGGATATGTCTTTGGGTCCCTCTCTAACAAGTGACCAATCCTTGATTACGCTCCAAATGCTTGTATACAACGCACCTTCAATCTAGTACAAAGTCTTTATAAGGTCTCCTTAGATGATGATGAAATGAATAAAATTCCCCTCCTTCAAGTACAAATTAATTTGGCTTAAAGCCTTTATTTGCACAGAGTTGAGTCATTTCACTATGCCATTCCTAATTACCTCTAATACACTTCACCCCCATTTAAATACATTTGCATATGCTATTTGGGGTTTAATAAAATTTATTTTTTTCTATTTACATAGAGAATATAGCGCATAGCACAATGGTTATGTGTAGTTCTCTAACATGGGTGGTTGAGGGTTCGAACCGCTCAACCCCCATTTAATGCCTTACCACCTTTTACACATAATATAACAAACTTCATTCATTTATATCAATGAAGATCGCACATAGCACGTTGGTGAGTGTTCAAGCTCGAAACACAGAGGTCAGTGGATCAAACCTCCTATCCTTATTTAGCTCCCTTGTTAAAGGTTAAATAGAATATGCTGTATATAGACTCCGAAGAGTCGGTGTGGTTCAATGGTGGAGCATGAAAATAGGAATTGGGAGGTCCCAGGTTTGAACCTCCCAACCCAAATTTTGGATGAACAACCCAATTCAGAGAAACCTTCTTGTGATGCCACGTGGCACCCAACCATTGGGCCACATGGCACCTTATTATTAGACCTCCTACTGACACGTGTCAACATCTGATTGGTCCATGTTAGTGCCAACTTATTGCTCCTGCCACGTCAACATGCCAATTGTACATGCCACATCACTAACACCTATACCTACCACGTCAACATTTGTACTGCCACATCAAAATTGAACCTTGCCACATGTTGACATTAGCATATGTACTTGGTCAACCCATTTTTCTACACAACTTTGACTAGCCATAACTTTTGTGTACAGACTCCATTTGACATGATTCGCACGGTGTTGGAATCATCTCGCCGAGCACTTCAACATGATGTAGGTTTCTCGAGTATTTGGAACAATCAATTTTTTGGTGAACAACATATCCACCTAGATCACATGGGAATGCTAAGCAATATGATTTTGGGATACAATCACCTTGAGGTGTGATAAATAGGACTCCCAACCTTGGACCATGTTGTGTATGTGAAGCATCAAAGTATAATTTCCACTAATTAGAAGAAGTGATACTGAAGAATGATTCATCTAAAAATATGATACTAGATGATAACCATCATATAATAGTGCTTCAGCTAACTAATTTGTTATAACTTGTCCAAGTTTGTTGCTTTCCTCTCTACATACTCTGTATCAAACTCACTTAGTATCATGACTCACTTATCCATGTGGTTAGTGATTATTGCTTTTGATAAAAAATACTTTAATGGATTTGCTTTGGAGATAATCTTAATTTGGCGGTTGAGTGCATGTAACATTGAAGCTTTTATAAAGTAAAGGAAATCACTAGACATGCTTGCTCAATGGGAGTGTAATTAATCTTGTAGCCTACTATTGTTCAACTAATGTAATAGATCACTCTCTTTCCCAAATTTGTCATGTTGTGCCAAGAGAGCGCCTAATGATGTTGATGTAGTTGAAATGTACAAGATCAATGCTCTATCTGGAACTGGATGCATCAATATCAGTGGTGATGCTAGATAATATTTGATTTGATGGGAGGATTGTTGAAATTTCTCATCCCATTTGAATATTACATCCTTATGTAGGAGATGAGAGAATGGATCGCACTTATCCGCTAATTGTGATATGAATTTTTTGATGGATTGTAACTTCCCTTGAAGACTACGAAGTTGTTTGAGATTCTTTTGTGAATGCATATTAATTATGGTTTTCACCTTTGCAGGGTCTACTTCAATACCTCTACAAGACACAATATATCCCAATAGATTTCCTAAAGTGACACAAAATACATATTTCTTTGGGTTTAGCCTCACTTTATAATTCTCCATCCTGTCAAATATTTGTGCAAGAACATCTAAATGTTCTTTCCTTATGATTTATTTTCTAGTATCTCATCTACATAGTCATCCATTATGTTATGGAACATGTCATGAAATATTATTGTCATAGCTTGTTGATATGTTGTATCTGCGTTCTTAAGACCAAATGACATGTCATTCCAACAATATGTACCCCAAGGGCATGTAAAAAAAATTGTATGTTCATTCTCTTGTGCTATACAAATTTGGTTATATACTAAAAAACCATCCATGAGGGAAAGCATCTCATGGCCTGCTATCAAATCCACTATGTTGTTTATGTTTGGTAATGAAAATTCATCCTTAGGACAAGCCTTGTTGAGATCTCTAAAATTTGTGCATATGCGTATGCCCTCAATGGGCTTGGAGACATGTACAATACTGGACACCCACTTTAGATAATCAATTGGTCTTATGAATCCAGCATCTAAAAGTTCCCATCTAACTCAACTTTGACTAGTAGTGTAATTTGTGGATGCATCTTATGTAGCTTTTATTTCACAAGTTTTTCCTTTAGATATAGTGTCAAATCATGGAGCACTGATGTTGTATCTAATTCAGGCATATCAATATAGGAAAAAACAAAATTGATTATTTGTCCCTCTAGGAATGATGTAAAATCATGTTTCTCTTAATAATTATTAGGAATTAATTAAATAAGTTAGGAATTAAGGTGTCTCAACCTTTGAAATTTTCTAGCAATAAAATATTAATTTAATTATGTTTATGTTGTAATTTCTTGCTCATATTAGTTTTTCATCTAATATGACCTGGCACAGTGAATTGTCGAAATATTTGAAGGTGGCATGGATGTTGTGGTCCCCACAAGTCAATGTAGGCGTCCCACTTTGGGAAGAGATTCCTTGACATGTGTTGGCATCGTCAAGAGATCCTTAGGACGACTCTATGATGGATTCCTATGACTATCTTATGATGGATTCCTCTGAAAATCTTATGAAATGTAAGAGCCAAATTATAAGACAAGTTGGACAAGTGTTCGAAGGCATCTTTGCATGGGAAAGTGGGCACCCAATTTTGGCCTATGATAGATTGTAAGAGAGTGTAAGAAGCATCTTCTACTTTGAGTCGATTATGATAGATTCTCTTAAAACTTGTTGGTATATTTGTCATTGATGTCAAAGGTGCATACACATGTTATCATTGAGAATACGAAGATATTCATGAACAAATGAGATATAAGAACATGTTATCATTGATTTTAAATTATTGAGCAGAAATAAAGAATATTGTTCCAATGGATATAGGAAAAATTGAATGGTTTACAAGAATTTATTCATTGGAAGATTGTGAGGCCAACTAATAGATATGTGATTGTTTAAATTAAAGATTTAAATAATTGAGATATAAGCATGCTTGAATGGAGTTCAAATTAAATCCAAGGTGATCGACTTGTGAAAGAGAAGAAGAATTTAAATTCAAGATAATATAGATGAGTCATGAGCCAATTTGGTTTTCATAAGTTAATGAACATGTAATATAGGCTGACTCCCTTAGCCTAGTCATCACCCTTGAATGAAGCAATATAATCCAATATGTTGGCCAGCCTAGATTACCTTGGCAACATAAGTAAAGTTAAAAATTGTTATGGGTTGACCCTCCTCTAGATAAGAGCAATGATCATGCTTTGCAAAAGAATTATGAAATCCATTAAATAAGAAGCAAGTTAATTATGAGGATGCACCGACCAAGATAAAGTTTAAAATTTAAAATATTTTTTGCTAGAGGAGCCAACCTCCCTCTAAATGGGGTGCTCACTATTAAGGAAAACATATTAATCATATATTTAAATGAAATGGTGTGATCAAGGAAAAGACATATCTCTTAAAGAAGGTCACCTCTCTTTGAAGAGACATCTTCATTTATGTTGATATAAAAGGAAATTAGTCCTTCTGAAAAATAATAACAAGAAATTTAAATGATCTATTTTTGAATGAAAGTGCAGATTAAAAGGAGATAAAAAAGAAAACAAATGAAGTGTAACTCATATTTATTTTTGAGTGCATATACAACCCATCAATGAATAATAAATATTGCAAGTCTATATAACGAATATATATGAAGAATAAGAGAAGATTGTGAAGCGATTTTGAGTAGATAGTAAGGCAAAAAGTTATGTGAACATGTTATTATGATTATGATCAGTTGTGTGAAAATAATTGGTGCATAGATTGAATCAAATTTGTGAGAGATATTGTGCAAAATAAGTGACCAAATTTAAAAGAAACGTTGATATTGGAGTGTGGATTAGATTTGTGAAAGGAGAGATTACATGATTTGAATCAGATTTGAACTTAGATCATATTTGTGATTGGTTATCGGATTTATAAGGAAGAGAGTTTGGATCAGATTTGTGGGGGTTTGAAGGCTCCAATAGGTTGGATCCTATAAAATTAAGGTTAGAGCCTCTTGTTGGGTTGGAGCTCAATTTGTGTGTGGAGGTTGGAGCCTATCAAGTTGAGGTTGAAGTCTCTTTTTGAGTTGAAGCTCACTTTGTATAGAGATTTGAGACCTTGAAAGTAGATTGGAGCCTACAATAAGTAGAAGATTAAACTATAATATATATGCAATATTGTGACATGGTTTCTCTGTCAAAAGGGTTTCCACGTATATCATTTGTTCTCATTGTGTTTCTAATTGTTGGAATTTACTTGAATGTTTTAAATTGTGATTAAATTTTGAAAAATAGAGGATTGTTAGATGTTGATTCACCCCCTCTCAATATCACCATGTGCTCAACACAACCATAAGAGTTATCATATGACGGATTCTATGACATTGTAAGGAAACTATCAATACCTATTTGGGGAAAATTTGGGGCGCCCAAGTATGGAGGCATGTAAGGGGGTAAGGAATCATTGAACAAGTGTCACAAAAGTCAACTATGTGTTGGAAAAGTGTGCCACATGGATTTGGATGCCCATCTCTTGTTGCTTTCTCATGAAGCTTCCTCTATGCTTGTATTTCTCTGTATATTGATGTCTTGGAGTGGGTTAAGAAAGTTGTATTTTTGTAAGCATTATTATATTGTTGGAATAACTCCACAAATCAACATTTGTATACTCCTCGAAGAACTTACATTGCAAGTGTGTTGTAATCAACATTGGTTCAATAATACATTATGCAAGTTTTGGAGTGTGGGTTTTTCTCTTGAAAGGGTTTTTTCCCACATATATCTTGTGTTGTGAGCTTCTTATAATTGCATGTGATGTTATTTTAATAATCACTCTATTGCGCATCTCACATTTTAACTGTAAAAAGAATTAAAGTTTTACATCTCTCCTCTTAGATTAGTGTTAGGAAGTGTTTTTGCATACCTTACTTCCTTTCAATTGGTATCAAAGCATGATCAACTTTGATTCCAGTTGTTGGTTAAAGGGGTTTTTATATTGTTTTTTGTTTGAGTGGGATCCTATGCAGTGGTTTTTAATCTTTGTTGCAAGAGATATGGCTAACACATTTGGGAGGTTTGAATTAGAGAAGTTCAATGGAGGCAACTTTGAGTTGAGGAAACTCAAGATGGAGGACCTATTGGTGGATAGAGATTTATGGCTCGTGATACCCCATTCCATGCCAATAGGCATGAAACAAGAAGATTGGAATCAAATGGATTGAAAATCTAAGGGTCTCATAAGACTCTATTTGGTTGACTATGTCTTGTTAAACGTTCATGAAGAGAAAACGGTTGCACTTTTTTGGAAGAAACTTGGAGAAGTTTATCAGGCTAAATCTCTAGTAAATAAGTTATTCCTAAGAAAGAAGTTGTACTCATTGAGGATGGAGGCTCTATTTTTATTAGGTAAGCAAGGATTTTGAAAGAACCCTGACCCTTTTACATCACTAAAGATTTAGTAGTTAGTACAATGAGAAATGGAAAAACAACAACAAGAAACTGCATTCGAAGCCAAAAAAACAATAGAGTAGGACAGGTAACAATGTCGAGAAGAAAGGCCACCAGGCCAAAACAAATTTGCAAAATAGCAAACAAAAACAAAAGTCACCCCAAGGGTGAAGAAACTAGACGGTACTCAAGCCTTTACAAAAGAAATAAATGGGACCAAACAACAAAACATGATTCACAGCCAACAAAACAGGGTTGCAATGACCTGAACCACAAATATTCTTCAAATCAAGCTTCACAACCAGCATAACAGGCCAACATGCCACCCTCCTTACTACCAAAATAGCAGCCTAAAACAACAACCACCCTAGGGGTGGGTAATCAAGTCTAGAAAAGCAGGCCAACAAGTAGCCCATTGACACCATAAGCACAACAACCTTTATCAGAATCCACCCCGAGGAAGGGAAAAACAACCACCAAACTGTAGCAAATCCACCACATAATGTCAGTAGCATAAATCCTGAATAGAGAGCACGACTAACATAATAGGCTTGCAAGCCACCCTTGAGGCAGTAAGAACAACAACCCTTAATAGAATCCACCCCTAGGGTGGCCAAGACAACCTGAACCTCAAGGTCTTAATGAAGCCGCATCTTCCAAACAACAACACCATTAAAACAATAGTTCCTAAAAAAACACAGGTCCAACACATCCAGACTCCCTACCATAGTTAGGGAGTCACCGGCCAAAACATAACAATAAGGAACAACCACCAACTTAAAGAACCACTCCACCCAACACACCAACTCAATCTCAACCTCAATAAGAGAGAACTCCCCTCTATAAGAAAGGATGAAATGAGAATCAAAACTACGAGTCACCAATCTCTTGCACAAACATGCTCCACCTAAAAAGGAACCAATTGAAAGAAAGGGGACAACCCACTGCAGCAACAACAATTGTCTCCACCTCTATAGGAGAGGGCTCCACCTCAACAGGAGAAATCTCCACCTCCATAGAAGACCCCAACTGTAAAACCTAGTAGGAAGCTAACACTCTAGTAGTAAGAAAACAAATCTCATACCAAGGTAGCATGAGCTTCAGGTACAATAAGGAAGCAGTAAGAGGTAGCTTAGCCAGCTAAAAATCATGAGCAAAAGCAACCACCAAAGAGAAAGCACACCCCAACAACATCATAACCAACGAGATGGACAATGAAACAAGCCCCATCTAAACCAAAATATGAGAAAACTAGGAGTCCACAACACCCTTAACAAACAATACCAACCCATCCATAGATAAGACTGTATAGACCATAAAGGCCAAAGGCTTCTCCAAAGCAAGGAAAAAGAGGAACCAGAGCCTCGACAAAGGCAAAGAGAAGAACCCCGAGAGTTCAAAAAACCAATCTTTCCCATGGTCCCCAACCAAATTTTGGGGAGCAATAAAGAGAGGTAGAAGAACAAGACAAGGGATCAGCCTCTCAACCATAGACCATAGCAAAGCAACAATGGAGAACCCCAAAGTAGGGAAGAAGCCTGAGAAAAGGAAAAACAATCCTCCCAAAACCAACAAACCTTCAACTGAGCAACCCCCAAACACGAGGGACAAACCAAACATTGTGAGGAACACCAAAATCAGGGCCATAAAGGATGCACAACTCCAATCAACAAGAGGAGACACCCACTAGGAGTCAAAACTCAGCCATGAGCCAACACCACGGACTAATCCTAGGCCAACCCCTAAACAAGGAACGCCAACAAAGAGGAAAGCCAATGACCACTAAGAGAAAGAACCGCCCCCCATACAAAGGCCCAGGAAGCCCAAATCACTCCCAAAGGATCCCACAACGCAGAAAATAGTGGGATCCCACTTTGAAGAACCAAAAAAGCAGTGAAAAGCTTCAAGCCCAGCAGGTGTAACCAAATCAAGATCCCATGCAGCCAAACAAAAAGCACCACTCCATGACCCCTTAGCACCTAGCAAAGAGTAGCAACCATCAAAGCGAGGAGAGAAGCACACAACAACGCAGAGAAAAGGGAGAGAGCCATTGTCCTCATCGTCCTCATCTTGATCTCCCACAAAAAATTTGAAATCAACACCCTCGTGCACTCTCCCGCACACACTCATTCTCGGTACAATGGTCATCTCATCCCCCTAGGATGGAGGATCTGTTGTGGATCACTTGAATTTGTTTAAAATGTGTGTTGCCCAGTTTTCCTATGTTGGTGTAAAGATGGACCTGAGGAGGATTGTTGTATGGCATTATTGTGTTTGTTACCAGATTTGTGGGACCACCTTGTTATGGCCATTGGAAGTACCACTACTACTTTCAAGATGGATGATGTGATTGCATATTTGTAGTCTAAGGAGATGCAAGCAAAATCATCTGAATCGGCTAAGAAGGATCTTGCGGTTCATGGTTGATCCAAGGAGAAGAAAGAAAAAGGAAAGAAGAAAGAAAACAAAGGAAGATCCAAATCTTATGGGAGATCTAAGTCTCCTAGAAAGTCTAAGGCTTTGTGTTGGAATTGCGGAAAACCTGGTCACTTCCGCAAGAAGTGCAAAGAGGAGAAAAATAAGAAGAATAAAAATAATGATTATAATATAGAAAAGTCATCTCAAGATGATGGTGAAGCTCGTTTGTCGCTGCCTTGGAAACACATGTATCAAAAGATGTCTGGTTGATTGAATCTGGTGCATCATTCCACATGACCTCGCATAGGAGTTGGTTTTCAAAGTATGAAGAGTTTAACTGTGGGAAGATGTACTTAGATGATGACTCTCACCTGAAGATTGTTGGTCATGGAAGAGTTTTGATTTGATTCGCTGATGGTAGAGTAAAGGGGATCAATGTTGTACTACATATCCCTGGTTTGGTATGGAACCTATTCTCTGTAAGTAAATTGAATGATGTGGGTGTGTAGGTAGTTTTATCAAATAATGCAAGATGAAGAGAGGAGTTATGGTGTTGGCTAAGGGTGTTTAGATTGGCACTTTGTTTCAGCTTGATGCATGCACTGTGTAGTGTAATAGTTCTTTTGTTATGAAGAAGAGATCTTCAAAGTCTTCATCCTTTCCATTGGAACCAATAGTGAAGAGGACTATTGCATCTAATTCTGATGTTTGTGCTTTTTGGGTACCCAAGGGTGCTCATTCTATGGAGATGAAACTTCTAGCTAAGAAAATTGTTATGGCACCAAAGGCTTGGCCACATTGGTGAGAAGGGTTTTAGAACCTTGAAAAATAAAAGTCTTGTTGAGGGGGTGAATGATTGTAATCTTTAGTTTGATTTTTGCAAACATTGCATTTATGGAAAGAAAAACCATGTTCAGTTTTACTCTAGCTCTCACAAATCTTCTAAGGTGTTGGACTTGATTCATTTTGATGTGTTTGGTCATGTTAATGTTCCTTCAGTTGTAAAATTCGTTTATTTTGTTTCATTCATTGATGACTACAATAGAAGGACATGGGTTTATTTCCTTAGAAGGAAATATGAAGTCTTTAATAGATTCAAAGAGTTTAAGGCTCTAGTAGAGAATCAAAAGGATAAAAAGATTAAATGATTGAGGAGTGTGGTGGTAAGTTTTGTTTGGAAAATTTCGATAGGTTCTATAAATAACATGGGATTGAAAGACATAAGACAACTCTCTACACCCCTCAACAAAATGGAGTTGCATAAAGAATGAACAAGCCATTGATGGAGAGGGCTAGGAGTATGATTTGTGGAGCTAGCCTCAAATAAGAGTTTTGGGCCAAAGTTGTTGCCACTACTTGATACCTGATTAACAAGTCTCCTACTTCAGCGATTGTGGATAAGACACCCATGGAGGTATGGTCTAGTAAAAATCCTTCATTGAGACATATTCAAGTATTTGGTTGTGAGGTATATGCTCGTGTGCCTAAGGAGAAGAGATCTAAGTTGGAGAACAAGGCTGTAAAAAGTATCTTCATCGGTTATGGCATTAGTGTGAAAGGGTACAAGCTTTGAGATCCTGTGGCCAAAAAGGTTCTATATAGAAAAAATGTGATTTTCAAGGAACTTGTTACTCCTATAAATGTTTTATAACTAGGGAAAGAAGGAAAGTAAGAGGATGTGGTTCAACTTCCTCCTACCCTTGAGAAAGAAGAGTCAAAAACATTTGATGGACCTGATAATGAGGAGAGCTCAAGTAGCTCTGAAAGTTCAAAGGAAGATGAAGAACCTCAACCTGAACCTTTAAGGAGGTCTACATGGATAAGGTCGCAACCTGATAGGTTTGGATATTCATTACATGATTCTAGTTGTATTTTTACTTTGATTTCTAACACTTATGAGCCTAGGATCGTAAGGGAGGCTATGGGTATGAGTGATGCAAATTCCTAGATAAAGGTCGTGGATGAATAGATGGTTGCATTAAAAAGAAATGACACTTGGGATTTGGTGTCCTTACCTGATGGACGTAAACTCATTGGTCGCAAATGGGTGTTCAATAATTTTTTTGGTTCAAATGGAAGTGTTGAGAGATATAAGGCAAGGTTGGTCACAAAGGGTTATTCCCAAGTTGAGTGAATTGATTATAGTGAGATTTTTTCTCCTATTGCAAAGCTGACATCCATTAGATTTTTGTTATTACTTTATGTTGCATATGATTTAGAGATTGAACAAATGGATGTGAAGACAACTTTCCTTCATGGTGATTTGAAGGAAGAAATCTATCTGTCACAGCTAAAGCATTACATTGTTAAAAGTACAAAAAAATTGGTTTGCAAATTGTAAGAAGGCTTTGTATGGTTTGAAACAATCACTTAAGATGTGATACCACAAGTTTGATTCCTTTGTGTTGAGTTTGCGATTTTTTAGATCGAAATCAGATCATTGTGTCTATTTCAAAACCGTTGATCATCACATTCTCATTATTGCATTGTACATTCATGATATGGTGTTCATTAAAAATTATATAAATCTTTGATTTCTGATTTGAAGTCTCACCTTTCAACACAATTTGAAATGAAGGATTTAGATGCAACTAGGTACATTTTGGGTATGGAAATCAAAAGAGATAGGACAAAGTAAGTATGTGAATTCTGTGTTGGAGAGATTCAACATGGCAGCTTACAAACCATTGTGTGTTCCTATTGCAATGGGGACAAAGTTATCAGTTTCAGATTGTCCAAAATATCCTAGTGAGGTGCGGATACGATGAGAGTACCTTATGCTAGTGTTGTTGGTAGTTTGATGTATGTCATGGTTTGTATAAGACTAGACATTGCCCAAGCAATGAGAGTCCTTAGTTGATTCATGGCTAAACTTGGACGAGTACATTGGGATGCGGTAAAGAGAGTATTTAGGTATTTACAGGGTACTTCTGAGTATTCATTATGTTGTCATGGATGTATCCTACAAGATCTTTGCATTTAGTTTGTATTCGTGGATTCAGATTGGGTAGGTGACATTTGCAGTAGAAGATTCATCAGTGCTTATGTGTTTACTATGTTCAGTGGTGCTATCAATTGGATGAGTAAGTGACAAGTTGTAGTCACTTTGCCCACTACAGAAGCAAAGTATGTGGCAGCTACTCATGCTTGTAAGGAATCCATTTGGCTTCAAGATTATGTTCAGATGTTGGGCTTGATGTAGGGATGATTACTGTTTGCAGTGACAGTCAGAGTGTTATTTGCCTAGCAAAGAATACTACTTTCCATGCTAGAATAAAACATATTGATGTTCAATTTCATTTTGTTTGTGACATGGTGGAAGATGGTAAGGTACAGATTGAAAAAGTTGATACTTTGAAAAATGTTACAAATTCTTTGACAAAACTAGTGAGCACGAAGAAGTTCAGATGGTGTTCGGAGTCTATGGGACTTTCAACCCCTAATAGTTGTTCCTAGTTAGATTGGCTCTTGAAAGGTGTTCTACAAGTGGGAGAATGTTGGGAATTAAGGTGTCTCAACCTTTGCGATTTCCTAGCACTAAAATATTAATTTAAGTATGCTTATGTTGTAATTTTTTTCTTATATTAATTTGTCATCTAATATGACTTGTCGCGGTGAGTTATCAGCATGTTGGAAGGTGACATGGATGTTGTGGTTCCCACAAGACAATGTAGGCATCCCACTTTGGGAAGAGATTCCTAAAAGACATGTGTCAATATCTTTGAGGGATCCTTATGACAATTCTATGATAGATTCCTATGATGATCTATGACGGATTCCTATGATGATCTTATGACACATAAGAGCTAGATTCTATGATAGGTTGGACAAGTGTTGGAGGGCATCTTTGGATGGGAAAGTGGGTGCCCAAGTTTGTCCTATGGCAGGTTGTAAGAGAGTGTAAGAGGCATCTTCTATTTTTAGTCAGTTATGATAGATTCTCTTACAACTATAAGAGTTCTCATATATGATGGATTCTATGACATTGTAAGGAATCTATCATTACCTATTTGGGGCAAATTTGGAGCACCCAAGTATGGAGGCATGTAAGGTGGTAAGGAATCATTCCAGACAAGTGTCACAAAAGTCAACTATGTGTTGGAAAAGTGTGCCACATGGATTTGGATGCCCATCTCTTGTTGCTTGCTCATGAAGCTTCTTCCATGCTTGTATTTCTCTATATATTGATGTCTTAGAGTGGGTTAAGAAAGCTATATTTTTGCAGGTATTGTTATGTTGTCGGAATAAGTCTAGAAATCAACATTTGTATACTCCTGGAAGAACTTGCATTGAAAGTGTGTTGTAATCAACATTGGTTCGATAATACATTGTGCAGGTTTTGGAGTGTGGAGTTTTCTCTTGAAAGAGTTTTTCCCCATGTATATCCTATGTTGTCAGCTTCTTATACTTGCATGTGATATTATTTTAATAATCTCTCTATTGTGTATCTCACATTTTAACTGTAAAAGGAATTAAAATTGTACATCTCTCCTCTTAGATCAGTCGGTACCACATCCTAGGTGGTTGTTTCAAACAATACAAAGACTTCTTCAATTTGCAAACCAAATTTTTTGTACCTTTCACAATGTAATGCTTTGGCTGTGACATATAGATTTCTTCCTCCAAATCACCATGAAGGAAAGTTGTCTTCACATCCATCTTTTCAATCTCTAATTTGTATGCAATAGCAAGGGATAACAAAAATCTAATGGATGTCGGCTTTGCGACAGGAAAAAAAATCTCACCATAATCAATTCCCTCAACTTGGGAATAACCCTTTGTGACCAAACTTGCCTTGTATCTCTCACTAGGTAAACCAAATTTGATTGTTACTAAGCTGCAAAAGAGTTCACAAGAATTGAGACAACTTCATTTAAAACAAGGAGTCATGTATCCATACCATTACTAGATTGCAGTTCAAGTAAATCCATGAATTGGATTCGAGCAGTGGGAGCACAGTTCAAGTGGAAACCATGAACAAACATTACAAGTACCTCCTTGACCCAAGTTTGAGAGGCTAAATCTCAAGGCTCTAACACTACCCCACTCTTCTTGGGACACCCTGAGTTCCAAGCTCTGCAGGAAAGCAGTTACCCAATAGAGAATACACATGCCATCTTCATGATCTAGGCCTCTGCCGCTGGATATAATAGTTGCTGGAGTACTCTATCAGCTGATCTATTGGCCCCTATTTGGTCAGCCCATCGCGGATCCAAGTGTGGCCTATTTTCGACACCCTATTGAATCACACAGTGCTCGGAGCTCCTAACCTAGCTCTAATACCACATGTTGAGCTACAACTCATATGGATCAGCTGGGACTTGAACTTAGGACCTTCCATTTACTGTTAGAATGCTTTACCAATTGAACCACTGACCCCTTTTTGACCAACCCATTGTTGGTTTGGATATGACTTATTTCCAACAACTCCAAATACCTGAAACTTTCTAGCTAAGTCATAGAACCTCCAATGGTGATGCTTCTTCTTAGACCCTGGACTTTCCTTATCTTTAATGTATCCAAAAATCATCACCTGAGAAGAATTCCTTGAAAATCCAGTGTTTGGCTTCTTGTTGCAGAGGTCTGGACACATGCCATGATGCATCCATGTTTCTGTGCTCATAGGCGGTTCTTTTCCGTAAGCTGGATTAGCAATTCCCCAACACAGAAGCTCAAGCTGCTTTGAAAGTACCACAAGCTCATAATAATCAAACAAAGAGCTCCCACAAATCTCTGTTTCACATTCCTCTGAGGACAGGTCCCGAAAACTAGTGCACCCAGTAACAGAATCTGATCCAACCGTATCCAGTATTGCCAAACTGTTTTCCATCCAATTGTTGTTGTTGAGGAGGCCCATAGCCTCAAGCTTGAATCTTGTGGGTCGTCTTTCAACAAGGAATCGTTGTCTGGTTTGTTCATTGGATTCTTCAACGTGCTTAGATGGTGCTCCGGCTCCGTGCAGATACCATGCCCAAGCAGCTGCTTTTACATAATCCCCATGCTCTGTAATGGAGCTTCTCTTCTCCTTGCCTTTTTTCCACATTTCACAACCCTGGTTGGTTCAGAAATTCCTGGCCTAAGTTACCTACATAAATTTATCTCATTATCTATTTCTTGAAAAATGCAGATTGTGTTAGATTGAAAAGAAAAACCCAAATAAAATTGTTTCATAGATGTCGCGATATAGAGAACTCAAATCTTGGATACTTCTAGGATGTTAACGTGGTATATCCAACTGAAATGAATAAAGAAGAGAAGAAAGCCAAGTTTGTGGAGGGAAAACATGAAAAGTCTTGCTAATGGAGGGGACAGAGAGCCTGAGAGGGGCCAATAATTGATGGGATGTTAGATTTTGCCGCTCCCCTACCAATAATGAAAGGGAATCAGATTTTTCTAGATAAAGGCTTTAATTGGATTGGCTTTTGTCTGGACTAGTATGAATTTGTGCCCTCTACTCCAACGGACCTTCAAGTTGTGCCTGTTCCAATTATTGAGAGAGTATTGGTCTTTAATTGGTTTGAAGTTTGCAAAGAACTTATCACTCATTTATTCCAAACTTGTAATATAATTGATAGTAAGATGGTGAAACTAATTAGCTATTATGACATGAAATGCTTTTGTAAATAACTAATAAGTGAACTACAACATCTAAATGGGCAACACTTAAAATTCCACATGTACCTAATTATAGTAGCATTATTGGGAATGTAGACATATGTCATCTAATATTCTGTTCAGGCAACTTAAAATACATTTAAATTAAAACATTTTTCAATGAGTAAATACATAAATATGATTTGAGCCATTTTTCCTATAATAAATGATTTTAACCAAGTCTAATGATATTTATATATTTGATAGTTTCAGATTTATAAATTTAAAATTTATTATAAGAAAAAGTGGTTGGAGATTAATAAGATTCAATGTAAGGACCTTTTATAACTAGACAATTTAAAAACTATTTTTTTGTTACAAAAATATTGAATATTTTTAAGAAAATGCAATTAACAATTGTGAATTCAATCTCATAAATCTTAACCAACATTATTTGGGTGTGTACTAAATGAAAGATTTGAAAATGGACATGAAGATCCACAAAGAAAAAAAATGGAAACTAAAACTTTGTTAAAATATTATAATTTTGATTGCTTTGATAGACATGCACACAAAATGTGGAAGCATATAGAAATAATACAAGTTGTTCAATAATAGAAATTCCACTTAAATGCGCTCTCATGGAATGCAATGCTTGCAAGATATGCACAAAATGAGTTTGTTGATAAACTACAAATAAATAAATAAGAATTATTTTACAAAAGATAACCTAATAAAACTTTCAATTTTAAATTGCTCGTGCACATAAACAATCTACATTTGTCCTTCTCTTAAAAGGGTTGTAAATATTTAAGTCACGTTAAATCCATTCAACCTCTAAATATCAACCAAATAATTGCATATTCTACCACTTGTCAATGAAAAGATTGATGAGAGATTAACATAACACAATAATTTATAGACAAATAATATCAAAATTTTAACATAAGACATTGTTTTTAAACTATAAAACTATAAACTTGCAATTTTAATGTTGATAGAATATTATATATAATAGTGAAAGGAAATTACAAAGTGAAACTACCATCAAACATGTGTTCCAAAATGTATGAGTGAAAAAACAACCAAAATAAAATAGAGCAAGCAACAGTGTTCCAATAACTTATCTCTCTCCTTGAAAATGGAGAAAATTTTGGTTTAAATATTGCTCACGACATTTTATTTTCACCTTTCTTATCTCAATAATGATTGTGTAATCAAATAAATCGAAGCTTGTCACACACTCACTAAATCAACAAAGAAAGAAATCAATAAATTATGAAAGTTGCTCTTAAGCTTTAAATTTTATGATTGTAATTATTTGTTATGTAAAATAAAAAGAAATAAGAAATATTACATCACTTTAATTTTTCATGATTTAAATTAAAAGTGAAATATAAATATCATTATCATAGGGGTGGTGGGCCTAGTTCAATTGGTTAAAGCATCATGTTGTAGGCAAGAGGTCACGAGGTCTAGTCTCCCCATCGTCCCTGTACCAGACGATTATGTTCACAATCCAAATTAGAACGACCATTAAATTGGTTCTTATGAACTTTATAATCATAGCTAAAATAGAGAAGGGTGAAAACTAAATTTTTAAACTTATATGAAAAGATAATAATTAAGCCAACTTCCACGCTTGAACATGGTCACCTATGAATTATATATCACCCATCATAAAATATTTATATTTTGGTCAATGCTTAAAGTAAAAAAATAAAAATTTAAAGAGTTAGGTTGTATGTATTAATGTGAGAAAATGTCGCATCATGTAGATGAAGTCCTTGACAATGGATTCTAGCTTTTTCATGATTTAGATATTTATAGATATTTAATAATGGTGATTGGAAGCCACAAACAAATATTTTGGAGGAGTCAACTACATCAAATTATGAATTTAAAAAAATAATGTTGTACATTGATGTAAAGATTTAGAGACTTTAATTTCAGATTGTACTATAATTTAATTTGTATACATATATATATGATATATTTAGATAATAATATATTTTTATTTTAGAGAATTTGTTGTTATATAATTATATTTACTACATCAAATTATGAATTCAAGAAACAAGTAATGTTGTACATTGATGTAAAGATTTAGAGACTTTAACTTCAGATTGTACGGGAATTTAATTTGTATATATATGATATATTTAGACATAGTAATATATTTTTATTTTAGAGAATTTATTGTTATAAAATTATATTTACTACACCAAATTATGAATTCAAAAAAAGAAGTAATGTTGTACATTGATGTAAAAATTTAGAGACTTTAACTTCATATTGTAGCGGAATTTAATTTGTATATATATGACATATTTAGACAGTAATATATTTTTATTTTAGAGAATTTTTTGTTATAAAATTATATTTGTGTTTGTTTTGTTTTTAATAAATTAGATCATAATGATTTTCATACTGAATAATAGAAATATTTTATGAATAAAATAAATATATTTTTTCATAAATTTTATAATTTGAATTTTAAAATCTTGTATGTACTATCTATTTCATGTTAAAATAGTATTTGAAACTATTTTTTTTATATGACTATTATACCAAAATCTTTTAACATTACTATTATAATATTTGATTTAAAGAGCTTAAAGAGGGCAATGATCATTTTCATAATGAATAAAATAAATATATTTTTTCATAAATTTTATAATTTGAATTTTAAAATCCTGTATGTACTATCTATTTCATGTTAAAATAGTATTTGAAACTGTTTTTTTTATATGACTATTATACCAAAATCTTTTAACATTATTATTATTATATTTGGTTTAAAGAGTTTAAAGAGGGCAATGATCATCCAAAATTTGTGATCCATTTAGATAAATAATTATTAATTAGAACATAATATCATGTAATGTTAAATTTTAATTAATAATTGTTTTCTTAAAAAAATCTAATCATTTTGGCAATCAATATTAGGAATTTTTTTTTAGAATGAAGGTGATATTGTTATAAATTTGACAAATATGAGCAATAAGGAGAGGCATTTCTAGTATTTTTTGGTGCTAGAACTATTGTAAATGATTCTTTGAAGTATAGAAGGGCTGGGCTTTACCATGTTGCTAGCATCCGAAAGGCAGAAAATGCTTCAACCTCCATAGATATAATGCCATTTTATCATGCATTAGAGATTGAGTTATCCTTATCAAAGAGTAGCAATGCACCAACACCTTTCTCAAACCCTTCTTAATTACTTCACTGGACTTCTTCTCCTTCCTCCACCCATTATCTTCTTTTTGGGCATTGAAGAAGTATACCATTTATATAGCAACAACAATATTTTGGTCAAGATTAAAGAGAAAATAGACATGATTTTTTATGGGCTCTATAGGGTGAAATTGTGTACAACCTCCTACCTCCTAGCATTCAATTTGTTGCAAGCTTTGAATCAACTCAAAATCGTTCCATTTGTTTTAATAAGATAAGCAACATTTAAAGGGTGTTGTACCCTTCACACAGAAACCCCAAAGGGCCAAAGAAAAGCATAGTTCAAACAAAACTAGAACTAGAAGAACAAACAAAAATAGCTGACCGACAACTGTAGAATAACCAAAAAATTAGACAACCTCTGAAACAAAGGAGTCTAAACTGACTCCCCGAACCCGAGGCCATGAGAGGCAACAAATTTGGGGAGACCCTTCTTCCATAGCACAACCGAACAGGAAGGCTCGGGATCGAGAATCAACGACCGAGGCAAGGGGAGTGGATCCACAACAACCACCTTGGGAGAGGAGCCATCACTTAGTGAGGGATCCAACAACGAAGCAGCGGAGAAAGGAGCTAACAAAATTCCAACAAAGTCGAATAACGAAGAACGAGTAGGTTCTAACTGAGCAGCGACAACAGAAGGTTCTGATGGAACAAAGACATGGGCAGGCACAGTCATGACAACATCAACATAAGCCAATAATGGCTCCACGGAAGGGACTGCCAAAAGAGGAGCAGGGATAAGTTCTTGAGAAGACACAATAGGGTCAACCTCTGCAGGAGAAAATCCTGAAGGAGGAGAACCCACCGTGAGATGGTCTGAGAGAGCATCCTTCCACCAAGTCGTAGTGCCCTTATGGCGGGCATGAGGGCAAGCAGAGGCCAAGTGTGTTGGAGTGAAAGTACACTGAGAGGGGGGGGTGAATTAGTGTTTATAACTTCTTAAACATTTTAAACTGAAACTGAAAAGAGCCATACAAATGTTCTCATTCTTCAATGATAGTGTCATTCATGTATTCGAATGCAATCATATAAATTGAAATGAGTAATGTAATATTGCATTTTAAAGCAGTAAAGTACTGAAGCAAAAGAGTCACAGAGACACAAAAGACACAAGATATGCCGAGTGGAAAACCCTCTTGGGGTAGAAAAACCACTCCTAAACCTGTTGCCTTTTTCAGGCTTTCATTTCAATAATTTATTTTGACAAAGCCTCAATGGCTGATTTTTGAGCACCGACTCAAGGAGCACCAACCCCTCTGTTTAGAGACACCAATCTCAAGGAGCACCAAACCCTTTCTTGATATTCAATAGAACGCACAATAGTACAAAGGATCTCTTTGTTTCACTTGATTTCTGTCAAGTGCCTCTTGACAGATAAAACATAGAATTTTCAAGAGTCGGAATTGACTCTTCAAAATTCCATCCATTATCTAATCTTGATGCAGTTTGAGGAAAATCAAATCACAGTTACAATACAGTCTCATCAAACTGTTTTACAATAATACATCATTTCTTTATTTTCTCACTGTTTGATTTTCAATCTTTTCCCATACAAAAAACTACAAATCTAACTACACACTGTGTTTTCCAATTTTCAGCATCAAAGAACATAATAGACTTTTAGAACTCTAAATAGTAATACCCCTGTTTCAAGTTTTTGATTTTATGTCATAATAGAACCCTAAACTCACTGTATTTGGCTTTTTATAGAAAAAATCATTACATATTGGAAGTATTACCACTGATTTTCGAATTTCACATTCAAAAAAAGGTTGTTTTTCAGGTTAGATAATAACTGTCAAGTTAGTTCTAATGTTGTAGTGTTCACAAAGGAAGATTATTTCTTTCTATTGAGGATAGAACAACAATGACCAAGAATAGAAGTGTGACAGAGCATGTCTTCACTAGAAGCCTGCACATGCAGTGCTTAAACAAAAGCAATGAGAGTACATCATTTAAAGACTGAAATGATAACCATTTTTCTTGACTGAACCAACAATGCAATAGAAGTATTTTTAGCAAAATGAAACCACTTTCAGATTTTACCCACAAGCAGTAATGACGAGTGCATATACCATAGGAGTTCTGACAAATAAGCTGCTATGAAAAAGAGGTAACTGAAACCCCAACCAACATGCAATCGAAATTTAATAACCATGCATTATAACAGTTACCCACAAATTCTAATGAGGATGAGAGAATATTCTGAGATCTATATCCATTATAGTGACTGAAAAACTTAATAAACTGAAATCATTGTGAAGTGTGACTGAAGTAACTTCACAAGAACCGTTATCCATGAACCCAAATAAGAAAATGAGGAGATTCGATGATATTATCATTACCCACAACCAAGAAACACAGTTACTTAAAATAACTGTCATGATAACCTTCAAATGAAGTTGCAGTCACGTTTTGATTCTTAAAAGAAAATATTTCTGACTTTTCTCTTGAAAGCAATAGCCGTTTTCAGTTTTTCACTTTGCTTAAGAGAGAAAGAATAAGCTCGTAAAGAACTTGTTGTCCAGAAGCGAATTTGCAAACCAAACGAAAGGAGAATACCTGGTAAACGAATGTTACTATCAAAGAGTGATTACCAAATTTGCAGAGGAGAAGAAATGGCCTCACAACCTTCCAAACTCGTTCCTGCACCCTATGGCTTAAAGAAGACAAGTGGAGCGACCTCAGTGTTGGACTCCTGACAGCTCCCAATTGATGTCCAAGAGAAAAAACGCCAGGGATAACAAAGTAACGGCCCAAGGCAAAGATCCATGGTGGCAGCCAGAATGTGGGCAATAAAAAAATGTGAAATAGAAAGAAACGTTTTTCCCTAACTTTCCATATTAAACAAAACGAGTTCCTTTGCAAAAATGAATAATATTTGGAGTCCAAAATGGATAGATAATGATAAATTAAAGAATCATTATACCCTTTGAAATCCATAGGCAGAATAAAGGTAATCATGCTGACCAAAAACTCAAACTAAAGCCTTTACCAATTTGCCAAGTCAACTACCGACATAATAATTCCTTAAAAAAATGTTTTGATAAGACCACATTACTCACACATGTCGATATCAAAGACTTGATATTTTCCAATGATCAAAGCTTAGGTCACATCCAATGTGATATAAAAAATTAGCCAATGCCATTAGCTGCAGTCGGCCTTAAGGCTGAATTAAATGATAAACTTTTAGACCTGATTCAAATGCAAGAAGGAGACCAGTTTGAATACCTTTACCCAAGGTCGAAAGCCACATTGATATGCTCAATGCAATATTATGTGCCATTTCCAAATGAAGTCCAAAGACTTATAATGAATAGAGAAGACTGAATTTTCATGATGAATTCATAGTGTCTTAGAAATAGAAGCTAGATATTATGCAAGATTCTGAATGCCATTTTCCCATACCAAATACCATGAATCAAATGCAAAGGAATGAGCAGTGTGTTCCTCAAAGCCTGAATGCACTAAAATAACCAATATTCCTTGTACCAATTCCTCTGACTGAGAGTAGAGAAGTATACCTTGGAGTATTTCAAGACCGTTTTTAAATTCAAGATGCTTATTACTGATCAAGCCATAAATAGTAAACCTGTATAAAGTTGATTTATGCCGAGGACAACATAATTGAGATCATCACTGAAACAATAATAGTTTAAACCAAAAATGCATCACTTGATCAAATGGAGAAAAATGACTTGTAACCAGAATACCTCAAAAAACATTTGTAATCTGCACATGGAGTTAAACGATCAGTGCCACCAAGATAATAAAACCAATTAAGTAAATGTGCCAATCAAAATATGTATCAACTGAGAAGATAACCACCAAGATGCCAGATAACCACAAATTGACATCAAGGACAAAAAAAGCATAAGAGGGATTCAACAAACTCCTCCTTTGTCCTTGATTGAAAAAACTGAGCCACCAAACCAAAGACAATGAACTGTAACCGAATGCTCAAAATTATCCCCCTTTTTGACACAAGGATAAAGGGAGACCAAACAAAGATAAACCAAAACCAACTGTGACATGCCATCAAACTGCAGAATGAACCTTTGAGCAGCAAAGTATGAGCTACAGGAAGAGCTAACCAGCTCCCCCTATCACCAAGATAAATCGTTTAAGCTAACAGAGATTGAGAGACAACTCCCAATCGAGACCGAAGTCTCTCAAAGACATCTTTAGCCAATGGTTTTGTTAAAATTTCAACAACCTGTGCTTGTGTAGGAACATATTGCACAGATACCTCATTAGCCAACAACTTTTCATGAAGAAAATGAACCTTTATAGCTATATACTTAGTTCGAGAGTGCATAACTGGATTTTTTGAGATATTTATTACACTAGTATTGTCACACATAATAGTAATAGGTTTTGGAATTTCAATACCCATATCTGATAATGTTTGTGACATCCAAATTACCTGAGTGCAGCAAGGAGTGGCAGCTATATATTTTGCTTCAACAGTAGAGAGCGAAATAAATTCTTGCTTTTTGTTGTGCCAAGCCACTAAACGATCACCAAGAAAGAAAGCAACACCGCTGGTGCTTTTCCTATCATCTAGACATCCTACCTAGTCATAATTAGTATAAGCTACTAAAGAGAAATCATTGCTTCTGGGATACCAGAGCCCATAATCAATTGTGCCTTGTACATATTTAAGAATTCTTCTCACAACATTGATGTGAGATTCTTTAGGAGCTAATTGAAAACGAGCAACCATACAAACAACTTGCATTATGTCAGGTCTTGAGGCTATTAAATACAATAGGCTACCTATCATTGACCTATAATCAGTTGAGTTTACAGCAGGGGAGTCATCAATTTTGCTAAGTTTACAGCCAGTAGCCATTGGAGTGCTTACAGGATGACTTTCATCCATTTTGAACCTTGTTAACATTTATTTTGCATATCTTGCTTGAGATAGAAAGATGCCAGAGTCAAGTTGTGAAATTTGGAGACCTAAGAAAAATGACAATTCTCCCAACATTGACATTTTGAATTTAGATTCCATGATTTGTGAGATTTTTTTACTCAAGGCAATATGTTGCAATCAAAAATGGTGTCATCAACATAAATTTCAACAACAAGAATATCAAATCCTTCAATTTTAACATACAGATTGTTGTCAACTCCTCCTCTAATGAACCCTTTTGACAGTAAGTGACTGTCCAATCTAGAGTACCAAGCTCTAAGAGCTTGTTTTAGGCCATATAGAGCCTTTTTCAACCTGTAGACATGATTGGGTTTGTTTTTACATATAATCCCTTCAAGTTGTTCTATGTAAACTTCTTCTTCTAAGTATCCATTTAGAAAGGCATTTTTTACATCCATCTGATATATAGTGAAATTTTTGAAAACAGAATATGCCAAGAAAATTCTAATGGATTCAGGCCTAGCAACAGGAGCAAAATTTTCACCGAAATCAATACCTTCTTGTTGAGCATACCCTTTGCAGACATATCTAGCCTTGTTGTGAACAACATGACCATGTTCATCATGTTTGTTTCTAAAAATCCACTTGCCTCCTATGACATTTTTGTCATTTGGTCTTGGGACTAGATCCCAAGTCTGATTTTTTTCAATTTGATCAATTTCTTCCTGCATTGCATTAAGCCAACATTCATCAGTTAGAGCATCATCAAAAAAATTGGGCTCAAACTGGGTGATTAAACAAAATGCAGTAAGCTCAGCTATGTGAGCTTTTTCATCATAGTTAGCATATTTTTTCCTTGTTTGAACTCCTGCAGATCTATCTCCTATAATCAGATCCTTAGGATGATTTCTAGCAAGAGATTTTGAAGGAACTTTGGGTTCATATTTTTCTGAGCTGATTTCAGCATCTTTAGTTTGTGCTTCAGCAATTTTAGGGCTTGTTGGTTTTGTTTCAGGCTTTGCAATTTCAATGCTCTCAGTGATTATATCAAGTTCAAATTCGTCCTCTTCATCATCCTGCATAGGTTCAACATCTAGAAGCATATTTTCATCAAATTTGACATTTACAGATTCAACAATTTTGTTCAGCCTATTGTTGAAGCATTTATAGGCTCTGCTGTGAGTATAGTATCCTAAAAAGATACCTTCATCAGTTTTAGATTGGAAACTGCCTAAGTTTTCATCATCTCTTTTGATAAAACACTTGCAGCCAAATGTTCTAAAGTATTTAATTTGGGCATATTTTCCATACCACAGTTCATATGGAATGAAATTTGATTTCACTCTGATCTACACTCTATTCAAAATGTAAACAATTGTATGAATAGCTTCTTTCCGGTACATATTAGCTAGATTTGCTTGATTCAGCATGGTTCTTGCCATCTCTTTTACAGTCCTATTCTTTCGCTCAACTACCCCATTTTGTTGGGGTGTTCTAGCAGCAGCATACTGTCTTTTTATGCCATGTTTTTCATAGTAGTCTATGAATCCTTGTGAGGTGAATTCACCACCTTTGTCAAATCTTAAACATTTCAGTTTTAAGTCTAACTCTCTTTCTACCAGTTTTCTAAAAACTTTAAAGCGTTCAAAAGCTTTTGATTTATTCTTGAGAAGAGTAACCCATACCATACGGGAGTAGTCATCAACAAGCAACATGAAATATATCTCACCATTTATGGATCTAGTCCTTGTAGGACCACATAACTCAATATGAACAATTTGTAGAGGCTTAGTAGAGAAATGTTCCTTGGATTTAAAGCTTACCTTGGTTTGTTTTCCTTTGAGACACTCTTTACAAACAACTTTGTCAGGTTTTCTAAGAAGGGGCAAACCTCTTACATTTTGATTTTTGTTGATTCTGACCATATTGTCAAAATTAATGTGGCCTAGTCTCTTGTCCCACAACCAACTTTCTTCAACATGACTCATTAAGCATATATCGTGATTGTTTTCATGTCCAGAGGTTTCTAGTAAGTTGTAGACATTTTCTTTAGTTCTCCTTCCAGCAACAACAACTTTACCTGACTGGTTTTTGATTTCACATCCTTGTGAAGTGAACAGGACTTGATAGCCACTGTCACAGATTTGACTGACACTTAGAAGGTTATGTTTTAATCCTTCTACATAATAAACATTTGAAATTGGAGTTCTTTATTCAATAACAGAGAACCTCTTCCTTTTATTTGAATTCCAGAGTTGTCTCCGAATTTTACATATCCACCAACATAGTCTTCTAGATTTGTAAATTTTTCTTTATCACCAGTCATGTGGTTTGAACAGCCACTGTCCAGGACCCATAGTCTCTTCAATGTTGTTAACTACTTTGGGTTTCCATACTTTGATGGTTTTCAGTTGTTTATTTTGTTGATCAGCATTGCATTGCTTTGCAGAATGACCCAAAGATTTGCATGTAAAACATCTAATTTGTCTTGCAAAACCATGATTCTGCCTAAAGCCAAATCTAGGAGTTCTAGCATTCATAAATCTGCAAGAATTTACTTTGTGACCAAATTTATTGCAGAAGTAACAGTACCCATAAAAGAGAGGGTAGGCGTTGTAAACCATTATGTTGCTCCTCAAAGGATGAATATGATCCTTAACAAACTCAGAATGTTTGAGTTCAGGATTTTTGTTTCCAGCAACAGTATTGTTCTTTTCACTCTCATTTGAGCATTCACCTTTAACAGCCAATACCAGTTTTGTCTTTGTTTAATTTTTGTTTACTGAGCATGTCATTCAGTTTAAGAGTGCTCTCATAGTTCTCGATAGTCTTCCTGAGATCTGCAATCTCATGTTCGAGTTTCTGAATTTCTTGGTCTTTAAAACTTTTGTCAATGCGAAGACAATATTCAACTCTCTTGGATTCTTCAAGTTGATTTTTTAATGAAATTATCTCAAGATTAATGAGCTGCTCTTGTGAGTTATCTTGAACAACATTCTGTTTTTGAGCACGCAACTGTTTCTTAAGTTCTCTCGGCTCTTTTAGAGCACATTTCAGTTCTCCTTCATAGTCCACTTCACCTTCTTCAACATCATTGTTGTTTGTTTCATCTTGCTGAATGATTCCATCCATGAAAATATTTTCATCTTCTTCATCTAGAGAGTCATTAGATTCAGAATCTGTTTCATTTTTGCTGAACAGACTTTTCTTCTTTTTGAAGTTAAATTTTTGTTTGGGTCTATAAGCCTTTTTCTTGGCAAATTTCTTAGATTTCTTGTTATCACTGTTTGTGTCACCATAGGGACACTTTGCAGCAAAGTGACCTATTTTGCCACAATTAAAGCATTTGAAGGGAAGTTTTTCCTTATACTTTCTAGAACCCTTTTTTGAGTTTCCTCACAAAATGGGATTCTTTAGAATTAGAAAATTCTGATTCAAAGAGTTCATTCCTTTCTTTCCTTTCAACATTAAATGTTGCTTCTTTTGTAGTGGAGTTGTTTTTACTAATCCTCATTTCATAGGCAGTCAGAGTGCCTTGTAGACTGTCAAGGGTAAGTTGGGTAAAATGTTTCTTCTCTTCTAGAGTAGCTACCTTAGCTTCAAATTGTGTTGACAAGGTTCTGATGACCTTGGTTACAACATCAAACTCCTTGACTTCTTCTCCCAGACCCTTCATGGCATTTACTATTTCATCAACTCTTAGAAAATAGTTAGCAACTTTTTCACCGTCCCTCATTTTTAATTCTTCAAACTGATGTTTTAAAGTGAGGACTTTGGACTGTTTTACCTTTTCATTTCCTTGATAGATAGTTACAATTTTAGTCCAGATTTCTCTAGCAGAACTGCAGTGCATGACTTTGATGAAGACATCTTTAATCAGAGCACATAGAAGAGCATGATTTTCTCTTGCATTGGTTTCATATCTCTTCTTTTCATCAGAAGTAGTTGGCAAAGTAGCTGGTATAGTGTACCCAGTCAATACTATGCTCCAAACATCAAGGTCTATAGAAGTTAAATAACTCTCCATTCTAATTTTCCAGAATACATAATCAGTTCCATCAAATAATGGAGCTCTATTCATGGAAGTACCTTCATGAGCTTGAGACATTCTGAATAGACTCCAAGTCCAGAATAAATCCTAGGTTGGAAAGACCTATCAGAGGACCCTAGGCTCTAATACCAAATGTTGGAGAGAAAGTACACTGAGAGGGGGGGCATGAATCAGTGTTTATAACTTCTTAAACATTTTAAACTGAAACTGAAAAGAGCCATACAAATGTTCTCATTTTTCAATGATAGTGTCATTCATGTATTCGAATGCAATCATATAAACTGAAATGAGTAATGTAATATTGCATTTTAAAGCAGTAAAGTACCAAAGCAAAAGAGTCACAGAGACACAAAAGACACAAGATATGCCGAGTGGAAAACCCTCTTGGGGTAGAAAAACCACTCCTGAACCTGCTACCTTTTTCAGGCTTTCATTTCAATAATTTATTTTGACAAAGCCTCAATGGTTGATTTCTGAGCACCGACTCAAGGAGCACCAACCCCTCTGTTTAGAGACACCAATCTCAAGGAGCACCAACCCCTTTCCTGATATTCAATAGAACGTACCAAAGTATAGAGGATCTCTTTGTTTCACTTGATTTCTGTCAAGTGCCTCTTGACAGACAAAACATAGAATTTTCAAGAGTCAGAATTGACTCTTCAAAATTCCATGCATTATCTAATCTCGATGCAGCTTGAGGAAAATCGAATCACAGTTACAATACAGTCTCATCAAACTATTTTACAATAATACATCATTTCTTTATTTTCTCACTGTTTGATTTTCAATCTTTTCCGATACAAAAAACTACATATTTGACTACACACTGTATTTTGAAATTTTCAGCATCAAAGAACATAATAGACTTTCAAAACTCTAAATAGTAATACCCATGTTTCAAGTTTTTGATTTTTTGTCATAATAGAACCCTAAACTCACTGTATTTGGATTTTTACAGAAAATATCATTACATATTGGAAGTATTACCACTGTTTCTCGAATTTCACATTCCAAAAAAAGTTGTGCAAGGTTGTTTTTCAGGTTACATAATAACTATCAAGTCAGTTCTGATGTTGTAGTGTTCACAAAGGAAGATTATTTCTTTCTATTGAGGATAGAACAACAATGACCAAGAATAGAAGTGTGACAAAGTATGTCTTCACTAGAAGCCTGCACATGCAGTGCTTAAACAAAAGCAATGAGAGCACAGCATTTAAAGACTGAAATGATAACCATTTTTCTTGACTGAACCAACAATGCAATAGAATTATTTTTAGCAAAATGAAACCACTTTTAGATTTTACCCACAAGCAGTAATGAAGAGTGCATATACTATAGGAGTTCTGACAAATAAGCTGTTATGAAAAAGAGTTAACTGAAACCCCAACCAGCATGCAATCGAAAGCTAATAACCATGCATTATAACAATTACCCACAAATTCTAGTGAGGATGAGAGAATATTTTGAGATCTATATCCATTATAGTGACTGAAAAACTTAATAAACTAAAATCATTTTGAAGTGTGACTGAAGTAACTTCACAAGAACCGTTATCCATGAACCCAAATAAGAAAATGAGGAGATTCGATGATATTATCATTACCCACAACCAGAAAACATAGTTCCTTAAAATAATTGTCATGATAACCTTCAAATGAAGTTGCAGTCACGTTTTGATTCTTAAAAGCAAATATTTCTGACTTTTCTCTTGAAAGCAATAGCCATTTTTAGTTTTTCACTTTGCTTAAGAGAGAAAGAGTAAGCTCGTAAACAACTTGCTTGTCCAAAAGCGAATCTGCAAACCAAACGAAAGGAGAATACCTGGTTGTTGAAAACTGGTAGCTTCGGTCAGAGATCAATATTGATTGCACTCATGCATTATCATTATTGATATCAAATCTCTTGTGCTAAGTATAATCTGCTTTCATTAAATCAGATATATATATGTCTTGATTATGATTGATTGTCGGCCTTGTTTAATCGGAGGGATGTCAATCAAAAAGTCACGTCTTTTCTCAAACATATATATAAGAGTCTTGATCTTCAAAGTAGAATATAGAAATTGATAAATGTTTTACTCTTGTAGATTGAATCTCTTTAGAAAGATAATAAGACCTGTTTGAATATGTTCAATCCTCAACATGGTATCAGAGCGGGTTCAGGGAAATCCGATCAGATTTGTCTAAGTAACATAGCGGAAGGTGGCTAACTTTATTAAGGCATTTGGGAGAACTCTGAAATCATCACAGGGAATTGAATATGTTGATTTCAGTTTGAGATCGTGAGATCGAAAACTCTCAGATCCTAAGCCTTGTTTGGACAAAACCCCAGTCAAGGCATGAATTGTAGAATTTCTTAATTTCTGATAATGTTGGATGACTACATACTTGGCGGCGAGATGTCTTCAATCTGGGGAGTGATTATATCGATGCTTTGTATTGTCACGTATTGTTATAGGAGCAAAGGGCAAATATCATTTGCGTTGGAGTTCAAACCAATACGTCTGTTGTAAATTCATATTGCGGGAGTCTCATATGTTCGACTTACAGAAGCATCTGGGGAATTATACATTGGAAGCACTAATCCATTTATAGTGACCCGATATCGAGATTGTTTATCTCATCGAGCATTTCAATGGGAATGGACCCCTGGATTACTATCTCATTGAGCATCATTTGCGTGGGAGCATGTGCCTATGTATATTCTAGAATTATTAATTAAACGTGATGACTTGTAATTTCCTTGTTGGACGGGGAATTGACTTATTAATATATATCCATTGTCATACCGCTATTGGAGGATATCACTTTTTTTTTTGTTTCTGAGATTCAGTTCATGAAGCGACACTTCCTGTTGGGTATCGTTTGAAGTACCTTGTTAGGAGATTGTAAATTTGTTGATAGTTCATCAACCATACACTCTGCAATAGGCGTCAATATCCATCATTTTGTTATGATCTATGGTGATTGGCGGAGGACATATCTATTATCGAATGTCCACAGGAGATATTGAATCCATTGGCAGAAGCATTTGTGACAGACATATTGTATATTTGTATGTTTATTTCAAAATGCATGAGGAGACGGCTTAAAAAGGTCGAGGTCCGAGGATGAGCGGGATGGAGGATTGTGAGGAGAGAGTGACAAGCGGCTCGTTATCCTTCCACTATAGGGAGAAGGAGGTTTTCATTGCTTTGTGAAACCACACAAGACACTTCTCCCCCTTCGAGGGAGTGCCTCGCAACAACTCTCTACTTCGATCAGGGCGGGCCACACAACATGCCGCACTTCTCCCCTCCTCGCAGACCAAGACTCTCCTTTCCTTCAACCTTGTGCGCCCCCCACTCGGGTTAAAGGATCTCATTACTAAGCTCAGCTTGATTTGTTATTCTTGGCTATGTGTGATCGATGATAGTCTGGCTTCCTGTGGCGCATTCGGGATAGCTCTTGAATAAAGGCATCTGCAGATTTGATCATGAACCAGACTGTGTTGCCGATTTACATGATAAAGAAGTCACATGGGAAAAGTCAATAAGACCAGTCAATAGGTGTCTGCTTGGGAAGTATATGTTAGTCCACAAATAGTTGGTGATTTGTTGATAGGAAGCGGCTTAAAGTCTAAAAAGAGTTGAAGACTTATTCGCCAAACCATCAGGGCACTCAATTTCTCCTCTCTTAGCATCGAAAGAAGGAACCATTGAATAACTTGGAAACCAAGAAGGTTGGAGTCTTAATCCTTAGGTCATCATGGCACTAAGGAGCCTGATATTGGCAAGGTTGAGTGAAGGGACCTGTGCTAGCTGGAAATTAAATGAGCACTATCACAGGAGTCTTCAATTTTTCAACTCATGCGAAGGGCAGACTCGATGCGATCTACGCCACTATAAAGGGCAGAGAGAGCAGATATTGTGATTGATCATTCAGATTCATGACTTCATTAAGGACGGATCAAAATATTTAAAGAGATAAGTATTCTTTGGTCGCTGAGTTATATCATTTATTTTTGATCTTGTGAACTCTCTTGAATTGTGTTGTGTTCACTAGCATAAGATCCTTTGAAAATTTCATTCATGATATAACTTGTATGATTTTTACCTTGATAATTCTTTGGATAGTTATGAACTATTTATAATCTCTTCTAGATGCTTTCAAGATGGATCAGAAGCATAAGAGATTGTTTACAAAAGAAGAAGAAAATGAAGACTCTGCTTGCAACCATTAGTTTGTGTGGATGGCTGAAGTCATCCCTTCTAAGAAGAAGTAATTAGAGCTTCAGAGGGAGTCTCATCTTCACTTGTTGTAATGCTTTGAGATAGAGAAATATGAGGTGAAAGCCTTGTTCATCTCTGAGACTAAGATGAGGCGTCATGTTGAGAGACTCCATGACGATAGGTCCCATGATCTAAAGAGCCCCATGCACCCGCAGTATGGCTTAAGGGGGGGTGTTGGATATAATCCACACCCAGCCTAATGATGGGTTGGCCACAAGAGGCCAGTAGCTCAGTTAATAGAGCACTCCAGCTACAAATGGAAGGTCCTAGTGAATGCTCTAAGCTAGTTCATGTGTGAGCCAAAGGAAATTCACCTTATGGCTGTAAAACACATAATGAGATATCTTCAAAGCACCATTGGATTTGTTTAAGCTGGGAGTGTAACCAATCAGAAAAGCACATTAGGATGTTGCTTCAGTTTAGGATCGGCTATGATCTCTTGGATCTGCAGAAAACAGTCTTCAATGCCACAAAGCTTGACAGAAACTTAATACATTGCAGACTTTATGAGGGCAAGAGAAGCAGTTTGGCTTCATAAATTGCTTTTGGGACTCCTTGAACTAAACACATTGAGATCCCCTACCATTATGAGACATGGTAGAAAGGAATGTGATCCAGTTGGAGTATGTTAGTTCAAATGATCAAACAATAGACATTCTCACCACACCTCTCTCCCCAATCAAGGTAGAACACTTCAGGAAGAAACTGGTATGGTTGAAATGTAATTTGATATTATGTTGAAATTCAAATTATTTATAAGTTGTACTAATATATATAAAGATGTTTAATGTGTAAACTCTTTTGTCATTTGTGTGACTCCATGACCTTATGGGCCTACTTCCCTTGTGTACATTATTGAAAGGTGACGATCTTTCTAATAATGAACACTTGTATTTGACATTGTAAAGTGACGACTCTACAATGATAAACTATCATGAAAGATATCATGTGACTTGATATCTGTGGACATGTCATGATAGTATCTCTTGGACACTTTGATTGATATCATGGGACTTGATATCATCTGTAGATCATTGTGATCCTTAAGAGATAATCCTGGTGGATATTTCTATCCGTGGATATGCCATGAATTATGGTAGACATCATGTGACATGATGTCAGTGCACATACCATAATGAAGATGTGTTATAAAGAATGTCATGTGACTTGACACTTTCAGAAGCATACCATATCTTCTGATATCACGAGTTAGGTGATATCACGTTTACTTGATGGAAGTTATCCTCCCTAGTTAAAGAGGGAGTGTTGAATAATGAAGATGTGTTATGAAGAATGTCATGTGACTTGACACTTTCAGATGCATACCATATCTTCTGATATCACGAGTTAGGTGATATCATTTTTACTTAGTGGAAGTTATCCTCCTTAGCCTAGAGGGAGTATTGATTAAAGAAGATGTGTTATGAAGAATGTCATGTGACTTGACACTTTCAGAAGCATACCATATCTTCTAATATCACGAGTTAGGTGTTATCATGTATACTTGATGGAGGTTATTTCCTTAGAGGGAGTGTTGTATAGTGAAGATGTGTTATGAAGAATGTCATGTCACTTGACACTTCCAGAAGCATACCATATCTTTTGATATCACAAAGTTAGGTGATATCAATATATACTTGATTGGAGTTATCTTCCCTAACTAAGAGGGAGTGTTGAAAACTGGTAGCTTCGATCAGAGATCAATATTGATTGCACTCATGCATTATCATTATTGATATCAAATCTCATGTGCTAAGTATAATCTGCTTTCATTAAATCAGATATATATATATATATATATATATATGTCTTGATTATGATTGATTGTCGGCCTTGTTTAATCGAAGGGATGTCAATCGAAAAGTCATGTCTTTTCTCAAACATATATATAAGAGTCTTGACCTTCAAAGTAGAATATAGAAATCGATAAATGTTTTACTCTTGTAGATTGAATCTCTCTAGAAAGATAATAAGACCTATTTGAATATGTTCGATCCTCAACACTGGTAAACGAATGTTGCTTTCAAAGATTGATTACCAGATCTGCAAAGGAGAAGAAACGACCTCACAACCTTCCAAACTCGTGCTTGCACCCTGAAATATTTTGAACCAATTTTTTTTGTTTTTTCAATTGCAAATTACAAACAAACACACCCGTTAAGGTTAGCTCTAAACCAAAACGATGTTGAAGCAACTCTAACCAGAATGTACACCAGGATCCCGATGAGGGCAAGGCGTGAGCATTGGTCAGAGGATCTGAATGCCGAAACAAAGCTGGAAGGAACTCTAACCAAGGATGGCGCCAATGATGGCGAGCATATGGTCAGAGGGTTTTAATTGAAATGCTTATACAAGAACTCTAACCAAGGATGTGCCGATGAACGACGAGCATGTGGTCAGAGGGTCCCTACCATCTAATATATTGAAAGCAAACTCAACACCAAGTATGTGCTACCCAATTCCAGTATGGAAATGAGGCGACCATATGGCAGAGATCAAAGGAATACAATTGCGATTACAGAAAGTAAAGTAAGACTAAGAGAAGTGCTGACAGTACTACTATTCAGCTTACAATGAAATATATAATGCCTGCAAGATCAAGTATTAGAGCTCTTCAATTTGCTCCAACAATAAGGAATCTTTCACAAAGCCTTTAATGATTTCCTAACACCAATCCAAGAAGGAGAATGCAGATTTCCTCAAATCTGTTATGATAGACCTGCACTTTAAATTATATAACCAGCATGTCTGTAACCCACTAAATTGCTCATATATCACTCAAAACTGACCCAAATGACTTCAAGTTTGATGCAATAGACCTTCAAAATGATGGCGCCTAGTTTAGTAATAAGAAATGGCAACTAAAAGTGGTTATTAATTACTGGCACGAATCCCCAGGCACTCCAGGAAGTACGGCTTTCAAGGAATGACGAATTTGCTTTATAAAATCATAAACTTCATATTAAAATCTGCAAATATTCATGAAGGGTCGCCACCAACAGGGAAACACAATGAGACAATACCCAGAACGAGAATGTTTATGATTTGAGACTTGTGAACAGAAACATACATTCAGCAGTCATGACCAGCAACTCTGGAATCCACTAAAATGCTCACAACTCACTCAATACTTGCCAGAATGACATGAGACCTGATGCAAACGAAAGCTATAATGATGGCAATGAGGACTAGACCAAGAAACAGCTAACAAATCGAAGTATTCTTTTTTCTAAACATTTGTCAGGCAGACCAGAATGGTACGACCAATAGAGAGAGGCGATTTTGCTTTTAAAAAATAAACACTCAATATTAAAATCTGAATTTTTGCAAGAAGGGTCGCCCCTATCAAGGAAACTCAATGAATCAATACCCAGAACGACTGTATTTTTATTTTCAGATTTATGAGTGAAACTACAGATTCAGCTTGACTTCAGCAACTTCAAAATGAGACTGAAATGCAAATCTAGAACTCCATAAATGCAAGATACTCAACTGAAATGCAAGACAAACCTATTACAAACTATCTCTCAACTAGTTGCTATCTTTCAAGCAAGAAGAAGAGCCAAGCTAGGAGGCATTCATTCCTCGAAGCAGTCCCAAAGCCATTTCGACAGCATAACAATATCATAAAACATAAGATGCTGAAAAGAGAACCAAAGGCTTCCTTTTATAATTTGCTATTGACCTTCTCGAAACCCTAATCTTATTTTCAGAGTCAAACCCTAATCCTCCAAATAGATTGCGTCCCTTTCTTCAAAGCTTCAATTTTGACTTTTTTAATTGAATGCATCACTTAATATTGGCATCCAATCTTAAGGCTTTAATTCAACCTTAATAATTATAAAATTAACTCAATGATGGCGCCACCCTTAAAGACCACCTTTTAAAACAACATTAAGTCAATAGACTAGGCCAAGGGGTAATATAACATTAAAATATAATGTTATTTAAGTGAAATGAACTTATCTCTCTGAAACTGCATCCCGAAGCCAGAATCTGAATAAACCAAATGAGTCGATTGAAGAGGAAAGTCAACTGTGTCGAGACCAAGAGGACCACTGCCAGAAATAGAATTTACTAAAAATAGTAAATTCGTGAAGGTGCTCGGAATGCCAAGAAAAACATACCACTGCGTAGCTCTCTGGAAACCCAGAAAGAATCTGCCATTAAAACACCCAACCTCGAGCAAAAGCATCCTCCAAAACGCGAAACCCTAATTTTGCCACTGACTAGCCGATAGCACACTGGAAAAAGGCTATCAATCACTAAAAAGTGAAGTGCCAAAAACGGGGACATTACACACCCTATGGCTAAAAGAAGACAAGTGGAGCGACCTCAGTGCTAGACTCCTAACAGCTGCCGATTGTTGTCCAAGAGCAAAAATGCCAAGGATAACAAAGTAACGGCCCAAGGCAAAGATCCATGGTGGTGGCCAGAATGGGGGCAACAAAAAAATGTGAAACAAAAAGAAACATTTTGCCCTAACCTTCCATATCAAACAAAATGAGTTCCTTTGCAGAAATGGATAACATTTGGAGTCCGAAATCGATAGATAATGATAAATTAAAGAATCATTATACCCTTTGAAATCCGCAGGCAGAATAAAGGTAATCATGTTGACCAAACACTCAAACTAAAGCCTTTACCAATTTGCCAAGTCAATTATCGACATAATAATGACTTAAAAAAATGTTTTGATAAGACCACATTACTCACACAAGTCGATATCAAGGACTTGATATTTTCCAATGATCAAAGCTTAGGTCACATCCAATGTAATATAAAAAATTAACCAATGCCATTAGTTGCAGTCGGCCTTAAGGCTGAACTAAATGATAAACTTTTATACCTGATTCAAATGCAAGAAGGAGACCAGTTTGAATACCTTTACCCAAGGTCGAAAGCCACATTGATATGCTCAATGCAATATTATGTACCATTTCCAAATGAAGTCCAAAGACATAATGAATAGAGAAGACTAAATTTTCATGATGAATTCATAGTGTCTGAGAAATAGAAGCTAGATGTTAAGCAAGATTCTAAATGCCATTTTCCCATACCAAATACCATAAACCAAATGTAAAGGAATGAGTAGTGTGTTCCTCAAAGCCTGAATGCACTAAAATAACCAATATTCCTTGTACCAATTCCTCTAACTTAGAGTAGAGAAGTATACCTTGGAGTGTTTCAAGACAGTTTTTAAATTCAAGATGCTTGTTATTGATCAAGCCATAAATAGTCAACCTGTATAAATCTGATTTATGCTAAGGACAACATAATTGAGATCATCACTGAAACAATAATAGTTTAAACTAGAAATGCATCACCTGATCAAATGGAGAAAAATGACCTATAACTAGAATACCTCAACAAGCATTTGTAATCTGCACATGGAGTTAAACGATCAGTGCCACCAAGATAATAAAACCAATGAAGTAAATGTGCCAATCAAAATATGTATCAACTGAGAAGATAACCACCAAGATGCCAGATAACCACAACTTGACATCAAGGACAAAAACACCATAAGAGGGATTCAACAAAGTGACCCACTGAGAAGCATTTCCTACACCGAAAGGGGAGACCCTCATAGTCCAAGAGTTGCTTCCAAGGTCTATCCTCCACCAGTAAGACTACATCACCATGGAGAGGTTTAGAGATGTCCAGATCAACTAACAACTGAGCTACCGCAATATGCCCAAGCTCCCTAGTCGCAGAGTCTACCATTAAGAAGCGTCCAATGGTGTTGCCAATAGCTTCATAACATGATTCCTCCCAAAACTGGAGAGGGAGATTCGGCAGACGGACCCAGACTGGTCTAGTGTTCAACGACTCTGTAAGGGGATTGAAAGAACGAGACCAAGGTCTGATGGACAGAGAATGAATACCCCACATCCACCCCCTATCCAACACACAATTTCGCTTTGCAGAGGAGGCAAAGGTAGCAATGAAAAAACCCCTAGCACTAGTGTAGAGCTTGATCTCCCCAGAAACTAATGGTTTCCAGGAGATAGACACCCAATTATGGAGATCGAGGAGGGAAGGCCACAGGCCATTGAACCTGCAGACCATGCCCAACTTCAAATAATAATCCTTATTTTCAACTACCCCAGAACCACAAACCACAATAGGGGAATCTCGGGCACAGGGCATAGGCCGACGAGCCTGAGCAAGAGGTTGAGCACCCACCTTAGTAGCCTCGAAGAAGGACTTTACCTGACCAGAAGAAGCCCCAGCAACAGGGAGAGGTGGGACATCCACCCCAGGAGCAGAGCTCACAAAAGCATCTACAGTCAGAGAAGCAGCAATAGGAGGGACATCTCGCAAACCACCAGCAAGAGAGGGAGGGCCCCTACACACCCACACTTCATAGTCAATAGGATCCAAAGCCCCGTCGACACACAGAGGATCCACACAGGGAGGCACAACAAAAGAGGGTAACCAACAGGAGAAAGGTCCCCACCGATCACCCCCCTAGCAGCCAACGTCGCATCCAAGCCCACATCAACGCCTTTCAATGACAGACCCAACTCCGTGTCCCTACCAATCTCATCGGCACCATTCAAATGTAGAATGAGTCATTTTTTCCCGCTCAACGTCGCCATTTTAGGCCTTGTTATATATAAGATGTTATAAAATCCTTCCATCTGTTGTATTTGAACATAATTATGCAATTCATCAAGTAATGGTTCACTAGAAGAGGTGTAACCATCATTGCCACATAGATTTTTTTTCTAAATGTATTCGAGCACCATTTCTCATATGCAACATGTCAAACAACTAGATCACTAATTTCTTGCCTACAAAAGCTAAAAATAAAAAACATTATGAAATTTCTTAATATTTTTTCCTACACAACATTCATTGCAAACAAATAGCTTTTTGTGAAAAATGTAATCTTTAAGTGTGGTAGGGATTTAAAAACATAACTTAAGAAGTTGGTTTAATTCTTATTGTCGTCTAATTTCTAATTAGACATTGTTGATATTTATTTTGCTAAAAAATGTTGAATAATACACAAGACAATCTCCTATTCTTCACTTGGTTGCACTTCGGTTAGAGCGAAAGTGAATGCACTTTTAAATAATAAGAGAACCATGAAACTCTCTTACCAACACCCTCTTGACACTATGAATATGCTTGTAATTTATTGATGGAAAGGGTGAGTTTAGTTGCTCAAGAATTCTAACATAACCTTTTTGCAATCCATTCTTCTTCCTTGAAAATTGATTGGTGATGGTTTGATTTATAGATTTGATAAGGATAAGTGGATGACTGAGATTGGTTTAGGATGGAGGGTTAGGATTTCTTGAGAGGAAATTTGAATTTGAATTTGGGAGAGACAAGATATTAAATGCTAGTGGTTGGTAGATGAAGGGATATGTTTGACTTGATTAGATGGATGATGGGGATTATAATTTAGATTGTAGGTAGTTGGAGATGGGTGGCTAAGATTAATTTAATTGATTTGATGGATAGGATTGAATATTGACTTCATTTTGGATTAGTGGCTTGTATGTATACTTTAATTTTAAATTATAGACATGACATGATTATCCTATTAGTGGGGGATTATACTAGTATTAGGGGTTTAGACTAATTAATCAAATAATTAGACTATTTAATCAATTAAGGGAAATAGATGTAGGATGTTAGTATTGTAACGCCCTGCCGTGAGAACCCCAAAGGACAACAAACACCGCACATTTTTATTTTTTATTTTTTTGAAAGAGAAATATTCATATGATGAGTATGTATGTACATTACATGAAAAGCCATTGTACATTTACAAAATCATCTACATCCTCTAGGGTACATGCGGTGGCATTACTAAATGTAAAACCCATACCAACAACATCGTTAATGATAATGCCAAGAACATAACAACAGATACACACAATCACAAGATAAAATAATGGTACATGCAGCCAACCATGAACAAAAGAAAGTAAGGATACCTCATATTATTACAATTCAATTCATAGTTTAATATTACAATTGTGGAGCATATTTCCACAGATACAACATATCATGGATTCAACTGTACATTACATGATGCTTCCCTTATATCAACTGGAAGAGTAAATTGAGTACAAGAATGATACATAATGGAGAATAAGATACAAAATGTGGGATAGTCTTCAACCAAGTGAAGCTCTAGAGACTGCATCCACTTCTGCATCACGAACACAACTTGGGAACCCAATGGGGTGCATAGCACGTTCCACTCGACCACGTGGACCCGAAGGTCCAACCCCCATGCTAGGAGATGACAAGAAAGGATCCACATCCAAACAAGGTCAAGAAGACAAGGCTAACACCAATACTTGACATAAAGCAACATCAAACAAGTACATCAACACTTCCAGAGGCTACCACGCAAAGGAAAGTAAACAGGTATTGTGGGAGAGTGTCATCGCATGGCCTTTCGTGGATTATCCAAACAACCTATCACAAGGTGTTGCCTCCATCTATGGTTATCATGACTTCCTATCTCTAGGTGCCGCTCCATAGGGTGACTCATGCGGGATCTCTTACCTTTTGTGAGGACAAGGTAGTGATCTTATTGACCAGGTCTTCTCACTTCATCCTTAGCCTGAGAAAGCACTAATGGTATGGGTGAGGCACATAATTAATCTTGATTAAATGTTAACTACCCAAACCCACTAGTTCATTAATTACATTATCACTTGTTTAGGAAACTCTTCCATGGGTTACCTTGACAGCCCCTTTGTGCGTCGGCCCCCATGAAGAGCCACCCGCCCCAACAGTTTTTGAAATAAGACTCATAACCACTAGGGGTGTACCAAACATAAAAGACACAAAATGAAAGCACATGCGAGGCATGATCCATGTCGCTCATAGTCATAACCAAAGGCAAGGGAGCTCATGGAACAAGGTACACCCACGAGAGCTCAAGAAAAAGAATACGATCCATGGAACTCAAAGGTCTAATCATGAGAAAATGCAACACACAACGGGTTTCCCTTTGCCTTTGGAAGCCTAACCACTTACACTCAAAACTTATCGAAAGGCTTATCAAAAGGAGTGACTTAAACATTTACGAGTTCCCAACTCATCCAAAACATGACTATACATAAAGATCACCTCAATAACAAAATAAAAGAAGAGGAAAACATGATCAATCAAGGCAATACTAGCATTCATAAGAATTCAATTCCAAAAAGTACTTAGAATATAAACAAAATAACCATCTAAACATGTTCAAAGATGACTATAATATCCATTCATTTAGACGTGATCATAATCCAATATTATTAAAGGTTATCCAATAAATAATTAAATAATCCACTATAATTAAAAGCATTTCTATCATAATATATTTTAATTAAATAAGCACTTTGGAAAACTATAGTATGTATACCATCAGATCCCTCTTGATTTTAAACTTCCTAGCCTGAACATTTGTTTATTCAAAATAATTTTAAATTTAAAAATATAACCTATATTTATTTATTTTACTTTAAAATAATAAATTAAATTCGAATATAACTGCAAATAATTTTAATCAAAAAATATAACCTTTACGCAAATCACAAATCTAATTGTAAAGGAATTTCATAAATAAATTTAACTTTAACTAATTTGTAGTTAAATCTAATTTAAATCTATTAGGAAATAAATCTGATTCTGAAAATAAATCAATTTTGAAATGTACCTAACAGTAAACACAATACTTATTTACGTTTTAACATTTCGCTTATAAAAAGATCATTAAAATATTAAAACTTCTTAGCCTTACTTCAAAATAATTAAAAATTTATATTTGTTTCTTTCAAATAATAAATTAACTATCTACAAAAGTAACTAACTCCCCTTAAATGAAAATTTCTTTAACTACAATCATAGTATAAAAATAAAATACATATATATAACTAAATATATGTATACATAACCTAATAAGATAAAAGAAAACAACTTTAAATTACATTAAAATAGCTATTTATATGTAACTAACTCAACAACCTCTTTTTATCTAATTTAATTACTCTCCTTTTTCTTTATAAGAAATATATGTATATTAATAAAAGAAAATTAAATGTAATTTACTATTTTCTTTTAACTTTAATTTAATTTACTTTAATTCTAAGAAATTGTGAATAAAGTGAATATCACGGTTATTTTATTCTAATTCTATGAACTTGTGAATGAAGTGAATATCACGTGGGCTCTCCTTCGGATGCTTCTTCGGTGGGGGTTGATGAACATACTTCTGATCCTCTCTCTGTCTTACCTTCTGTGGATCCTCCTTTGGAGTGTTCTGTTGATGCTAGTAAGCATGTGCCTGTCCGTTCCGCTGATGCTGGTAAAACTATGTTTGTCCGTTCTGTTGACGCTATTGTCTTTGTCCGCCCTCTGTCAGACTCCTCTGTTGTTCCTTTGGTTGATTCGTTATTGTGTGCTCTGCTTCCTTTGCTTGGTGGTTCCTCTCCTGTGGTGCCTACGGTGATGTCGATCTTGTCCCCAGTGGTTCCCGACTCCGGGCCTCCTTGGTCGGTTGTCCTTCAAAAGAGGAAGGGCCCCTCCCTTTCGGTTGTTGTTTCTCGACCCAGGGCTGGTGGCATCAGCCTGAACCCCTCTGGTTCTAGGGTCGTTTGATTTCTTTGTTTTCGACAACTATCGGTCAGCTGTTTTTGGTTGTGCCTATAGTTCAAGTTTTGTTTGAACTATGTTTTCCTTTGGCCTTTTCGGCCCTTTGTGAAGGATTCAGCACCCTGTAAATGCTGCTTAACTTTTCAAAAACATAATAATAATGATTTTTATTTATCTATTTATTTATTTATTTTAATTGCATTTTCAAGTGCACACAGTGATAGATTGCCAACAAAAAATAATAATAATTCAAATCTTAAAGCTTCCTATTAAATTCAAGTGCAGTTGCGAGACTGGTGAACAACGGAATTAGGGAGATTATTTATCCCTCACAACCTTCTATTTTTAAGTACTACAGGTGTGACGGGCTTTCAAGGAGATTAATTAAATTTATACACTCTCCAAAGTCTAAACACTACAACTAATAATCTTAAGTCTAGTTAAGGAAATGAAAAACCCCTCAAGGATTACACGAGAATCATCAGCAAACCCTATGGATATTAAGTGTGTAAAACAAAATCTCCACTTTAAAGATTTTTTTTGAAATGAAATACTTGGAAGGAAAAGAAAATTGAAATAATAACCAACCTGGATATTCGTCGTATGAGGATGAAGTATTAAGACTATCATTTCTTCTGCAATTTCCCCAAGTTCTCATTTTCCTTCTAGAGTCCTCTCGGTTGCAAAGTTTTTTTTTTTCTCCCTTTCACCGGAGCCAATTTCTTTTTTTTTTTTTACCATCCTTCTCCACTCCCCTCCAATTATCTCTTCTCTTTTTTTTTTAAGAAAGCTTAATCATAAATAGGACAAGTGGCTAATTACCCACTTTTATTTTCACCACCCGACACCTTATATTTACCCTGCTTAACACTTGGAGGAATTTAGCAAATTAAGAAATCTACCCCCACTAATCTTGATTGTCGTAATGGAAAGAATTTCGAGGTTTGTTTCATTATTTTAACGGTATCACACTTAATCAAATCTGGATGGGTAAAAACTTTTAAAATAAATATGTATACACATAGTTGTTATTTATTATTTTATTTTGTTTTTTAAAAACTTTAATTTAGGGGGTAATATTTTATTACATCCCTCTATCAAATAATTTAAAATTTATCAAATAATTTAAATTTAAATTTGAACTTTGTGGATTATCAATCCACATTATTTTAAATTAAAATAACCATCATTTATAAATGTAAATTTGTGTTACATTTGCATTTCAATATAATTATAATATTTACATTGATTTAATATTTTAATTATTAAGATTCCCTTAATAAATTAATAATTTAATTTATTACTATAATTAAATCCATATTACAAAAATGAGTTACGAAGCTCAAAACAAGGCCTAAATGAACATAAACAACGACTATGCCCGATACTAAAAAAAAACACATTAATTATCCAATTGTCAATAATGATACACATCCAAATAAAACAATAAGCACATCAAGATTTATGACTTGAAACGATTGACATAAAACAGTTCAATACCATACAAGATGAAATACTGACGGATGACATCGTCAAACATTGACGGGACAATAGACGCGGATGGGGACACTTGTCAAATCCTTAAACCGCGTCATATCCATTGGGTATTTATGAGGCTCGCCCTATCCTGCCAGTGCAGGTGGAATCGAGGCTTGGGTACCTACAACCCTGCATAAAAACACAAGTGTCGAAGCAATATATATATATATATGTCTGATGCCATACACACCATGAGAGAGAATTGCAGTGTGGTAGGGCGCTCACGAATGAGCAATGCAACACTATCCCTCTCACCTGAACCTCAAGCAATAGCACATTCATCAAAAATATCATGAAATGAGTATTACACAATCTACATAACCATGCAATATTGCAAAATCAGGTAAAGATGAACACCATGCATCATTATACCATCAACATCATAAAATAGTATCATGTGCATCCAAACAAAACACATAAGTCAAAAAGGTGAAACAATCACCAACGTAATCATGAGTATGAAACAAATATAATAGTATCCACACAGTATCATAATAGAGCAGTATCACGAGAGGCACTACAAGTATAACTAAATAAATATGATTTTTGAATTAATTGGATGATGGAGGGAATTTTAGGGACAAGTCTTAATAAATTAAATAAATATAAAATTAGTGTTGATATGATGAGAATGTAGTTATGACATTAGTATGGTGTCAAAATAGGTGGAAGTGGTGATATTAAGTGTGACATTGAGAAATGATTAATTCTAGATATATATTTATAAATCACAAATAGAAAATCCACCTAGGAGAACTATGAAAAAAATATGATCATAATTATCAATTGTGTAAACTAGAGAAAAAAAAATAGCCTACCACTTTATTGCCATAGATTTCAACATCGACTAAGATTGTCGAGTTTTATTTAAAAACCATCAAAGACAAGGCTAAAGATAAAATATTAAAAGAGGAGAAGTCGCCCCAAATGGTACTATAAATTGAGAATGAGCTTGTAAAGGAACACTCTTGTAGTGTTTTCACTAAGAACTCTAAGGTTGGGAAAGTCATTAGATTGTACTAACCCTCTATTTTTTAGAAGAGGGTATGGTTATTGAGAAACCTAGTGATGTTTTTTATACTAAGGAGAAGAAAACAAAACAAAATAATCAAGACTTTAATAGGTAAATAAATAATAAAAAGGCGAGGAGAAGTTTTCTAAATTTTGAATGATATTAAGTTGCTATATAGTTGGAATGTTAGGGGCTAGAAACCCTTGATAGAAAATATATTCTTAGAGCCTTTTATAGTATTGTTTCTAATATAATTGTCCATGTCATAGTGTGATGGTTAAACCATGGCATTGTTGTTCTAGCCGCCAAGGTTCGAACGCTTATTAGGTCATTGTGATTGTGGGAATTGTGCCCTTGCCAATCCATTATGCTTGTGGTTTTGAACGTTCACATTGATGTTGTTGGTGTTCATGTTGGTGACTCAGTGTTCCAAACCTTCATTGGATTGATGTGCTCACAAACATTTTACCCTTACTAGGCTACTATGCTTGTGGGTTTGGACTATTTTTGTTAATGTTGTGTGTTCATGCCAAGGATAAGGTCCTCATTTATGATCTCACCTAACTTGATCCAAGCTAAAAATTCCCAAATTATTGATTAAAAAAAATGTTTATAATATAAATTTCTTTTATTTTCAAGAAACTAAAATTGTGGAGTTTTAGTTAGAGTTTATTTTAAAATTTGTTTGTAATATCTCTATCACTTTATTTGTTAAGAATGATAAAGATAAAAGGTGGGGATTTTACTTTAATTAATCTAGGCGGAATACCTTTGTGGCAGATATTGGTTCTTATCCATGTAATAGTATTATGTGGATTATTTTTGAGAAAAAACGTTTTAAGTTTGGAATTATTTGTATTTATGCTTTGAATGATCATAGAGAGAAATGTGAGCTTTGGAACGAGATAACTTATTCCTTTCATAAGATTGTTTGGATCACGGGGGCTGATTTCAACACAATTAAGCAAAAAGGAGATAAAGTGGAAGCAAAGACCCTTTAGGGAAAGGTAACAAACCTTTTTTTTTGTCTAAGATAAAAATATTGTATAGCATTGTTGACCCTCTGGAGAAGAAAAAGAGTAGTAACTATCAGATTTGGTTCACCTAGTGTAATAACCAAGTTCTTGGTAAAAATAATCATTCAAGGCTTGACAATGATATAAATCTAGTCCATGTGATACCATCTACCACATTTTGATCACTTTCCTATTGAGGCCTCCATTAAAATTGTGAATAGTTTGCAAGATGATCTCAAAAGTAAAATAATATATTTAAACTTAATTTTTATCTTTTTATTTAAACTTAATTTTTATCTTTTTTATTTAAATTTATTTTTGTTCTTAAAATGTTTGATTCGTCTACATGTACAAACGATCACAAAAAGCTAGTCATAATAAAAATTCAAAAAGTCTATTTTTAAATAGATTTGTGAGAAATCCAACATTGAACAAAAAATTGATATGATACCTTCAATAAAAACTATGATTAATAAAGAGTGATAAATAATAGAAAGAGAAGCAATTCTTCAATCCCTTAATGTTGACCTGCACCACATTGTCTTTAACTAACAACTATTTAACAACCAACTTGTAGCTCTCCTAAACATTATATATCCTAGTAGCTTATAGATATTATTCAACCTCCTAGCCAATGACTTCAACAATATATCTAACCCACCCTTTTTAATATACCTTTAATTAGGAGCAATTCTCATCTTCAATGCACTCCTTGCTTTCTTTACCAATATGATACAACTAAGTCATTTTGTAGATTACTTGTATATTGCAAAAATAATCTACACAAAGAGAATCACCATCCAATCTACTAAATAAAACCTTGAACCAACATTAAACCTATCTCAATAGATGTTCAATCTTTACTCTCACAGCCTTGTGACATTCCAAGTTTTATTGTTGTTCTTTCTTTTATTCTTTTGCTAATGTTAGACCATTTCCTTCCACTTGCCAATTATAAGCTTCCTTTTACTCTTCTAATTATTGTATTTTAATCTATTCACTTCTATTTCATATGGTGTTCTCACTGTCAAGACCTTATTGGATTAGTTTTGACTTCTATACAGTGTTCCCACTATCTTGAATATCTGATTTGTTCGAAATCCAATCTTTGTTTTGCAATTCTTATATTTCTAGTACCATTATTATCCTTAAGTCTCTTCATCAATTCTCATATTCGTTAAACATGTTTGATTTTTTATATTCTTCCTTCTCTTGCTATTATTGGTTCCACTTTCTTCCATTCAATGTACTCCTTGCTTTCTTTACCAATATAGTGCAACCCAATCATTTTGTAGATTACTTGTACATTACACAAACAATCTACACATATGGCAACACCATTCAATCCACTAAATAAAACCTCAATCAACAACATTAAATCAATCTCAATAGATGTTCAATATCTACTCTCTCACAACCTTGTGGCATTCCAAACTTCTTTTTTTTCTTCCTATTTTTCTATTATTTCATGCCATAATCATTTTCATCCACTTGTCAATTATAAGCTTCCTTTTACTCTTCTAATCATCACATTTTAACCTATCCACTTCTATTTCATATGGTGTTCTCACTACTAATGCATCTAATTGGGTTAGTCTTAACTTCTAATATATTATTTGGCATCGTATTATCTAAGTATCTAATTTGTTTGAAATCTAGTCTTTGTTTTGTGGTTCTACTTCTATCGTCAATATTTTTTATTAAAAGGTAAATAGTATTTAACAAGCTCATTGGGATTCTTGACTTATGAGTATTCCACCACTCTGCAACATCACATGCTAATTTATGCACAATTCGAAATCATGTGCGTGGGCGGGAGTAAGAGCGCGTGCGTTCCTGCTCTGCAACGGTCGCCTGTGGTTGTGGGCGCGGTGGCTAGCTCGGCTGGGGACTGCGTGCTTCCGGCTGGGGGCGTTTTCTCTCCTCCTGGTGGTGATGATGGCTTTGTTGCCTGTCTAGGTGGTGTCTCCTGTGGCATTCCACACTCTGCAATTGTTCTGTGCCCTACTTTGGCTCGCCCTGCGTCGGTTCCGGCCTCCTTGGCGCCCTTGGCTGCCTCTCTACTTGGTGGTGTCCCCAGTCCTCCTGCTGGGGACTCCGGTCCTTCGTCTGCCTCGGTGCTGGTGGCTGTTGTTGACAGGATTGGGGGCTCTCCTCCTGTCCCTCATCCTCCTCCTGTTGGGTGTTCGGTGGGGAAGGTAAAGTCTTTTTCTGATGGTGCTGGGGTGGGTGTTCGGCCTCCTCCTCACAGATCTCTACCTTGTGCCCGAGACACCCCTGTGGTTGTTTGTGGTCCTAAGATTGTAGAAAACGAAGAGTATTATTTGAAAACTAGGGTGGTTTGCAGATTCAATGGACTGTGGTCATCCCTCTCGGATTTTCATGATTGGGTGACGGTTTCTTGGAAGCCCTTGGTTGCTGGGGAAATCAAACTCTACCTTAGCGCTAGGGGTTTTTTTATTGTTACATTTGGCTCCCCACTTGAGCGAAACTGTGTTCTGGACAGAGGGTGGATGTGGGGTATTTATTCTCTGGTCATTAGGCCTTGGTCTCGTTCTTTCAACCCCCTTACGGAACTGTTGAACACCAGACCTATCTAGGTCCATCTGTCTAACCTTCCTCTCCAGTTTTGGGAGGAATCATGCTTCGAAGCCATTGGCAATTCCATTGGTCGATTTCTAATGGTGGATTCTACAACTAGGGAGTTTGGGCATACCACTGTTGCCCAATTGTTAGTTGATATTGACATTTCCATGCCTCTCCATGGAGATGTTGTTTTGTTGGTGGAGGAGAGACCGTGGAAGCAGCTCTTTGACTATGAGGGGCTCCCCTTTCGGTGTCGGAGGTGTTTTTCGGTGGGTTATCTGACTATTGTCTGTCCTCATGTCCGTCGCAAGGGTGCTGCGACTTGGTGGAAGGATGCTCTCTTGGATCACCTCACGGTGGGCTCTCCCTCAGATGCTTCTTCGTTGGGGGGTGTTGATCATACTTTTGATCCTCTCCCAGACTTCCCTTTCGTGGATCCTCTTTTGGAGCGTTCTGTTGACGCTGGTAAGTTTGTGCCTGTCTGTTCTACTGACACTGTTGTCTCTGTCTGCCCTCTGTTGGACACCTCTTATGCTCCTTTAGATGATTTGTTATCTGCTGCTCCGCTTCCGATGCTTGGTGGTTCTCTTGTGGTGCGTGGGGTGGAGCCGCTCCTCTCTCCTTCCCCGGTGGTTGTTGACGTCGGGCCTCCCTGGTCGGTTGTCCTTCAAAGGAAGAAGGGACCCCACCTATCTGTTGCTGCTTCCTAGCCCAGGTCTCGTGGAATCAGCCTGGACCCCTTTGGTTCTGGGGTTGTTTAATGTTTTTGTTTTCAACAGCTGTCTGTCAGCTATTTTTGGTTCTGCCTATAATTCAAGTTGTGTTTGAACTATGTTTTCTTTTGGCCTTTTGGGCCCTTTGTGAAGGGTACGACACCCTATAATGTTGCTTAACTTTTCAAAAACAAGCTCATAAAACCCTTTTACATCAAAAACTTACTAATAGAAAAATAGTAAACAAAAAGACCAAATTTGAAAGGGCCTAGAACCTTTTACAAGGGCAATGCAATGGTTACCAAAAATGTTGTTCAACAACAGCTATTTCTAGGGCCATTATTTTTTATATTGATAAAAAAACAAGTTTTGAAAGGGCCCAAACCCTTGTATGAAAGATCAACCTTCAGGCAAATAGAACAAGTACCATGAGATGTGGGACAAACCAAACAACCAAACCAAATGAATCAAAGAGAGATACAACTATAGCCAAGTTGCCATACACAACAATCAAGAAAGGAAACAAGGTACATTGGGGTCCAAACTAGTCCCATTTTTATCCTATATCTTCATCAATTCTCACTACTCTTTGATCATAATGGATTTGTTTCCATGTCTTCCTTCTCTTGCCAATATTGTCTCTCCTTTCTTCCATACATGTTTTTAAACTTCTTGTGCAATCACCATCAAATATGTCTACTTCTCTTCTTATGGCTCTCACACTACTAAGACGTCAAATTGGACATCTTCACTTTCTTTTTACTCTCACAATAGTACTAAACGATATACAATTGGGTATCTTTTGCCTTCTAGTGTCTACTTGTGCATTGAATTGTCTTAATTTACGCATTTAAATATAGCTTTATGTTTCATGGTTGCCCTATTTCCCCAACCATAGCTTTCATTTGTCTCTGCTTTAAAACTCTCTATTTTGTAATCATTGTTAATTTTCTTCTTTACTTCTTGTCAAATGACACTTTTTGGCTCTACTATAAAAAATTGTTAGTAACACAAGCATTTTCATAATCAATCATGGCAATGTCATTGAGTAATTTGTCACTTATTAGGAAAGAAAACAATCTTGAGACAATGCCTCTCTAAGATGTGCAAGATGTAAGGATCCTAATGGGCTTTTGCTTTAAAGTTGTTATTAGATTCTTTGGAAATAGCCCACACAATGTCAAAATTCAGCACCGGTCCTAGTTCAAGGTTGAGATGGCCTAAGGTTCAAACCAAAAGAACCCATAGGCTACCTAAGGTGCTCGAGCCAAACCCAAGTGAACCTACAAGCACTTAACATTAAAATGTTAATTTTAGAGTTTTTTCTTCTTTTTTTAAAACCAAAAAAACACATTTGTAATACTTAATTTGCCCTAAAGTGTTCTCATTTGACCTATTTTTCCCTAATGTACCTCAAAATAAATCATTTCTCAAAAAAAAGAGAGCAAAACAAAATTTCCCACCAAGTTATTATTTTCCATTTTTTAAGGTTGTTGATTCTTCAAAATCTAAATTGTTTGATGATTGTTATGAAAATGAAAGAGTTTCACCCACAATTTTATCAATCAAAGTTAAGTTTTGCTTGTGATTTTTTCAAGTTTTTTGAGATTTTTTTCTATTTCTTTTTTAAAATTTTAAAAAATAAAAAATAAATTATGCATATTATAGGGGCTATAAAGTTATGTTTTATTTATTTATATAAAATGTTAGGAAGTTTTAGTTTAATTAGCTCATTGTGAAAGGCCATGCAAAATTGATGTAGTGTCACCTCTTTGGCAACATACATGCATGACTAGTAACTTCTTTGAAGATGTGGACTTTTAGGTGGTATTATACGATGTAGGAATGAGTATAAGAGTTTATATAATTGAGTGAAAGCTCACCTATGTTATGACTGGCTTAGGAATAAAAGTTTGTCTAAGGCCAAATAAAAAGGTTTGATAAAGGAACAAATTTTTGCATACATCAAAGAAGAAGAGGATGTCGACATTGTAAATAGCAAAACAAAGGAAAGATCACATCATCTGTCTAAGAAAAGATCATGCAAGCCCCCTAGTGGCTTTATAGTATTGGCTAGCCCACATCCTTTCATGTTACCACCATTTGCACAAGAAAATAATACCCTCTTTATTCTCATAAAAGAGGCTCACTAGAAAAGGCCTTTGAGAATAAGTTGAGAGAGGTTGCAAATCAAAACATTGATTATTGCATTTATGGCAATGGGCTTCATTTCAACCTTGTCAAATCATCCCAATGGCAAAAAATGGTGATGGCAATTTCTAATGCACCTATTGATTACTTAGACCTGGGTATGAGATGTGCACCACTTTATTGGCCAAGGAAACAACTTTCATAGAGGCATCATTGTGGGTAGTCAAGAATACATGGCCTAAAACAAGTGTCCCATCATTTATAATGGATGGAAAATTTGCAAAAATAGATCATAATTGATATCATTGTAATGTGCTCTAAACGGGCAATGTTTTTTAAAGCAATGATTATGAGTCGCAAATGAATGATGCAAACTTCATTGCCAAGATCACCATGTAATCCATTGAAATGGTGGACACCAAAAAATTATCCAATTCATAACAAAAGAATGCTAAAATTTGCAGAGTAATTAATTAATAGTGAAGGTTACATTATCCAATTCATATCAAACAACACTAAAATTTGCAAAGCAATTAGTTAATGTTGAAGGTTACATATTGACATCTTTTTGTCCAGCATGTGTCATCCATTCCCTCAACTTGGTGGTGCAAAACTTTGCAACACATATCAAGTCAAGGAAATCTATAAGATTCAAATGTTTGTCACAAATCATTATATGTCACAAGCCATCTCCAAGTTTTAAAATGTGATTTTTTTTGTTAGTTCAATTTTTTCAATGTATTTTTTTTTTTTGACACTATGTTTGGTTGGAAAGACTCAATTTGCATCACACTCAATCATCTTGAGATGACTTGTGAAAGTGCAAGAGCCTTTGAGCACCAAGGTCATCAACATTCTTTGGAGTGGTTAAGAGGGAATCAAATATAGAGAGCCCGAAATGTCAAAGCATTGATCCTAGATAATAAATGGTGAATTCATTTGGAATATGTTTTGAATTTCATTGAATATAATTAAGTACACTATAATGGATCAACCATATTTGAGTGAAATTCATGATAGCATGGACTCCATGTTTAAAGGAAGACCATAATAAAAATCAAGGAGAATGACCTCATAGAAGCATTTTTTGAAAGAGTGCAAAAACCATTGATGAATGTTGAAGCAAGATGACCACACCCTTGAATATCTTAGCATTTTATCCCCAAAATATGACAACATATAAATTATTTCCTTTTTAGAATAATGACACCATATAGGGATGAAGAGATTGTGAGTATAACACCACATTCAAAAGAATATTCGTAGATTAAAAATGCAAAAAGTTGTTTTCAATGAGTTTGGCCACTTTATATCTTCAAGGAATTGTGATATTTGAACTATTTAAAAGAAAAAGAAAAAAGAAAAAAATCTCATGAATGGTAGTACATCCATGACCAAGGTTCATATTTACCTGCAACCTCTTCCAATAAAAATTCTATCTTAAATAAGCATTTTTTTTAATTTAATTTCCTTACTTTATGTCACTATTATATAATTTTTATAATTGCATATGTTGTATTGAGTTATATAAATTTTGACAAGTTAAAAGTTCTTCAACTAAGCAGAAGTGGAGTGCATACTGCTTTATCTACTTGATCAAGTGCAACTTGTTGTCTACAATAAAAGCTAAGTATTTGGTTTCTATTCATTCCAAGTTGTGTATCTTGTCACATAAAACACCAAATTACAATGAGAGGGCGACAAGGAATTGGGATCTAACCTCCAAGCATATGGACTTAGATGCTTATGTTGTACAATTTTCCATAGTTTCTTTAGATGAAGCAGATTCTACATATGACATGGCTAGCGAGAGGAACATTAAGCCTAGTCGTGGTTCAAACAACAAACCAAATGTTGACTTTGATCATGATACTCTTGATGAAGAGCAATATGACAATTAATATTATAATTTTCATTTTGTATTGACATTTGGTAGAATCGATGAAGCATGAATTTATGTTTGTTTGTTCGTTTTTTCTCAAATTATATGGTGTTTTTTTTTGGCAATTATAAGTGTCATTTTTTAAAATTTATATGCAATTAGGCGTAGTATTATTATTATTATTTTTATTTTTTTCGATAAAAGACCAATGCCTATAGTATATTATATAGCTGAAATTAAAGGATTACATAAGCCAGAATTATAGTACTGGCATTCAATTTTCTGATTTGTATAAACCAAAAAACCACCATTTGTAACATTGGCATGCTTGTATCAAAAAGAGGCCCTATTACTTGATATTCTTTACAGTCCCCAGGATAATGTAAAACCAAAAACTAGATTATAAATCGCATTATATGTAAGATGGGAGTAAAGTTTGAACATCATTCCTCCATTGAACCTATATTAGTAGATGTATCCATCCTACCATTGTTAATATTGAGAGCATTGTCCCACTGTCCTTCGCCAACCTCCAAAGCACCAGTGTTCACTAAAGCATCAACCCTACAAGTGATATGATCAAAATCAATGTGTCCTCGTCCTTCACCCAATTCATCAGTAATTGGAGAATCCTAAATGTCTCTAGCAAATGCCATTACTCTAGGGCCATGACAAATATGATGAGAAAGAAGAACTGAAACTGCAAAGTATTATTATTATTATTATATACGCACAAACCCATACCTAAACCCACAAAGAATTAAAATAAAAAAGTTAAAAATAAAAAATATGTTGTATTTCATACTGTATCCCCAAACCCAAACTGGTAACTCAGTTTTAAGGCCATACAACAGTCAATCTCCTTTTGCAGTACTCATCAATTCAAGTAATGGACAAAGTTAGAGCCATGAGATGCATACAACCAACCTTGTCAATCCAATTAGTAATATTTTTAGCTTAGTTCTTCATATGGATCTCAACATCTCTCCAAGAAAAATAAACTGTAGGAACACACAAATTGCACAAGATCAGAACACCCATCCTGAGATGAAAGCTTGGCTTCTTGTAGGTATTGAGACAAGAAATTGCCATGCAGGCTTTGTTCGGTTTGGAGCAGGAGAAAAAAGATACCAATTTGAGTTAGTAATCTCCTCAACTTGGAAACCAACCTAACCAACTTCATTGTCATACAGACCAGTTGCAGGCATTCAGACAATGCATTGTCATGCAAACCACCCAGGTTTCAGCCTTGTTGGGTTGACAGACCCTTAATTACCCAGAACAGCAAAAGCTTTCCCTGTTTAAATGATCAAAAGAAAAAGATCTTTCTGAAATAATACTCCTATTCTGAAAAACCCATTTGATCAACTTCATGGTGCATCGTTTTGCGGAAATATTGATCTCGCATCCAAGACTTATTTTAAATACGCACTAATTATTTACTCGGTGCATGATTTGGCAGAAATATTGATCTAGGTTCCACCTCTCATTCTTAGCATATACTTGTCATTTAAATCTATAGAAGGTGGTTCACACCCCGTATATGCCACATTTTATTTCTTTTGAGAAACATGTATTGTGCAAACCATAGATGCAACACTCACCAAAAACTCAACGAGTTACGAAAAACTCGCGAGTTTTTTTGGTTGACGAATTTTCCAAGCAATTGTACGCCAAGAAAACTCGTCATACATTTTGGCGAGTTTTTCCAGAATGTACAACAAGTTTTCTGGAAAAACCCGCGCGACTATCCACATGCCACGGGAGTTGCTAAAAAGCAATTTTAACTTGTTTTTTTTCATTCATTTCTCTTCTCACTCAGCAAAATACCTCTCCAAGGCATTGTGCACTCATTTGTGGCGATTTTGCATTGAAAAGAAAAAATTTGAAGGGAATTTACATCGAATTTAGAAGGCAAATTGGATTTCCAGGTAGGTTTTCTTTCTTTTTTTATTCTTTCATTTTTAAAAAAAATTCTTCATTCTTGTCATTTTTATGTTTACAAATTTACAAGTTGTGCTTTGACTTTCACTTTGTGTAGGTTAATAATTAATTAATAATGGCTACTGAACCTGCTTCCACCTCAAGCTCTATCCCATCCGTGCCTGCAGGGTTTGTAGGCACTCGTCCTCCAGGAGCAAGAGATCCTACCTGGAAATATGTTTATCTAGGACCCATACCTGGCACGGTATATTGTATTCAATGTAAAAAAGTATATCGTGGAGGCATCAATCGCCTCAAGTACCACCTTGCAGGCATCCCTCAACGTGATGCTAAGGAATGTCTTGAAACCATAGAAGAAATAAAAAGACATATGAATGCCATACTTTCAGCTGCAGAAGAAAAAAAAGTGCAAAGAGAGAAGGCAAGACTAGCAATGCAAGCAACCATTGCCTCTTCTCAAGGTGCTCCAATTGAGTCGGATGATGATTATGATTGTACTGAGGAGATAGTGGACTCTCTTCGTGGCCCACGTATGCGAAGATCAAGGCAACCCATTAACACCTCCATCTCGGCTTCATCTACCACTAGTAGAGCACCAAGGGCAAGGGCAGTTGCAGGACCTACACGGTTGGATAATTATTTCGTGCCTAGAAACACACCTCATGCACAACCTTCCTTAGAGGCGACTGGATGGAATAGGGAGGTGCATGAGCAAGTAGACATTGCTTGTGCAGATTTTTGGTATGTTAATAATATCCCTTTCAATGTGGTGAGTTCTCCTTACTGGTACAATTTGGTCACCGGATTGACAGTTGCAGGAAAAGGCTACAAAGCACCTTCTCGCACGGACTTGAGTGGGAGGTTAGTTTATGTTCTTTAATTTATGTTTTTTAAGTTTAATTTATGATGAATTTAAGCTATTTTTTTGTTTACAAATTAAAATTGTGTATTTAATTTCACTTTGTATTTGTAAGTTGCTTACTAATGCAATTGAAAGGGCAAGGGCAGCAGTAGAGGAGCAAAAAGAAAAATGGATAAAATATGGTTGCTCTATTCTTTCTAACGGGTGGACGGATGGAAAAAAATCGTACCATCATTGATTTTTTGGTTGCATGCAAAGAAGAGGTGGTGTTCTTAAAATCAGTTGATGCCTCCCACATTGTAAAAACTGCAGAAAATTTGGCTAATGTTGGAGGAAGTTTGCATGGAGGTGGAGATTGCAAATATTGTGCAAATCATAACTGATAATGCAACAGCATATGTGGCAGCAAGAAGACTCCTCCAAGATAGACACCCCTCAATTTGTTGGACACCATGTGCAGCCTATGTCCTTGACCTTCTTTTGGAGGACATAGGAAAACTAGATTGGGTGACACCAATTGTAGAGGACGCGAGGAGGATCACTAAATACATCTACAATCACCCTTGAGTTCTTCGCTTGATGAGGAAGCACACCAAAGGGAAAGAATTGGTGAGGTCAGGGGTCGCAAGGTTTGCAACGATTTTCTTAACGTTGCAAAGCATTCTTAGTTCTTTGACGACTTTAAAACAAATGTTTGTGAGTCAACCATGGATGGACTCAACCTATTTGAAGAAGCCGGAAGGAGAAAAGGTGTCAAAAATTGTGTTTGATGCCGAATTTGCACAAAGGGCAACAGAGATTGTGAAGGTAACTTCAATTTCAAAACATTGAATTTGAATTCAAATTGAATAAATTTTTTAATGTCCTTCATTGTAAATTTGAAACTCTAATCTTTTTGCATTTTTATATTGTAATTTGTAGGTGTCGAAGCCCTTGGTTAGAGTGCTCCGCTTGGTGGATGGGGATAAAATCCCAATGGGATATCTTTACGAGGCCATGGATAGGGCCAAGGAGGCTATAAAAAATTATTTTAAAGGGGACAGCCTCAAATTTGATCTCATTTGGGAGATTATTGACAAGAGGTGGAACCATCAACTCCACCAACCCCTCCATGCAGCAAGGTACTTCTTGAACCCTCATTTCTTCCGTTCAAGCACCTACTCAGATCCTACTGGAGAGGTTATGGAGGGCCTCATGAAGTGCATTCAGAGGATGTCACCCACCCTTGAGGAGGGAGAACTCATTAATGAAATCCAAAGTTATAGAGAAAAAAGGGGTGCACTCTTTTCTTTAGAGCTAGCAAAGAGAGCAATACACAATTAACCACCAGGTATAAAATTTGAAATTTACAAGTTACAAATATTGATAATTTGATAAAAATATGTTTTCAACTTTTGAGTTTTGAATTTCCTTTCTAAGTTTCTAAGTTCTTTTTTAATTCTTAATTTGTTTTTTGTAGATGTTTGGTGGTCAAATTGGGGTGGAAATACCCCACATCTCCAACAATTTGCCCTCCGTGTCTTCTCGCAGCCTTGTAGTTTGTCCAATTGTGAGTGCAATTGGAGCTTGTTTGAGGCCATCCACATAAAGAAAAGGAACAAACTAGCTAAAAAACACATGAATGACCTTGTATACGTGCAATATAATCTTCGGCTGCGCAAAAAACAGGTTAAGGAAATATCATATGATCCAATTGATTTGGCTGAGATAGATCCATACAATGACTGGATAAGGCGAGATGAGCAACCTCCATTGTTTTTCGAGAATGAGATCTATGACTTTGAGTGACAAGCAATGGAGGGGGGGGTGGATTTGCATTCTCAATGGATGACATTGAGGATGATTCATTGGCAGTGCTAGAGCCACCAGTAGTAGGATCTACATCTAGGATGTAGGTTGAGCAACCACAGCAGATGCCTACGAGTTGAGCCACGACTACACCCTCTCACGTAGTACTGAGAAGTACTAGACATGGGAAGAGGAAGATGTGAATTTGTAAAAGTTGAAATATATTAATGTTGTATTTACTTTCAATTTTACTAAAACAATTTGTTTTTTTCATTTTGTTTCAGACTATCAGTATCAACGTATTGAGCATTCCACATGGGGATGCGATTTTGTATCTAATTTTCTTTCAAATCAATCAAATATAACTAGACTCGGCTTGTTTCTTCTATGTACTCATTTTATTGACTCATTGGTTGCATCTTATCATTGAATTTTGCAAAAACAATGTGTTTTTAATGAAGCTTAAGCAATTTTTTAAGTTGCCGAGTTTTTTTCCAAATTTTTGCCGAGTTTTTTTCTGTACCGTATTTTTCGGGCTTGGCGAGTTTTTGAAATTGACGAGTTTTTCAACTATGGTGCAAACCACCCAGCTTAGGGCCTTTGGGTTGAGAACCCCATAATTACCCAGAACAGTGAAAGCTTGCCCTGTTTAACTGATCAAAAGAAAACAATAAAACCTTTCTGAGTTAATATTCTCCTCTACTTGAAAACCCATTTGGTCAACTTCATAGTACATGATTTTGCAGAAATATTGATCTAGTCACTTCAGGTATACGTTCATCAATTACTTGGTGTATGATTTGGTAGAAAGGTGGCATACTGATCTAGCTTCCGAGTGTTATTTCTGGTATACATTCGTCATTTAAATCTATATAAAGATAGTTCACACCCCATATGCCACATTTCATCTCTTTTGAGAAACATGTAGAGTATTTACCAAATTTCATTTCTTGTCTCTAGTACGCTAAAAACCTGTTAGAATTGATGTAAGAGAATTTCCATCATGTAAAACAAGCACGTGCCTGACATTATCCAGGAACAAAACACGTTCCCCAATCCTATTTATGTTTGACACTTAGGTTCTTCCATTTACATTGAAAATTTTAATTTGAGTGTTCATACAGTTTCAGACTCTAAATTAGCCTCCAACTTTCTAAAGAACCCATTTCAGACTTAGGTGCATATTGTCCATCCACAAGATACCATCAAAGTAATTTTATCTAACCAAATTTTTTGTAGCAGTTTTCTTGCTTAGAGCAGACAAATTGATGACAATCTTAAGCGAGAGGGAAATCATGACTATTGTCCGCCCCCTTTATTCTAGAGGTTGCCGAGTTTAAGAATTTATTAATAATCATTTGAGTATTTTAAAATTTGTGGAGTTAAAAGGTATATATTTCAGTGCTCAGACTATGGCTTTCATCCTGAGCCATTAAAGAAATCTCCATGTAGAAACATCTATAGGTGAGTCACTTACTCATCTAATGGATACCATCTTTCTTTACAGTTTCGTAATAGATTGTTATATTCTGAGTATATTTCTTAATCTGCCCTCTGTGACTAACTAATTAATAATAATCACTACAATTTGCCCAAATATGATAATACTCAATTTTTTCAGACAAAGCCTTTTGGGAATAACTTGTGTACAATTTTATAGACCATGGAAATATGGTAACACTGAATTTGTTTCCAAAATCCTTTTTTTGAATATTATAGACTGTGGAAGCACCATATCTTTAGCATTCAATTTCTTTAAGTAACTTCGACAAAAGTGGTAATAAGTGGCAATATTTATGTAATAAGTGGCTGAATATAACTTATGCTCTGTAAGTGACATTTATGTCTGTGTCATTCAGAAATAGCCTGGTGTTATTTGAAAACTTCATCACTGGAGAAGACAATACCATACATTTGTATGGAACACAACCCTAAAAAAAAACTAGATGGACTACCCACGATAGAATACAGTTGTGCTTTATTGTTCTCACAAAAAAGAGATGAGTCGAAGAATGAGCTCTCCTCAGATTAAGTACTACCTATATTCTGATGAAAATTGCAAAAAAAGCTATGGAAAAAAATAATCAACTGCATGAAGTCCAAAATTTTGAAAACGCACAAAGAATCGCTGAGCACCCATAGACTACAAAGAGCTGAGGTATTAGATTTCACTCGGGCTTCTCAAACAGGATGAGATTTTCAATCCCTGATTCCCGTGGTCCCTCCAACAGCCTGTTCCATTCTGGAGTACCATGACCCAATATTTGTGCTTGCTATCATATCTCTTCCAGCCTGTAAATGTCGTATGGGTTTTAACACTCCAAAAACAGCCAGATCTGCCAAATTCGGTTTAGAACCACCTGCAGACGGATTAAAGAAAGGAAAAACCAACAAAAGTCACAAAAAATACACTTCATTTTCCTCAATGTTCAAATAATTCCACAAGTTCAGGGAAAAAAACTGTTGTGTCAAAAAATTTGCTGGTAGACTTACCCATAAACGTCCTACTGTTAAGGCCTTTCACCCAAGTTTCTGCAGCTTCATATAGGGAAGCACGCTCATCTGTAATATTATACTTTTTCTTAAGCTTTTTTGAGACAAAATACATGGCCGTTGCTCCTACATACTTGCCAGTCAATCTCTCCAAAGTTGTGAAATTACCTGCATAGTATACCTGCCTCAGTTCACTGCTGCACTATTATATGTATACATCCCATAGCTTCACAACTAGATTCAGAGGAAACCTGATATATCTACTCTTAAAAAATTGCTGTTGTTTTGCCAATACTAGAGAAAACAGTTCTGTTTGAAGCCAAGACTTCCAACATTGCATTTTTTATTTTTAACTCATCCCAGGACAGACAACCAACATCAAAAGACATTAAACTTTCCTCTGGTTTAGTTTCAAAACTACAACAGATATAAATTCAAATTTTACATAGAAAAGTATAACTACAATTGATTAGGAATCCATTCACAGTCCTATTTTAATCAACAAAAAACTTCACCCTTCCCACTCATTTCCCTCTTGAAGTTAGAAAATTCAACAATTGCACATAAGTGTGTATATCAACTATTTTCTAAATGGCAATCTTAATCTAGAACTATGAGCCAGAATGACGGCCATATTCTAAGAACTAAACAATATCCAGAATAACTGTCTTGCATCAAAAATTGCCGACTTATCATTAGTAGACTAGTAGTAATATAGTCAAATGGCTACAACAAAAAACTTCACCCTTTCCACTTATTTCCCTTTTGAAGTTTAGAGAATTCAACAATTGCACATAACTTTGTAACTGTATATCAACTATTTTCTAAATTGCAATCTTAATCTAGAACAATGAACCAGAATGATGGCCATATTCTAAGAACTAAACAATATCCAAAATAACTGTCTTGCATCAAAAATTGCCAACTTACCATTTGTAGTAATATAGTCAAAGGACTCGAGAGCCTCCGAAGCACTCCGGTAAATATTTGGTGACAATACATGTACAAGATGTTCATCCACCCACCTGTTGTTTTCAGGAAACCTTTAGCAGCATGAATTATCCAGCTTTAGACTTAACAAGAATCTCATCAAAACACAATCTTTGAAGACGTGGAGTTATTGAAGTACAAAAACCTCAAAGGAAACCCCATCTAGTCCAAATGAATGTCTAGGTAGAACATCTATTTTGGAATATTCATATCAAAATGAGATGGCAATATCCATTTAGCATATCACTACACGACTAAATATACTAAAGTGATACTCTCTAAACTCTGCCTTAAATTAGTACAATAAACACATACATGCTTTGTGACTTTCAAAATCATAGGGTATCAAGTTTGGCTAATTGTATTTTTTAAAAGGTCAAACAATAGGTATCAAAATCTAAGATAATAAATTTCATTGATATAGCAACATAAAGTAGGATGCCAAGAAAAGAAACAAACACACAACAAGAAATACAATGAGAAAATGTTAAAATGTCCTTGCAAATAATTTTAAAAATGCTATCAAAGAATCAGAGGGCTAATGATTTGAGTATTCTCTGGCGATGCCCTATCTTTCATTGGTAAACATACAGAGAATGATTAAATGCAAGACTAACAAACAATCATGCAACCAATTGATTACAATGAATTTCAGTAGAAAATGTCATTTTATGACTTTCTAGTAACCTTAAATTTGTATTTTGCAATCCAAACATAATGCACAAGGATTTGTTCTAAGATACAAATCTATGATCCTAAACTCCTAATATCCATTCTTCAGAATAGCAGGCAATGTTATTAGAAATTTAGAATATATATAACTATCAGCCATAAATTAATTTCTACATAAATGATGACATTTCACAATTTCATGTATTTATCTTTAAGAAATAGAAGCTGATGATATGTTGGAATTGTTTACAATGACGATGCAAACTAACTCTCACAAGTAACCAAACGGGTTACAAGTAATCACTATATCCAGCCAAGCCATCAATCAATAATTTGGTATCCTTCATACCAACGGCAGAGATGAATGATTTAACTTTTGACAAAAGACAGCAATCAATTTGCAGGATAGCATGATGAAGGAATTAGAAATAATGAGCAATGACAGTTGCCAAAGACCAAAGCCAACAAAAGGAAAACAAGGGCTAAAATATAACAGCAAGAGCATATTAAATCTGAAAGTCCATTACATTGCAATAAAGAATGAGTCAAACATCAAGGAGAAGTTAATACCATAAAGATGGGCTTTGAAAGTGCAAATGAGTAAATGTCACTGAAACAGATGATAAAAGCTGCTAAACACACACATAAAGAACCTGCATAATTAAGCTACTTCATGGTATATTAGACTGCTAAATTTACCCTCAAAACAACATAATGTTGATAAGTATTTTCATCAGAAATCAAAACCCCCCAATCTTAGTTCAAATAAATTCCCCCCAAACCTTAGTTGAAAAGTTTGTTAAATTGTATGTGGGCTCATGAATTCTCAATTCATCTCTAATATTTCATAATATTGTTATTTAATAAATAGGGTGAATACTCTATCATATGAATATTTGATATTTTCTATATTTTTAAATTTTTAATTTTTATAATTTGTCATCACCTACCATCCCCTAAAAAAATGCCTCCCATCCCCTACCATACAGAAAACGTGTCCCCCTATTTCCTATTGTCACTATCTTGAAAACTTGGTGGAACATAGAAAAACAAAAACAAAAAAGCACATTGCGCGAATAGATAGGATAGGGCAAGGTATGAGGTATCGTAGGGGTGCCCGACCCCCTTACCATAGTAGGAGTGCTAGGGGTATTCAATGCCACCTCAGCCCCCATCCCCAAAATACACAATGTCAACAACCATTTGAATTTTTGACCACCTCAAAAAGAATCCTAGTGATCTTAGAGCATTCTAGCCAATAGTTTGTCCCATCCTTGCCACTGTCCATTCCACCCTTCGACTACCCTCACACCATTGCACCATAGCTTTACCCTGGCCAACCATCCTCCACCTCATATCCACCTACAACAAGCCTCAATGCCACCCACTTATTGCTTATCCAATGGCACCACCAACACACCACCTACCAACCATCAAGGCACCACCTAAGCAAGGACCCCCACTCTCCATCTATTTTTTAATGTAAGCAAACTTTGACAAAGCTTTTCTTAACCATATGGAGGTTTTTTTGCCAACAATGTTTTTTCGAAATTGACCACTTTTCTTAACACTCCTACTCACAAGGTAGTGTCTAGTTTTTCCATAAGCCACATTTTCCCAATTTTTTTGTTGCACAATTCCTACTTTGAGACGTTTGAAAGGCCACAAGTTGCTCAAATGGACTCCTTTTTTAATCTTGTTTTTGGAAGTGCATGTTTTTTCATATACTCAGCAATGATCTTATTCATTTTCTCTCATTCCATTCTAGAATTGTACTTTGAATCTTTTGTCCCTTTTTAGGCACTTTGAAAAACTAGAAAACATAAAGTGCCACAAACTATACTTTTTAAGGGTGTCTTTGTTGAGCTATTGGGGAGTGTTAACACAAATGCACTCAATTTATTAACCACAACCACATTTACTTATCTTTGAGGGCGTTGCACATGGCTGTTTTCCAATTATGAACTAAGATAAAATTCTGTTCCAACGGGCTGCAAACATGTTTTTTAGCGTGTCATTTCACTCTTTTGTTGTCATCCTAGACAAAGGGAACTATTTGTCTTAGAAAAAAGGAATAAAGAGTCATTGCCTTGAGTAGGATCTATCATAGATGGCAAACTCGACGAGTACTCACCAAAATTAATGCTAGGCGAGTAATTGTCTTGAAAACTCACCAAGTTTCTGGTGAATACTCACTGACTTTTGGGCGAGTACTCGCCAGAAACTCGGCAAATCTGAACGAAAAACTCGTGGATGGCAAGCATAAAGCGCATGGCGTAAAAAAATAGACCCCAAAACACAAAAACACACTCCAGAAAAGTGCAACTCTACTTTGCAAAACCCCAACGCCCCTCCCACTTTGAACACAGCATTCACAATGCTTTTGCATCTCAGAGAGAAGATCCAGGAGGGATTTTGGTGAATTTGGAAGGCAAATTTGAAACACAGGTCAGTAAATTTTATTTTTTTTTTACATTTTGGCTGCAAAATCCAGCATCTAGGTTAAGAAAAAATCATCATTTGCTAAAACCAAGTAGTTTTTTTGCATTTAAATTTCAAAAAATTAAAAAATGGATTCATCATATTTTTTGATCATTTTTTCTATTTTTTTTTAAAATCACTGTTTTTTGCATACACAACTTTTTTTTAATTTTAACCCTTTTTTCTAGAATAAAATGTTTAGAATCTTTAGATTATATTGAATTTATACTGATTTAAACTAAATTTATGCTGATTTTTAGTGATTTATGTTGAATTTAAGTTAATATTTTAGTATTAAAAAAATAAAATGTTGTGCTTTCACTTTGTATGTGTAGGTTAAATACATCATATAATGGCAAATAGAGAAGCTTCTATATCAGGTTCAAGCTCAAACTCCGCCCCATCGGTGCCACCGTAGGTTATAGGCACTCATCCTACTAGAACTAGAGACCCTGATTGGAAATATGTCATACAAGGACGGATACTTGGGACACGTGTTTGCATTAGATGCACAAACTTATACCATGGAGGCGTAAATCACCTCAAATACCATCTTGCAAACATTACTCATTGTGATGCCAAGCCCTGTATCAACACCACTGAAGAGATAAAAAGAGAGATGAATGCCCACCTTGTGTAGTCGATCAAAAGCTAAGTTGTTTAGGTGGCCAAGTAAATAAATAAATAAATAATATTGTGCACAGCAAAAAGTAATTAATATATGTTGTAATTGGGAATTAATCTCGACAATTGGTTAGTTGTATTGAGTAGTTACCGAGGTTGGTGTCCTCAACCAACATCGGCCGACTATATATTTCATGGTTCATTTCTATTCGAGGACCGCACATTTTGATAAATGGTGTACTTAATGTTTATCTAATGAATGAATACAACACCTATATTATGTGCAATGCCTGTGTAATTGATATGTTCTATTCTTATTATTATATATTCTCGTTTGCTTTGTGTTAATTGGTAAAGACTTTGTGAGTAAACATTTGGCACCATTGCCGATACGAACTCTGGCAATACACCAAACACAGACAAAGGTCATGGCATTGTGATGGGTGAACCAGCCAAAGAGTCTGTGCAAGCAAACAAGGAAAAAGAAGACCCGTTGATAGAAGACCTCATAAATGTATGGTATATCTCACTCAAGGAGCATGTACGGAGGGAAGCTCTCAAGCGAGAGGTCCCTCAAGTCGCCATCTGGGATAACATAACAGTCAATCTAGAGGTTGACCGTCTTCTCGACAGCCTGTCGAGATTAATTGCATGACACTATAGCATACTGCAAGACCTTTGTGTCGAGAAATACAGAGAACAACAAAGGCAACAGATACTGCAACAGTACGGAGAACAAACCAAAAGAGAATAGGAAGAACGTGTTATTGATCAACAATGTATGTCAAAATATTAATGCCATTAACCATACAAAAAAACGGAAAACTAAAACAAAGCGGTCACAAATCAGTTGATCAAAAGATAAGAAGATCCTTAACGATAAAAGAACAAACTGAACGACGATGATGACTAAGGGTTGAAGTTGACGAAGGAAAAGGATTCCTCAAAGAAAGTTGAAGCCGAGGTGCGAGCAGAAGCCGAGGTCGGGAGAGACGAAGAACCATTAGGACAAGAGAACGTACAAGGGGAGATTGGGTTGAAATAACCAAACACCTACCACTTCCCGACAATGAAACACAAACAAACCTCACCGACCAAGTTATAGAACAGTTTAAACCATCAACATTGAACAAAGGGGAAAGTGAGGAAGAGAAAACCGTCAAGGAACCATCAAACGAAGAAAGATAATCGTCAAAAGACACACCATCGAGCAAGGGGGAAGGCAAGGAAGAAACCACCAACCCGACCGTCCAAGAACAATTCACACAAATAGAACCGGATGAAGGGGAAGGCCACAAGAAACATACAAACAACCTCACAGAGACCATTCGCCAGCTAGAGCAATGGACATCGAAGCAAGATTGAAACATCGGACGACCAGAGCCAAAAACACCAAGACAGAGAGAGCATCGAAAAAACCTCAAAGGCAGCCTGAAGGTGACAAAAGCTGACGAAGGACGAGTAGAGGATTGCGACTTGTCCAACAATGCAAGGAAGGCACTGAAACATATGAATCGAATCTCCCTGAGCATGACATTGTCATAGAAGGTACATCAGAGAGGAAAGATGGTGACTCCCCCAACAAGTTCGATCATGGAGTGGCAAAAACTTTCAAAGTTCACCAAAAATGGATTGAAGGACCCTGAACAACATTGTAAAACTTGTGAAACAATCTAGGTGGCGAACAATTAGGATGACAGAGCATATTGGCTAAGAGCATTTCTAGCAACTCTCAGGGGAATAGCAATCGACTGGTATACCGAATTGGAAGCGGGACATAAAAACATGGAAAGCATTGAAACGAGCATTCTAGGAAGAATACAAACTCTTGAGAGACGACAACAAGATTGTAGCAGAGATATACAATACCAAACAAGGTAAGCACAAGAATGTACGAACCTACAATCATAGACTTGGGGAACTTTTGGTCAAATTGGAAAGCCCACCAGCCAATGGGCTAAAGAAGAGGTGGCTCATCAAAAGGTTGATCCCTTCGCTAAAGAAGAAGATGAAGATCCTACTTCAATCATCGTATACCGATGCCTACAATCGAGCAATGGATATAGAAAGTGAAGACAAGAGATCTTCCTGAGGAAAGAGAAAGACAGACGATGATGAGAGCACAGACAACAGTAGCGACAGTAAATCAAATACTATCCAAGCCTTGAGAAAGGACATGATGAGGATAATGGAAGAGTTGAAGGCTAAGAAGGAGAATACAAGAGAAAACAAAGTATTGTATTTGCATCGACTACAAAGGAGAGGGTCACACAAAGGCAAACTATCCGAAAAAACTATTTTGCGATATCTGCCAAGTGATGGGACATTCCATCAAGGAATGCCCATACAATTTGAAAGCAAGAAGCACACAAGTGCTCTTCACCCAAGGAGGACAGTTAACTCCTTCGACCACACCGCGAAACCTCAAAATACAAATACCAATGCATCTCCAAGCGAATACAAGAACCAAAGATGAAATAACAATTGGTTCAACAATAGTGGACCAAGCAGTAGAATACAATACAATGCGAAGGGACGACCAATAATCCGGTGCAATCACTTCACCTGAGAATGTCAAAGTAACCAAGACAAAATGGGGATGCTCTGTAAGTCATGTGGACTGGGTGATGATGAGGACACTGACTACCCAAAGCAAAAAGGTATCAATATGTTGGATGTGGAGGATACGAACGAGGAGGTACTGGCAATCACCAGAGCACAAACAAAGAAAGCAATGTACCCAGATCCTCGTACGGAAAAGCAAAGAATGATGGAGGCCAAATGAAATATTCTCTCTCAATTTTTTTGATTTTTAAACCAAACATTTACAAAAGAGTCAATCGCCCGTTAAGGTTAGCATAACCAAAACGTACATGAAAGAACTCTAACCAAGAATGCGCCCCAAAACCACTTAAGGAGGAGGGGCGAGCATATGGTCAGAGGATCCCTAGGATCTACTAAATCAACAAGTACGAGATTATACTGAAAAAGAAATATTAAACTCGACACCAAGGATGTGCACTCAAGATCCCTTTGCAGGCGAGGTGCTAACATATGGTGGAGTACTACTGCTGAATTGAAATAACAAGGCGGATAACCAACCAATGAACTTTCCACGCTACCACCAAACAATGGGGGGAAAAGATTACAACATTAAGACTTCTTCTGCTACGGCAGGCATTCACTGAAACGTAGGAATTCTCCACTTGAAGTGGGTATGAAGAGGTTACAAACAGATTGTCCTCACTGGCAGTAAACCATCCAAGGGTGCTTAGTGTGAAATTAATTAAATAGAGCAGTGATAATAAAACTGAAACAGTACTACTATTAGCAGCTTGTACAAAAGAGAGGGCTGCAATTTACAATGCCAATTTCACCAATATTCAAGCACCTTTTATACATTATCTCTCTGTTAGAATATAACGAGAAAAGAAGAAGAAAGATAGAAAACAACAATTGATTTTAATTCTGATCAGCAAACTGTAATTCTGGAAATGTATATCAGCAACTACAGAAAATCGTAAATTGCTCACAACTCAATTAAGTACCTCCGATGTGCGTGAAGTCAAAAGCATAGATCAATTGGGAGATAGGCGCCCCTGTTGAGACACAGAAAACAGCTCCAAACACCTTGAAACACAATCTGCTGGTCTGGATGAGAAGCAGCAATAATTCAACTAGGTGTTGTCTTGCAAACACGAAATTGAAGGAAGAACTAGGAGGTCAGCATTCCTCAAAGTATAAAATGATAAATCATTTTGACAGCATAACTTTAGCAAAATAATGGATGATCAAATGTTGGAGCCAAGCCTCACTTTTAAAGGAAGATAAGAGACTGTTCCAATCCTCCAAGAAGGTACGCCAAAAGCCAAGCCTTTTCAAATTTCCAAAAAGAATTATAATTCCTTCTCAAAAATACGCCCCACTTAAGACAAAGAAGAATTAATAAAACACTTTAAATTTCCTTCATGAGGCGCCACCCTTGAAGTCCCCTTTTTAAAAATAACTTAAGTTAATACCTTAGGCCAAGGGGTCAACTGCAAATTAGAATAATTTGCCTTTTTAATGAAGAGATTCGTTAAAATGATATTTTTAAATGACCAAGGCTTAATACTGAAAAGTGCTTCCAATGACATGATGAACTGAAGGCTGGCAACTGCTAACTCCAAAAATAGTATTTACTATAAATAGTAAATAATGAGGAATGAACACAATTCTTCCAAAACTAGAACCCTTTGAAACACCTCAACGAGCCTACAGGATTCCGAAATAGGCTGATGAGCCACTGACAGGATTACTGCCAAAAGGGGAACATTACACCAAAGCGGAGGTAGAATAGGCGATAACTAAAGAACGAAGAACCTCACAAGAAATTGCAAGTACCTCGTTGTGGTTGGAGCCAAAAAAAGATCATACGACAAGTACTGCAAGCCTCCGTACCAATCAAAGTGACGGACCTCCAAACTATGCCACAATTGGGAATGGCAATCATGAACATAGTCGGTTATGAGCAACGCCAACAATAGGAAGGCTGAAGGAAAGAGATGGTGGTGGAACCACCAACCAAAGGTGAACAAGTCATCGACCCAATGTTGTTGACGATAAACGTTGAAAGAGGTTGACGATCGTACAAATGGAGATTAGAGGGAAGAATCTAACAAACACGGACGTTGATGGAGGATAGGGAGTCAACGTACTACCCGAAGACACATGGAAGTGTCTCGGGAAACCAACGCTCTAGCCACCAACATTCCAATTAGTGGGCGCCGACTAGCATGGTATCAAGCCTTTGGGAACATTGATTGCACAGAAGGTGTAGATCGGGATCCAACCATTCTTGTTGAACTTTGTGGTCATTCCATTGTAGAAAAAGGTGTGCAATGCAATGCTTGGGAGAGGGTGGTTGATTGCAACCAAGGAAGACCATAATTGGAAAAGAAATACATTGTCCATAGAAAACAATGTAAGGAAATATGTAATCGAGTTGAGAAACCAAGCAATTATTGAAGAATTGGCATCGTCAAGCTCGGAGTCTGAAGGAGGATTAGGAATGGACGAAGAAAGCAGAATCATGGAACCAAACAATGAAGGTATCTCGGACCTCCAACAGTGCTTGGAGGACGAGACGAATTCACTCAACGGACTTTTCCACTGGCAAATGGAGGATTACGAAGTATTCCAGTGAGACTACAATATGCTACAAATTAAAGAAAGTGAAGGGGAAGAAGAAGATGGAACATCGACGAGCCAAACATTTCCTCCAAAATACAGAGAATACAAAGGAGTGACCGGGCTAGACAACATGCCAACACACAATTTCGAAAGGGACAAGATGATTAAGTACGAAGAACCGAGCATAAAGAAAGCAAATTTGGTAGAAGAGGATAGCCCCCAAAAGATTGTGGTCGGAGATGTATAGAATCTAGTGTTGAAGGCGACAACATTTAAAATCTTCATAGAATACAAGACGCCTTTGAATGGATGTACAAGGACTTGAAGGGCATGCCTCTTGAACTATGCGTACACAAAATCCCCTTGATAGCTGGAGCACAACCCGTACAGAAGAGACCTTATCAAAGGAATAAAAATTATACTGCGAAGGTACAAAAAGATATCGAAAAAATGTTGGAAGCAGTAATCATCTTCAAAGTTGAAGTTAGCGACTAGGTGTCACCAATCATTATATCATTAAAAAAAGAATCTGAGCAGATTTAGATATACGTGGACTTCTAAAGCCTCAATGTTGTGACCATAAAAGACCCCTTCCCAATCCCATTCACCGGCTTAATACTGGAAGAAGTGGCGAGCCATGAAATCTACTCTCATTTATGGATGGGTTCTCGAGCTATAACCATATAAGTATAGCCGAGGAAGATAAACTAAAGACGATGTTCGTAGTTGAAGATGGAGTGTATGCATACAACCAGATGTTTGATCTATGCAACGCTTCGACGACTTTCCAAAGAATAATCCTACACATGTTCGACAAGATGTTGGTAGGGAACTTTAAGGCATTCTTGGATGACTAGTCGATTTACAGCGACAAAAAAACGCATCTGAAGGCTCTCTGAGAATGCATGGAACAGTGCAGAGCGGCACAACTGGCACTAAACTCGAAGAAGTGTTGGTTCATGGTGCCTCAAGGAAAATTGCTCGGGCACATAGTTTGCAAAGCTGGATTAATGTAATGTCCCCTTCTTGCACTTGATCAGTTGGAGAGCTCCATTAGCTTATTCTAGGGTTCTCGTAGGCTAAGTGGCGTTGGTTAGGGGACTCAAAGCCTATATGGGTTTTGTGCTCGTTTTCAATGCTTTTCTAGTAGGGGTTACTATTTATAGCAGTGGCCATTTTCAATACTTACTACTTATAGTAAGTCTCAATGCATCTCAATTTGTGCTAGTTTGGAGTTTACAATTTTTAGTAAGTGCTATATTTAGTAACTAGCCTCGACTCTTGTTCAGGAACTCACTGCAAAGTTTCCTTTTTTGGAAGGGGTGAGTTCCTTCAGTGGTCGGAATTATTAATTTATTATTTGTTTATCCGTCACTTCAATTAATAAAATTGCTATTTTAATTAAGTGAGACTAAGCATGGGTTAAAAAAGAACCCCTTGGCCTAGTTGAGCAGTGTTTTAAAAGAGGGGACAATGCACTTTAAGCTGGACACCTATAATAAAGGTTTATTTCATAAATTAAAGGCTTATATTGTGCCTCCAAAAGTGGACGCCTAATCCAAGAGAGACATAAGGAATTTAAAATAAATTAAAAAAATCTCATGAAGGGGGCGTGGGGTTTTGGAGGGAAAAGGTTTCAAACTTGGTTGCCCTAATTTCCCTCTCACCTCTATAAAAGCATCTCTTTGGCTCTCATTTGATTATCTATCTTTCGGCAACATAACAGGATGCTATTAGAATGCTTCCAAGGTTCTATTTCTGCGAGTTGAGTACGAAAACCCTCACCGTTTGTAGCTGGTTTCGGTCATGAAAGATCCACCCTAGCCAAGAAAGGTGATTCTACTTCAGGGATCGCATTGGGTATTCAAAAAGTTCTGATTTCAGTCATTTTGGAGGTTGAATAATGAAGATTTTGTCAATGTTTTGATGTGGGGATGAAGGTTTTGGTGTGCTTATTGGTTTGCTTGTTTTTGGTGGTGTTTTGGAGGCGATTAGAGGCATTTTCAGAAGTCTGATTTATATTTCCAGAATTCTGAAAAATCCATATTTTGACGGTGGCTGAAGGTGAAACTCATTCATAACTCCGTGTGTGGTTGGCAAATCATTTTGGGCATTGGTTCGTTGGATTTCTCCCTCTTGGGCAACACATTTCAACACTCACTTGAATTTATTGTTGAAGCTTTGAATTTAGAAGGCAAATTGCCCCTCCTAGGGATCCGTGCCTCTTGGGAGTTGTGTATGATTGGGTCTTTTGTTGTATAGACCTGTATTCTGCCCTTCTTTGGATTCCGTGTTGCTGTTCATATTGTTCATTGGCAACTATTGTATCTATCATTTGATGTGAGTTTGCAAGCATTTGCTGTTGTTATATGACTGTTATCAGGTCTGCAATACACTGTATCAGGTCTGAAAATCATTGATCTCCATTTGCTATCATGATTTATTATGATTCTATATGAAAAAACGAAGCTATTTCATGTTATTTCCTTTCTATGCAAAGTTTCCTATGTATGCTTTATTATGATGCAAATATGTGAACCAAAGAACAAACAAAACACATCAGCAAACACATCACAGTCAGCAAACAAATCAAAAAAAAAGTCAGGGGTGGTTGTTACAATTAAAGACCGACCTAGATAAAATCCGAGTGATTGTACAGATGGAACCACCCCAGAACATCACCGACATGAAGTCATTCCTTGGGCATGTCAGGTATTACAGAAGGTTTATCAGGAATTTTGCCCAGAATTATTATCCATTGGACATACTCACCGAGAACGGACAACAATTTGTATAGACAGAAGCACAAGAAGAAGCCTTCAAAGAACTAAAAGTACAACTAATCAATTTTCCAATCTTGGCATTACCCAAATCGGAATAAGGAATTACATGTGCATGTCAACGCCTCAAATTATGCAATCGGAGCAACACTAGTGCAAGTAGGAGTGCAACGATTGGATCACCCGGTGTTCTTTGCAAGTCGGTCGTTGTCGAAGGCAGAGAAGAATTATAGTACGACTAAAAGGGAAGCTCTCGAGATGGTGTACGTTGTACAAAAATTTAGGCATTACTTACTGGCGACACCTTTCATGTTCTACGTTGACCATCAAGCCCTCGTGTATCTGGTAAGAAAACCAATGATCCAAGGAAGAATAAGCCAATGGCTTCTACTATTACAGGAGTTCACATTCACCATAATCGTATGACCAAAGGAATAGTCATGTCATCGCCAACCAGTTATCAAGAATCCGGGCTAGTGAACCACCCAAACGAGTAAATGAAGACTTTCATGATGTGCACTTGTTTCAAATCACAACACTACCCCCATGGTATGAGAAAATTGGAGAGTATCTATCGATGTCAAAATTTTCGAAAGAGATGCCACCAAGGGAAGGGAGAAAATTAGTACTAAAAGTAAAACATTCCAACTCATTAACGAGCTATTGGGGTCGGACCAAGTACTTAGGCGATGTGTCATGGAAGAAATTCCCGATGAATTGAAGGAAGCACACGAAAGATTGGCGGGAGGACATATGGGACCAGATGCTATGGCACAAAAAATCTTGTTGGTAAGACTATGGTGGCCAACCATACACACAAATGCTTGAGAATGGGTGCTAGGATGCGACACATGTCAAAGTCAGCAAACCTCTAAAGAGGGATTACATGCCACTCTTTCCATCCCAACCATAGGAATTGTTCAAATGATGGGGATTGGACTTCATCGATCCATTGAAGGTCAACCAACTTCACCGATGTAGGTACATAGTCGTCACTACTGAGTACTTGACAAAATGGGCGGAGGCTCAAGCACTGTCGGATAGCATTGCACTCAGTATAGTGAGATTCATCTATGAACATTTCCTTCCCCATCTCAACTTCCAATCCTTCCCCACTCCTATTTCCCACATATCCCTTCCATTCCTCTTTTGCAAAATTCCTTTGCACCTTCACACTTCTTTCAATCCTACCTCCACTTCCTCCATCCAGTCCCATATGTTTTTCTTGCTTTCAAACTCTTCTCTTTTCATGCAAACTTTAAGTGGGCATTCAAACTTCATTCCAAATGTTTTGTTCCCATGTCCACTTCTACATTGAAATCCCATAAAGGTTCGCAACAACTTTTTCCATTCATTCCATCTTGTGCAAAGTTCAAACCAACTTTTGGACATCCTATTTTCCAACTTGGACATCCTATCCTACTTTTCCCACATTTCTCTACAATGTTTACTTTGCTCATTTCAACCCTTCGAAGGAGATTCATTAAACTTTAGGACTTCCATTCCCCCATCCAACTCTAACATTTGATCCAAACTCGAAACCCTGCATGTTCATTTAATATCCTATTCCACTTTGAATCCCTACATTTCTTCCTATTTGCTTCCTGAACTCATCATATCTTCCTAGAAGCACCATTAATGCTCGATTTGACTCCTACAGCTCCTAGTCAATATTTTTCCGCCCAAAAACTATAATTTACCTCACGGGCATGGATTCGCATAGGCTTTCAACTATGGAGGATGAAGGCAAATATACCACCATTAATAGAATTGTTGAGCTCAACTGGTCTTCATGCTTGATCCAAATCATCCATCTCATGGATTTCAAGGGTTTAGCTTTGCACTACACACCAAAGGTACGATGTCCGATTCATCAAATTTCCACAACAATTGGGAGACCAAACTAAATGCTATTCACGCCAGTTCATTTATTATTCAAATAGTCAATCATTTCTACTCTCCACACAACTACAACTGCCTAGGAGCTTCCAAGGTTTCGACTCTTGCAAATCTAGTGATTACAAGGCACCATATTTTGTAAATTGCGAGGAACTAGTTGTGTAAAAGATATCCATTGAATGTCACCACAACTCCATTTGTAGATCTTCAAAGGAATTATATGGTTAGATTCACTCTTGCCACATGTGTTGGTATGAAATGTAATAGTGGTTTGATGAATGAGACAACATTCTAATTCATTACAAGCTTTGTAATGGTTTTTTTTTTTATTACATATGGATTTCTATAATTTGGGGATGGATTACTACATATGTTCAGTTATTTGATATCATATCTATGGTGTATAATGGTTTTTTTTTTTTTTTACATATGGATTTCTATAATTTGGGGATGGGTTACTACATATGTTCAGTTATTTGATATCATATCTATGGTGTATATATATGCACAACTCATATTCTTTGTGATTTCAATATGTTGTCCCTCATGGTATGTTGCAACTCTATAACCAAATGGATTAAGCACCAATCATGTAAGTAATGATCCACCATGCACCCAAAATGAAAACATCTTTTACAATAATAGCTTTAGAATAAGGCATTAATTTGTTTGCATCTCATAATCCACTAATTCAACCAAGGAAATATTTATAGCAATCCATAGCAGTTATAATCCTAAGGAGTCATGTTTTATGTACCCAAATCTTGCAATTGTGCAATTATGTCTATAATAACTTAATAATAACTCTTATGTGCAGTAGGTTAGTCTTTGGCATAGTAACAACCTTGGGACCAAGCATATAGTGAGTACTATTGTTGCTCTTTCACCCTGTACATCTTTAGTTGTGATTAATCCTATTGAGGATACTTTTGGGAAGCCCCCCTGAGTCTAGTTGTGCCCAAAGTGAAGAAAAGATTATCCAATCTCAGCAAATGTTACATTGTCACCCTACCTAATCATAAGTTAAGAGGTCTGTTGCTCTAAGTTTCACACCCCTAGCACTCAAAGAACGACATGGCTTTAGGGATTTGGGAACCTACAACTTTGAGCACCAACAGGTTAATAGAACAAGAAACAAGACTAAGGTATCCTTGTCTCAAATGTTCATAGACTATGATCAATAATACTAGCTACCTATAGATATATAGACAAAAAAAAATTAACCTGCATGAGACCAAAACTATCCATAAGACCAACCAATACAATTGTATTTGTTATTGTACATGTAACTCACACAAGTGCAATATTAGAGAATAACAAGGAAAATTTTATGGAATATAATCTTTATGAATTTGGATACGTGCATGAAACTTTTCAGTTTAATAAAAAAGATAAATGTATTGCAGAAAATTTTTGAGGAAAAATGGAGAACCTCAATTTACTATTGATAAATCTATATTTTTATTTTTAGACAATTTAACAACTTTATATATTTGATAAATTTTAACAAGAGATTTTCTATAAAGTTAATTGACAAATAAACAAAAATGAATAAAAAAAAAATTGAAAAGAAAAAGTCCTTTTAAGGTCCACCATGCATCCCAACATTAACCATTCTAAAAAAATTATGAAATATATTCAATGGAGAAAATAGCCCAACAGGGATTCCTTCTATATAGGATTTAATAAATAAATATAAAAAGCTGGAAAGAAATTAGAATTAAAAAATGTGAAAAAAGGATAAATTTGAGGATAAAATCAATACAATGGTTATATTACAATATAGCTTTACATTCATGTGCATTATTGATATGTATAACTCTTTCAATTATAAAAATTGCTTTCAAGATCTAGTCTCTTTAAGCCATTGATCTAACAACTTTTCAATTACACCTACACAATCAATTAATATATGGATTGTGAAATTAATTTTTTTAACAAATTTAATGACATGAAATATATAAATTGGGAAGAAGAGGAAGTCATGTTGATCTCAATTTTCTTAATACCTTTATTGACATTGGAGATTAATATATACACCAAGAAAACATGACTAAAGGGTGTAGGCATGCAAGCAAAGCAATAGATTGGAATCAATCTACAAGGTCACAAAATTAGAAGAATCCTATTTAACAAGAATAAGCATAATTCCACAGAATTTCCTAATGGGGGGATGCAGGGACGGGTTACAAGGAAAGGGCCCAAGGGCGTAAGTTTGGGGACGGCGACGAGATGGTGGCGAGGTGTTGGGGGGGTGCCTATGTAATTCAGCGCCCAAAAGATGTACAAATATAAGAATTACAAATGAAACCTTGGCAAGCTAGTTTTAAACATTTGAATTTTGAAGCGAACATTAACTTGGTGTCATTCTTCTTCTTGCTCCTCCTCAACCCTCTTGCTCTTCATTCTCACTCTTTCACCTTACACTTGTAGCTCTCACTCTCACACTCACACTATTAGCTTCTTTGATTTGTTTTTGTGAATTAAAACAAGGATAGGAGGCAATTTTATAGAGTTTGTGGGGTTTGGGTGGGGCCCATAGGCCATTAGGGTTCAGCCTTAGGCATGAAGTTCAACGAAAATTTTGATTTTTTTTATAAATAGCTTTTTGGTCATCTGACCAAAGGAGACTCTTAAGCATCCCCGAGACGGTTAGGAGACTACTAGGAGCCCCCCAAATGTCTCAGTGACATCTCGGTGTTCCCGGATGTCTCAACATTCTAGACGTCTTGACAGCATTTTGGGGACGACGACGCTAGTGGCAAGGCGGTGAGGAGACATCCTCCCCAAGTCCCTATGTCTTTGAGACATCCCCATCTCAAAACCGCAAGGTTTTTTGGGGGGACCGTGGAACACTAGGAATGAGGTAAAAAGAGTGATCTAGTTGAATGACTTAGGAGAGGCTATGTCCCAGGAGATTCATTATCAAGTCTTGTAGCTCTCTAGAGTAGATCTCTTCATAGCAACAAGAGATTGGCTACTTCTCATATTTTGGAACATTGTATTCACTTTGTAGGTTGACTTTGGACAAAATAAATTGTAATTGAAATTTTGAAAACTATTAGCATCTAGTTCTTACTTATGCACTATGCAGTATGCATCATACAACACAATGTAATCACCAATATAAACATAAATGATAAAAATTATATTTGACAATTCATGGGCTAAACTTTCAATTTTATTTGCTCTCCGTATCTTTATGCTGTTGAAATGCCTTTCAATTTAAAAAAGAGAGTTTTTTTTCCCTTATACTTCATTTTTGTTATGTATTTTCAAAATCCAGTTTTTTCCAATTGAATCCTAATTTAAAAAATAAAAAATAAAAAATAAACTTTTGGTTTGCCTATTTTTTTCCCCAAGAGATTTTTTTTGGTGTGTTTGCAAAGACCACCTGGTTTAGTAAATCTTATGCATCCCATCATTAAGGATTATATTTGGGATATTATAGTAGTCAATTAATCCTTGTATAATTTTCCGATATTCTACAGTAATGTCATTGATGTGTGATAGCAATAATTTGGGAAAAGCAGAATCTGTATTAAACACTCTGCCTGTATTAATATATTACTATACGATGCTTTTCATGCCCAAATAATACCGATCTGCATACTATGAAATGAATGGCTTCAATATTAGTTACTTGTAAAAGAATATGTGAAGCTATTAACTTGAAATGACCAAATGTAGATTACAAGAAAGAACATAAACATTGCTTGAACAAACATATGCTGAGGAAAAAATAACAAAGAAAGGAAATTGGCACAAGAATATATGATATTTAGTGCATTCATGGACATGATCTACGTGTATTCAACAGGACATAACCTGTTTGGAATACAAAAAAAACATTTTTCAATCATTAAAAAAAAAAAATATTGGTACCTGCGCCATTTTTCCTCCTCTTCTGTTTCCTTTGTAGGCAGTCTCTCCTTGTTGGGATGAATTCGCTCATCTAGGTCATTAATTATTGCTACAAATCTCATAATAAAAAATGTTATCATTTAAAGTTGCTTAAGTTACAAAAATCTTTACAAATAAACTAAAATAAAATAGGGCACATGCATCTCTTGATTGGTATATAGGATCATCAAATTAATGTCAATGAGTCCAAATTTATTCTATTCAAAAAGTATATATCAAAGCCACTTCTTGCATACCTGATGAGTCATTTAGTTGCTCCCCATCAACCACCAATATTGGCACTTTCTTATAATCAGACCATTTTATTTCCTTCTTGCTGATTGGATTTACCTCAACTATCTTGTATGGCAAATCATGGTAGTCGAGAAAAGCTGCAAATACACAAAAATGCGTTAATACGAACAAAAAGTTATTCTACAAGTTTTTACCCTGATTTAAATTGGAAATATATTAAATATGTGCATGTTGAACCATTCAATGGCTCCGTGGAAAAAACCATAATTAATAAACAATGGTATAGCATCATCACTTAATTTCTGAATAATTACAAAAGATTGGCTCCTTCTACAGAATTTTTTTTCATAAAACAAGGAATATACTAGCAATATATACATATATATTATGGAGGATTCCATTCAAGCATTTTCTAAACTGCTAATATTAAGCATCCTCCCACCTACATGATAGTGAAAGACAATAGAACTCACAAAGCATTAGTAACACAAGATACACATGGGTCTAGATAACAGGAATACCTCTTCAAAAACCATGTACCAATAACAACCAAGAAGACAAAGCAACTACTATAATGACAACACAAAAGAGTAGACTGAAGCCTTGAAATAAGATTTTATCAACCTTTGTCTTAAATGGTGTTCACGGGCAGAGCACTAAAGACAAGCTATTTACATGACATGATTTTATAACAAGTACATGAACTACACACATAGATATAGTGCAATTAACCAACACCAAAATTAACCCAAAATAACATGTTAATAACTTACTTTGTACAAGTACAGAATATAAAAATATAGATATGGTGCAATTCACAACACAAAATAGAACCCTACACCACAAGCTCAATCATATAAGAAAAACAAAATCTTTAATGTATTTACTAATCTCTAACAAATTTTAAATGGTGGTTAACCAGTCACTTTTACAACTCTTTCTTGTTGTTGGTCCACCAGTCAAATTTATTTGCAGGTGAAAAAAGTGAATAGACATCCTAAATTAAGAGGTGTGGTGAAGGACAAGACCCAATCAATGGAAACAAATAACATTTAAAAAAAACAATCCTTTAGGATTCGTAAGATTGGCAATCATCTATTTTGCAACATCCACCTTACATTTCTACACGCATTTTAGTGTTCATCCCCGTAGCATGTTTTAAGACCCATTTCACTTATTTCTTGGCCCAAACCTATATCACTAGTGTGTTTTATACCATCCACAGACCTATTTCTATGTCTAGAATCAACACTCAAAGTCTTGGGTCAAAATTCTATTAATGTTTAGAATAATATTAATAATGTGATAACGCAACTCCGTTTACACTTGTCTACAATAATCTTTTGTAACTACCTTATTTAAATGTAATTGTCGTCTTTATTCCTATTGAAATTATCATCTATTCTTATAAATCCTTCACCAATATAGGTTGAGATCTCTATGAAAGAAATCAAACCTCTTCTCATCTCTTTCTTTTATTCATACTAACATTGATATCAAAGCCACTATACAATCTCAAGAAAGTTGTTGGGAAGAGACGGTTGTAGGCATTTCAAGGTGGGTCATTGTTGCAGTCTACAAGAGAAGTCTACAATCACTAGGGCATGAGAAGTTGCAGAAAATCAAAAGTCTTTTATAAACATGGCCACCTTGAATGAGGTCATTTTTTTACAATAATGACCAAGAAAATCCCTAAAAATTGCAAGGAATTAGATTGTGTTTTTTGTAGCAATTCGCAGGTCATTAAGTCTAAAAGCTATGAGTTCTAAAGGTCACAAGGGTTGCAGGAGTTATAATGCAAGTAGCACAAAAATTAAATGTGAGGACAGAAATTTGAAGAAATTGAAGATGTAGGCAAAAGGTTTGTGAGTCACAACAAATCTACAATCATAGGTAGAAAATGTAGTGGGTCTACATTAATACTAATGTAGTGGGGCATGATACAATTTTGTAGAAGTCACGAGTTCCTTCAAGTTTTTTAAAGCCAAAATTGTGGCATTTTCTTCCTTGTTTCAAAAACTGAGATGCAATCACAAGTATTTTTTTCCTCTCAATAGAATATCACTTCCACAATAGCCAAACACATAAACAACTGAAGTATACCTCTTATAAATGATATAAGGTGCTGATACAAGTCTGATACTACTGTCACACTGTCAAATCAGACTGATACACTCTAGAAACACACCCCCAACAATTGTCGACAAAACCCGGATGCACACAACTCCAACTAGGACTAAAACACTAATGCAAACATACTTATTTTTCCTTAGAATCAATGTAGATCAGACCTATGAGACATATTATACTGCTGCAGGTCTGATACAAGACATAATGGCTGCCAGTACACACCCCAAACAATTGTAGACAAAACCCGGATGCACACAACTCCAACTAGGACTAAAACACTACTGCAAACATACTTATTTTTCCTTAGAATCAATGTAGATCAGACTTATGAGACATATTATACTGCTGCAGGTCTGATACAAGACATAATGGCTGCCGGTACCTAGGTAAAAACTCATGTAAATTGCCAAACTAAGTTACCGGTTCGGTTTCGGATTCGATGATTCAGTCCGCAGGTTTGGGCAAAAAAAAATTCGGGGTTGGGTTCATTTTAGGTTTGTTAATACAAAAACATATAAAAATCAGAAATACATACATATTTACAACAATAATAAAGTTCTAATTACTACACATAGCATCATATATTGTATAATAAACAAAACCACCATAAAAATAAAAAAACATTAGAATGTCAATTAGTTAAACTCGAATGCCATGATATATATATTATATATTAAAATTAACTACATTGTTGCATTTCTCCTTGTAGGTAAGCATCAAGTAACATCAGGAAAGATCGTCCAATTGGATGATGATATTATAGATGAAGACTTGTACGGAAACTTGGACTTGGAGAGTACCTAGAAAATCAAATGAATTCAAGGGGATTTTGAGGGAAATCCCCCAACAAGGTCAAGGGGCAACATCCCTCGTCGGGGTTTTGGGGCAGTGCCCCCAACGAGGTCGAGGGGCAACGCCCCTCGTGGGGGTCTGGGGGCAACACCCTTGGTGTGCTCCCTATTGCAATATAGGGCGGGGTTGAGGAGCAGAGCCCCTGCCACCAAGCCCAAATTAAGTCCTCCAAGACCACACAAACCTTCATGGCGTACATCATTTTGAATTCATAATGAGACCCAAATTAAGACCATCAAAGCCACACAAACCTTCATGGCACACATCATTTTAGGGTTTCGGGGGCAAATGAGACTTTCTAGAGTTCAAAAAAAGTCAAAAAAATAAAAATTAAAAAATGAATCTACAAAATCCACCCAAATTCTACCTGGGTTCGGTTTGGGTCCGTTAGGGACGAACCCACAGGCTGTGGGCCGGACCGGAGCTAGACTGGACCAGGATCAGGGGGTTTCACGGGAAGAACCAGTATCTTAGTTGCCAAACTCCAAACAGCAGATAACACAATATTAAACACACCAAAAGCATGTCAAAACACATCAAAAATCTCCATTGAAAAAATAGCTAGAAATCAAACTCAACTTTGCAACACAATTGTGAATTCAGGATGAAATCACCAAATCTAGCGAAGAGGGTTTTCATCCCTGAAACTGGTATTCAAAGAAGGATTTTGTCCTCAAGAAATATAAAGAACTTTGTTCTTGCTTAGAGCACAAGAGAAAATGAAATAAACAATAACCCATCTTCTCAAGACCTTGTTGGATGTTGAGGTTGTGTTGCTGATATGTGGTTGTCATTGATGTCAACACTATTAGCATTGGTGATTTTGAAGGCTGTATATGTCAAGGATATTGAGAAAATTGTAATAAACATATTGCAGGCAGCCAGTGAAGTTGAGAAGATCAGAGTGATGAAAAGTTTTGTACATTGATGATCAAGAGGTGCACACTAAAGGGTTTGTTGCTGAGCTTATCTAGTATGTTGTCCAAAAATTTTAGTGGTACGCATCAAGAATTGAGGAAGTTATGAAGTTCAGTGTTCCTACAGTTATTCAGTTACTGTAGCAGGTGTTTCTGGAAGATGAGATTGCAATTCTGGTGAATTGAGTTGTTGCGTATGTTTCTGAGGTGTTCAATGATGTTTCTAGATCGTGCTCTATCAGTGTGGTTCGTCCGTGTTGATTGGCGTGTTCGTGGTTGAAGATTTTTCCTTGTGTGATTAAGGTTTTCATGTTCTTGGCCAACATAACGGTGGTAGCATGTTGCGGATCCTTATGGATTAATATTTTATTGTTTGGCGTGTTCGAGGATGTTGATTTAGGTCCTCACTATGCTGTGACCGACTTAGGTTGGTGTGCATTAAGATTTGTTCATGTATTGAGGCCGACAATCGTAATTAATTCTTTATTTGTGGCCGACAGAGTTGTTGATGTAAATCCGTGTAGTGGATATATAAGAGTGTTTGTTTACTCATTTTAGAGTATGCTCGGTGAATCTATGTGAAGTATATGCAAGATATGTGCGAATAAAGATTAGATTATTCGAGTGCAGAGCAGAGTGTGAAGAAGATTGAGCGAAGAGTGAAGAAATGTTTTTGTGCCTAACCGGAACTGTACTCAAGCTTTTGTAGAAGCTAATTTCTCAGTTCAACCACATTAGATGGTTTTAATCTGATTGTCTTATGTAAGGCAGTGAGCCTTCCCTTTGAGCAATGAGCTCTAGGCAGTGTGCCTGAATGCATGTGCATTCCCTATTCATTTCTTTCATTATACTTCTAACAGGGTATAATCTTGTGGACTAACATCCACCGTGGTTTTTCCCCTAATGAGGTTTCCACGTATAAAAATCTTGGTGTTTATGTGTCTCTGATGTGATGTTGATTTATGCTTGCACTGTTAATTATCAGATCTGAGATTAAAAGTTGTTTAAGGTTGAATAAGCTTAATTTTTGTAACAACTGATTCAACCTCCCTTCCCCCCCTCTCCTCTCCTCAGTTGTCTATCCTTGTTTTGCCAAAAGACCTAACCTCCTTTTATAGCTTTTTTGCTACTTTTTTAAAAAGCGGTTTTTTCATTTATTTTTCCAACAAATGTTTTTTGCTTTTTCATCGTTTTTTCCAAAAAAAACATTTTTTGCTTTTCCATTGTTTTTTTCTGAAAAATCATTTTTTCCTTAATATAAAGTGTCCTTACGACCACTTTTCATCACCTTGAGCCTCACAACACTTTATCTACACACTTTAAACACCTTTTCAAATAATTAAATGTAAGTTGCCAATTAAAATGTTAAAAGGTAACTTTTTGACAACTTAATTATTTAAATTATTTTCTCTTTTCCCATGACAATTAGCTTATGGAGAAACTTTGGAAAATAAACTAATGGCCAAAGAATTGTTAGTGTGCAAGAAGGGGGCATTACAGACAAGCTGCAAAATTTCCTAATGACTCTATTAAATACAATATGAATTGCTTTCACCATTTATTCCTTTTCAAATCTGCACCTACACAATTAAACAATGAATTTTAGGTGCCCTTTGAATCAACTCTACAATTGCAAAGATCCATTGTGGTGGTTTTAGGGTTTTTGACTCGTTTCATCTCTATTGCTGCAACCAGCATACAAATTCAACACCTACAATAATTCAATCAAAAACATTAATGTTGTCATGACTGTTGTAGCATTGATTTTCACTTGCACTGTGAGTTTAGGGCACCAAAACAACTATTATACTTGTAATATCATTCAATATAATTGATGATACAGGGAATATTATGTAAAGAATAACTAAAATCAGATAGCCTGGAATTCAGATGAAATCTGTTGGACAAACACAAACCTGTTATGACATAAATTAAATTAAAGCAAGCCACAGAAAACAAAGAAGAGTGATATTCGAAAACATAAAAAACAATACTTGCAGCAGTAACTTTCTTGATATTAGACTTGAGAGGAAGATCCAACAATCTCTGAGAAGAGATGTGAAACTATTAATCTCTGAGATTTAAATCATCAGCACTGATACTACAATGACGCATCTAAAGAAGAAGGGAAAGTAGCACCATTGGAAGATGGAGTGGTTGACCTTTCAATTGTTATTAAAATGTTCTGTCAGGAATGCTTCTCAAGGGACTCTTCAAAATGACCAACTTGCAGAGGCCATAATTTGTTTGTTATGGCTCCAGTCAGTGATTACAGGCACTCCTCAATATTTTCAAAATGATTGAGTTGGTCTGTCAGCAAAGGCCATTTCTGATAGATTGATTCAATTTCTTCAAAATTCCATTTTCAATTTTTCATAACTTGAGATCTATGGTTCCACATGGACTGATTTATTCTTTCAAATCCAATCAAAATAGCCTTCCAAACACATCAAACAACTATGTCACTATGGAACACCTCAAAGTGGTCAAAATCCTCACCATTTGCTAAGAAAATGCAAAACAATGTTTCAGCAGTGTTCTGGACCTCCTGCAATATTACCATGAAGTAACCAAAAACATAGACTGTCATCCAAATCAATTGGCCCTACTTGAGAAGCAGTGGCCCCATTGAATAAGTTCTAGTGTGAGCATTTCCTTTCTATTTGGTTCCCAGATAATCACATTCCTTGATGAACTGTTTGACCTGCTTTTAACAACCAGATAAAGTGGTATAATCTGATCACAAATGCCTTTGATTTATCCACAATTTGATCCATCAATTCTGGTTAGCAAATTCAAGATCCAACTCCAGGATTTCTAGTTGTTATGTTTCACCTAAGGTGTCCACAAAAGAGGAAATAAAATTAGAGGATTTGCATTTTAGAAACAAGAAGCAAAACTCCAATTCATGGGATCTCCGGCCCTCCCCTTTCATCCATTGATTGTTCAAAAATCAAGTGGAATTAAGACAAAATTGTCTAGAGCGGTTGTAAGGATCATAAGATATATGGATTAAGACAAATCTTTAGTAATGTGGGATTATTTCAAACACCAAGGATTTTCTGTTTTATTCATCAAGGTGTCCAACAACTATGAATTCTTAGGAGTTCCTGACATTTGAGTCAATTATGAAAACACTCAGGATGATTTGAAAGAACATTGTTTTGTCTTCACACAACATTTCTACACGTGCATTGACCACAGAAATCAGTCTCTTCTTCTTGTGAAAGGGTTTCCATACAACCTATCTTGTATTCAGAGATGAATTAGAATGTTTTTAGTAGAAAATTGTGTAGATTTTTTCGTATCAATGCTTCAGATCACACTCCTGATCCATCATCAAGATGAGGCCCAAAAAAATTTAAAATTCACAAGTGTGATTCAAAACACTAATACTAAAAATTTTACATATTTTTTTAGCAAGAGCATTCATTCTAATTCATTCACACGGACTGTAGAAATATATTTTTTTTGGCAAGAGCATTCTAATTCATTCACTTGGACTGTGGAAATATCATGTCTTTAATTGTATTCAACGATGTCAATGGGATTGGAGATTCCTAGGGCATTCATAGTGAGGGCAAGTTGATCTGCTAGAGTACACTACATGTAGCCCTAACAGATCAACTCACTCTCACTAGATGCAATGTGAGTATGTTAACCAGGTGCTATGTAACAACGTCAAACTCACTAACTGTGATGTGCTTAAAAAGACCAATTCATCCTCATCGATGGAGAGACAAATGCCTTAGCCAGGTGTGATTTTCCGGCATCCAACTCATTATATGTCGTTCCCTAACAGACCAACTCGCCTCACCTGATGAAAAGAAGCTGCGTTGGCCTGGTGCGGCGTCCCAACAACCAACTCACTAGATGTGTCATATCTCAACTGATCACCTTGCAGATGCGGTGCATGTAATGTGGCCAGGTGCAAAGTCCCATCATACGACTCACTAGGTGTGGCGTCTCCCTACAGAGCACATGTATCCAATTGACGGGGAGTAGCGCACCCCAGCGCACAAGTTATCCAATACTGACATCTACGAGAAGGCCACAGGCAATTGAACTGCGGCCAACAGTTGGACAATGACTAGAAAAACAACCTTCAATATTACAAGTTGAACAAAAATTATTACACAGAAAAGTCCTCGCCGAGTCTTTCATTTCCAGAACTTTGCCGTCCAAGTACTGGCAATTTTCCCAGCCACGAATTGAAAACACACCAAAACTCCAAAAACAAATCCGTTAAAAAGAATATTAAAGAACAGAGACCAAACCTTTGACTTTATTGCAGAAAGGGCAGGCCTCGTACTGGTAAAGAACAAGCTCCTTGGGAACCAATTCGTGCAGCGGTCGCTCCTTGGCAACAGCAGTGGAGAAGGAGGACGAAGCCGCAAAGGAAAAAGATATTGCACCCGCCGCCACCAGAGGCCCCCTCGACCATTTCCTCTCCTCTCCTTCTCCGCCATTGAGGCCTCTCGCAGGTAATGTGGAAAACGCTCTGCTGTATTGCGATTGTGTTAATTTAGCGAGTCCATCGTTCTGTATTCGAGAGGCCACTATACCTGATCTAACGGATTTTCTGAGGAGAGAAGCTAAACCCTGAACCCTCACGCCAGACATTTTTCCCTTTGAGGAAGGCAAATATTTTAGCTTAACTTTCGAGACGACTTACAACCAACAGACGTTTTATAGGTGGAGATTTGTCTGAGTGTTCTTTTTTCGTTGTTTGTGTGCGAGGGTTTTCTACAGCTTTTATCCTACGTGGTTCCTTCTCGTCTTTTTCTTTCCAAGCCACGTGATCGTTTCTATTTATTTAATATTAGTAGCACTTATATATATAATATACAAGATTATTTTTGAAATTTTTTTAAGTTTAGTTATTTTATTTAAGCAAAATATATATATATAGAGCATTTATTGATGGTGAAGTGAAGATGTATGAGCATACGTGCAAGTGTAGGTCTTTCAAGTTTTAGTTAGGACGGACTTCACCTTTTGTGATTTAAATCCTTTAAAATAATATTTTCTTTATTCCACATACTTGTAATTAAAACATTAAAAATGATGGGAGAGACTTATCATTTATGATGATGGATGCATGATACATATACATATCTATGAACTATAAAAATTAATTTCATGAAAATTTTGAAATGTGTGTTAAGTGGTGCTATAGAATTAATAAATTGGATGACAAGAAATAAAATTTAATAAAAAGATCAACGGAAGATAATTTCTCAAAGATGGATGCCACATGAGAAATCAATCAACTAATTAATGAATATTATTTCTTTAAATAATTTTTTGTTTATGTGATTTATGTAGATATTTATTTATGCTAATTTAACTGCATATTAACAAAGGTATAATAAATAAAATGTAATATATGTGTATATATGTGTATGTGTATGTGTATGTGTATGTGCATATGTAGACACTTAAAAAATATCTTAATATCACACACTCGAATCTAATATACTAACACCATTTCATCCTAAAATTCATTATCAATTCATTTAATTGATAAATTAGCTTAGTTATTTAATTAATTGTGTCATTTTCATCTATTAATCTAAATAATTTAATTAGATTAATTCATCCCCTTTCATGCTAACATTTCATCCTATTAAATTAAATACATCAAATTATTTAATTTAAATCCCTAAATCCTCTTATTTAATTAAATAACCCTAAATTGGGTTATTTAATTAAATATCATAACACTTTCCCCTTTTTCATTAAATCGTTTATTTAATGAATATCATTTAATTCCCCTAATTTGCATAAATTAAAACTTTACGTAATTATCAAATTATTAATAAATCTAATCTTCCCATTTGCAAGGGAATATTCCAAGAAAATATTCCTTTTTTGCACATTCTTCCAAAAAAGGAATATTCCTTCCCCTTTTGCACATTAAAACTTTATTTTAATTTGCTAAATATCTAATTTTCTTCACCCATGAGAATATTCTTTTTCTTCATTCATTTGAAAAAAGAATATTCTTCCTTATAACAAACTTGCAAGACTTCATGTGCAAGTTAACTTACAAAACTTGTTGTGCAAGTTTTGAATGTGTGTTTGTTTGGAAGAATATGAACCCTTGATTTTTTTCTTGATCCATGTGATCATTGATTCTGATGAGAATCCATGATCCATGTTTCATCTCTCGTCCATTTTTTACCATTGATTAACCTTTTTAATCTTAACCCTTCATTTCTCATTTGCTCTCCTATAAATAGGTCACTATTTGGAGACAAATGGATCCATCTTTTCACAACAAACATATGTTGTTAAAATCACTTGCACTTGCACTCATATTTAGCACTCATTTAGCATCATTTTACTTGCATATTAGTTTAGCTTCCATTAATGGCTTCCATGGTAACATAGATGCATCCATTTAGATTATTTGGTAATTAGGGTTTCAATATTTTTTAGCTTAAACTCCATTTAGATTAGCTTTGCATACATCCATATCGATTATCTCAGCATAAAGCATGTTAAAATAGCTTACATCATGTTTATTTAGCTTTAAATCATGTTTTCATACCCATCTATCATCAATTTTGTTGATTCTCTTCAATAGAACCGATCGAAACAAGCTCATTATCTACGAGATTGGGAAAGGGTCGTCATTCCATATCAATGCGACACCACTCCCCCAATAGGATAAATTTCAATGGATTATAATAGACGTTTCTAAAGCTTTTGTAGTTTAATATGTTAATTTTTAATGGATTTCTAATTTAGTTTGTATTGACTGATCTTATTGGGATTGACATTCAGTGGCTTGAATATGCTTTGTATCCTCATGGATCAAGTGTAGTCAGCCCATATTAATTCATCGATCACAGCATGTGTATGTGTATGTGTGTGTATATAAGTACAAATAAAGTATACATATATATATGTATATGTATATATACACATGCATGTGTATGTGTGTGTGTCTATATATTGTAAGAGAGAGGGACCATCCACTGCAAGGCTTTAGGTCACAAAAGGCCAAGAGCGGAAAGGCTACCCTAACTTACCTCCATTCAAAGGAAGGTTAGGATGAAAAAGATGAGAATGATGAGGACTATATGTCTTTCGATCACTCTACGATCCCTAGAGTTGTAGGAAGACCAGATGAGACGCTTTTCTAGAGTCAACTTTGTGTCTCAGGTAGCTCTTTGTTCGAGGATAGAAACGTGATTCTAGGACGACAGCACGGCATGCTAGTGTCTCACAAGTGTGTTGGCGTCTGCATGGCCAGAGAACCAGAAAGACGAGGTTGGAATCCTGAGAAAGGACTGGTAGTCGATTCTAACAGCTTCGGGAAGCAAAGAACAAGATTAAGAAGAGAGAAAAGTAAATACGAAAGTGATAAAAGAGGTATATTACCAAGAGGGTGACGAAGATGATCTTGTAGAATATCCTCCCCATCAGCTTGCTTCAAACTCTCTCCACCTGCACATAATAAAGGGAGAAATTGTTGGGGCTGTATAGGGGCCTGCCTCAGTCAGACCCCTGTCTTGGTGTTTCCACCTCCACAGACAACCAAGTTTGGAATGATAGGAATAAAGATAAAGAAAGAAACTACAACCTACGTAAACACAAAACACTTCAAGCAGTACGTGCTTACTCAATCGAAAAATGATAGGAGATATTAGAGGAGCTTACCACTTCGTCCAAAGCACTCAAGGCTTGTGGAGGAGAGAACGAGAGGGACTCAAGCCTATGTTGTCATGGTGTTTGTCCTGTGCTCGCCCTGTCGGAGTGATGGAGTAGTGAATTGCTACAATGGGGTGAAGGGTGCTGCTACAAAGCTTGTGAATGCTTGAAAAATGGTGGAGAAAATATGAAGGTATGGATTCAATATCTTGCCAAACTCTATCCAAACTTCTACTGAAGCCAACTATGGATGAAAGAGTGAAGATTATGAAGGAGAACGTGAATAAAGGCCATATTTGGGTAAGTCACCCAAAGAGGGGTGTTACACTTTGACTTCCAATCGAAAGTGTAACGTCTCTGCAGTCTCCAACTGTAGGAATATGCTAGGGACGTAAGCGCGTCGTGCGGACATCTACGCGTCGCGTGGGCATCCCTGACAGAAACGCCCCCACCGACACACAAACAGGGTACCAAGTGGAATGCAAGCAATGGGCTTAAGTGGAATTAAACCTCCGCTTTCAATTTTCTAAAGTGTAAAGGGGTAAAAAAGGAATTTGCGTTAGTGGTGCAAATTCACATTCATACATATATATACACATACATATAGATACACGTGCATAAATATATATACATGCACACATGTGTGTGTGTATATGTATGTATGTGTATTTACATGTGTATACATATATTTGTACACACACACACATATATACACATGTGTGTGTGTGTGTATTAAAGAATCAAATTGTCATGAGGCCTAAAAGTTAAAAGAAAAGGGAAGTAGTTGTTTCTATATAAAATGCACAAATGCACATCATTTAGACATTATTAACATTGTTTGGCACTGAAATATAAACATGTGATTTTGAAATATATCACTTTATTAAAACTAAAGTTATGTTATTTATTGACTTCCAACATAATAAATTGTGAAATAAGTATATTTTTAGAAAAATAATGGAAGTTTTAATTAGAAAATGTTTTAAATCAGCTTATTTATGAAAATGTCATGGGTCAATGAGAAAGAAAAATTGTAGGTGTTTGGGAAGAGAAACCATTTCTATTTAGTAGAGTTTGTAGACAAAATTCTTATGAAAACTATGAGTCTAGTTCAATAATGAATCATATAAATTGTTGTGCTTGCATTTGTTATCAATAAATTATGAATGAATGGAATGTTATTTCATTTGATATGTGAAGAAATGCACATATATGTGAAATGGATAGTTATTGAATTGATATTCTAACTATGGAGAAATATTATGTGCAATGCATATTTTGTTGAACTACTAACTACCGTTGGAATGTGTTAGTTTGATGCAGGTATATGTTCAATCCTCCAAGTGTGAGGGGAAGTATCACTCAAGAGAAGATCTTGGTCGGGTAACTAGTAACGTTTACAACCTAATTGAGCTTATAAGCACACTCACAGTAGAATGGTTGAGTCAAGTTATTACGTTGGGAGTTGGTAAGTCAACCTTAGTATGAGTGTTTGCATTAGTAAGGGTCATGATTACTGTTGAATGCATGCTTGGATGATGTTTATATGTTTAGAGCTTGTGAGTTCTTTTTTATATTACTATGCTTGTATTGATGAGGTGAACACATGTGGGATGTATGTATATGTATACATATGCATGTTGATGTTGATGTTAGGCCATACACATGAAGGAACACGAACATGAGGGTACATAGGTAGACATACCTATGCACACTTATGAATGAGTTATTAATGAGCATGGAGTTATCGAATGGACAATATGACATGAATGTGTATATGTATTTGTTATCACAGAATCTAGTAGCGGTCAATCCACAAATAACCCCCCTACGAAACCAGTTTGTTTCCTAGGCCTATGTGTTTCAAGCATGCAAAACGAGGCAATCTTAAATTGTCCTTGATGCGTGGTCTCCGATCTCACCTAGTCCATGTGAGTGACAATTGGCTCAAATTTCAAGACTAAAATATTTACAACTCCCTTTCACTAGGAGTTAGTCATATTTTTTTATGTTTTTGGTGCTCAGGCGGTGATTTTCACCACCTTTGCACCTAATTTTTGTCTTACCCTTTTTGGTGCTCAAACGGTAATTTTCACCGCCTGTGCACCTAACTGACGTTTTGCACATTTGGTGCAAAGGCGGTGAAAATCATTGCCCAAGCACCTAATCGTTGGTTAACTTAAGTCATTTGTGGCACATTTAATGTGCACGATTTAAGTTGTCTTTGTGTTTATTTGCTCGTCAATGGGTTATTTTCGCATTTGTTTCTTGTACCTATCGCTCCAACGATTCTTGTTTGCTTTCCTCAAGTTTGGATCTTCATTTCTTTGCACCAACTCACGGATTTTGCTTCAACCTCTTCGTCATCATCTGGTTGTCTTTGTTTGAGGTATGTACATTGTGTTCTTCCTTTCTCTTTGTCAGTCATCCTTCTTTTTATTCTTTGAATGCTTTCTTTCTTGTTTATGAACACCATTATTCAGGATTATTATCAATTCGTTGGTCTATTCCTTTTCTTTTCAAACCTCACACCCTAGCGTCAGTTTGTTCCTCTCATTGAAACCCTAGCAATTTTGTTTAATTTCCAACCCTCGTGTCATGGCAAAGAAATTCTCCGCCTTTACACATGCTACAAAATTGATTTTTTTTATGTCAAGGCGGTGAAAAATCACTGCCATGACATCAAGACACCTATACTATCAAAGTGTCTTGGCGGTGATTGTCACCACCATGACACTCAAACTCATGGAAATGTCAAAGTGTCATGGCGGTGATTTTCATCGCTAAGACACTCAACTCTCCTAACATCTCGGTGTTAAGGCGGTGAAAATCACCACCTAGACACTGCGATAACAAACCTTAAGTGTTAAGGCAGTGAAAATCAATGCTCTAACACTTAGTTTCACTTAGTTTTTTTTCTTATTACTTTTTCGTGCTCGAGAGGTGATTTTCACCGCCTGAACACCAAAGATCATTACCTCTTGGTGTCGAGGTGCTGATTTTCACCACTCAAGCACCAAAATTTGTATTTTTTCGATAACACTCCAAACATGTATTTTCTTCACTTTAACTTCCGCCTTGCCATTCACGCTTCATTTTTCATGCCATATTGCCAAATCCATAGTTGCTCCATATTGCCTGCTCGTTTCACATTTCCCCAAGTCGCATATCTTTCCTAACACCTGTGGATCCATCACAGTTAACTTCAAATTTCATCAGGAGGTCTTCAAAGGTGGGAAAACATCAGTCTCGGCTTCCCTAAATGATAGTTGAAATGCCTCCATCATCTCCTAAAGGAAAAGGAAAGATGAAGTATAAATACCAGGGTGTTTTCCCTCCAATTGTGGTGTTATCTAAAGTAGACGAAATCAAGGATACTGAGATTGGTCACCAAGATCTGGAAGATCTCATGAAGAGGATTCAACAAAGGCCATGGGATGAAAATCTAAAGGCCATTGGTCACAGTAATCTCCATCTGGTATCTACCTTCCCAACTTCTACTCATCATACTAAATTTGTGCTTCAAGTTGCAACACATTATATTCGAGAAGATAGAACTATAAGAGATTTTGCGGGTCAAGTTGTGATGAGGTTCGATGGTGAATTTTTTTATATTGTTTTCAAAGTTCAACACATGGAAGAATATACACTTGTCACAATTTAGAAGGCTCGGGAGATTTTTGATAATGATTCAGTCAGGGCTAAAACATTGATTAACACACAACGGTTAAAGACTCCTAGACATGTTGTATCTAGATGGCCTAAGGGACTTCCTCAGAGTGATTTCAAGGAGGATGTAAAAGACATGATCACCCTTTTAAGCAGAGTGAAAGGCTTACCCGAATGTTCTCATTTTCAATATTCGATGTACTAATACGTTTGGATAATCAGAAGGAAGAAAGTGCATATTGACTGGGGAACACAGATCAACGATGAAATCCATGAAAAACTAATTAATGTTCCCACCACTCTAAAATTCTATATGACCTCTTATTTGGTGTATGCGGCTCTGGTGATGAGGCAATTCCTGGGTTTGTTTACTAAGGGGAACAAACACTCTGTCTCGGTATATGACTATTACTACCAATTGAACTTGAGAGAAAGCTTCCACCATTTCATGAGGGTTACAGATGCTTTATTTGCACCTTTGTTGTTCACTTTTGATCCTACTCTAGAAAAGAAAAGAATATCAAATGAAGCCTACAAAGCAGTCAGCAAGGTTGGATGTGTCTTTTTACAGTTCCCAACCTTTACTTATATAAGAGTAGGTTGTTTCACTGGGTGCCCCTACATGCTACCCAGGTATCCCTCAGATAAACGGATCCTCATGGAGTTGTGTAGATAGTTGATTTCTGTACACAAATAATGATAGAGGATACATAAACCAGGTTTCAAATTTCCTCTAACCATCAACAAGTACACTATCAAAAGTATACAAAAGGCCAAGAATGTTGCAACAGAAATGAAAATAATGACTATTAAGACCTACATGTATAGGTGTGACTTTGACTATCGAGATCTAAAGAAAAAACTCAAGAAAGGTCACATCCATGTTTACCATTTTGAAGACATATGGGCAGATTGTAGAGATGAGGAAGATGTCTGTAAGATGGATTATTGTATATTGACAATTGATCAGATCAGGGCCCTCAGTATAGTTGACTTTCCTGAAGACTTCACTGGTCCTGGAGACATCCTAAATTCTACTTATGATGATGAAATCACCACGAAGCCTTTACCTCAGGTACAATGGTCAAAGAAAGAATGTATTTACATGAGGGAAAGGCTAGCTCCTATTCTACATAACACAGTAGAGTGGATTCACAAGCATGCCTATCAAATGAAAGATTTTAAAACTGATTCAGAGGCAGAACCTCCCAAAGAAAAATCCAGTCAACGGCCAGAATCCCACACCAAAGATAAGTAGGCTGTGACTCCTTCATCTTGAAGAGGACCAAGAATCAAATTTACTGTGGGAAAGAATATTGCATAGACCATTGAGGAGGATGAGACAAGATCTAAAATGCCACATGTAGAAGGAAAGGATCTTGTTTCCGAAGAGTTGTCCTCAAATGAAGAAGGAGGAGATACAAAGTTGGAATCCGGAGAATCAGAAAGTGAAGAGTTTGAGGAAACACAGTCAAATGAAGAAGAAGAACAATCCCCAGAGGAATCTCAAGAAGAAGTTGAGAAGAATTATGAGGAAGAGCTCCATCAGGATGAGCAAATTTTATCCCCTCCTCGAAATGAGACTGAAGATATTCCTACATCTTCACCAGGTCGTGCCAACATTCCTCACACTCCTCCAAAAACCAAGACTTTGTTTCCTCCTATTCCTTCTTCTCCTCCTCCTACTATAGTAACAAGAGTAGAAAATATTTCTTCCCCACCTGTAGTATCAACCATGTTGGCTTCTTCTACAGTTGACACAACCTATTAATGTTCTATCCAGTTCATCGGTTTCTATACCCAACTTGTCATCCCCATCTTTTAACATTTCCTCTGAAGTTGAATTTAACAAGTTCATGGATGAATCTTTGCAGAGTCAGCTTGGCGTACAAGTTACCTGGCCAATAATGATTAATACAACACTTATAGTTACAATCCCAACCATATCTTAGGAAGTCACGGCAGCTCAAGAATTGGTAGTGTCAGCAGACATATATACTTCCTCACTCCCTCCTTGGTTGGTATCATAGGTTTCTAAGAGGAAGAAACAGATGATCTCCCCTGATGAGTTGTACCTTGAAGAAATACCTCTGCCAAAGATCAAGGAGAAGAAAAAGGCTAAGGTTCTTTCGAGACTTCATATTGATAAAGCTAGTCAAAAGTTTGTTGAGGTAGGTTTTCCTCTACAACAAGAAGGCGATATAAGTATGGAGGATTACACTGTTCAAAGAATACAACTTGGGAAGGTAACCAATGAAAGTGCCAAAGTAGATGCCCAAGTACTGTTGGAAGCCCTTGTGGGAATGCTTGACAAGATGGAATAAGCCAAGAATCTATACAAAGAAAAGGTTGAGCGCTATGCAAAAATCTTGAGAAACATGGCAGGATCTTCTACTGGTGATACCCAAACTATGACCTTGGTGAATGTTGAAGAACCGGTGGTAAAAAAAGTGGAGAAGCTTGCATCTTAAGGTAAAGTATTGTACGATTTTATTGATGAAATCTTATATCACGGTTCAGAGGTTATCACTGTAGCAAGTGACAGAAATGTACAAATAGCCAAGCTTCAACTTGAGTGTGATAAAGAGGAAGGTTTACTATCCAAGGAGCAACAAGAAATAGAAAAGGGCTTATCATCATGGCTGCAAATGAAAGAGCCCAAACTCAGCAAATTGGTGAAGAATGGGGTTATTCCTGACAAAGATAAATATGTGGAGGTGAAGGAATCACTAAAGCATAGAATATAGGTAATAAAGTCTTTGACTGATGATATTCAACAGGTAGAGGAAAGCGTTGAAGGTTATCATGTTCTTCTGATAAATGGAATGGAGGAGTTACCAAGTGATCTCCTTGATGAATATCATACCTTTCTTCCTCTCAGTGAGATAATATGAGTTTTCAAAGAAGTCGTTATGAAGCAGGTAGATGATAAATATTTTTCAAAGAACACCATGCATAACATATCTGATATACAACTATCACTTGATTGTCTCAAAGCTCATCTACAAAGATGCGAGAATATTTGTTCGTCTGCCAAGAAAACAATCACCAAAATACATACTCTTGTAGATTAAATGGTTGGACCAGATGAAGCATTCCTTCAGGAGATTGCAAAGAAGTATGAAGACTTTCGCGCCCAGAGCAAAGTACAATAAGGTCTTATTTATTTCTCCAGTGTTCATCAATTTTGATGCTCCTTACTATGCATATTGTAAATAGTTTTTGACATCTTAAATGTCTTTTTGTAAAGTGTAATTACACCAAAAATATGAGATGTAATTACACAAAAATAATTTACATTTTGACTTAGTCACTATTAGGGTTTCCTATTTTTACTCAATTGATTTCCTAAATTAGCTCTTCCCTCTTTTCTATAAATAAGAGGGATTTCTATTGTAATTTTTACCTTTTGATATTTTGCAACGAAGTGTTGCCCTTTTGAAACAAGCATTGAAACTTTGTGTTCAATTTTGGGAAACTGAATTTAATCAATAAAGAAGGAAGTTGCATGCCAGACTTTGTGTTGGAATCAATTCTCTTTGGATTTGAGTAAGATTGGTGGTGATTAGCGATAATTATTTGAAGGTCTTCAAATAGTTCATGTAAACTTTGTGTTGCATATATTGTTTGAAGTTACTTTTATGTGTGGATACTTTGGTTGAAAGATCTACAAGACTTCCTGCTTGTAATCGTTCATGTTGTTCGAGGAATTGTTGCATCTAAGAAGACTTTTTGCTTCTAATGCAACAAACGATACGTCTTCTACAGATCCAACTTTGAAAAATCTACGGAACGACTTTGTGCCTTCGTGAGCTTTCCCTTTTCCTTTACTTTTGTTATTATAAATCACATCTGATATCTCTACGCTTTGCTTTGACAAGATAGAGATGTTGGCATTACTGCTTTTTGTCACGTTTCAGTTATTAGTTCTACAACTTTCAAATCGTGAAGCATTGTAAACATCTTCTCTGAAAAAAGAGAGAAGCATGAATGTAACACACCCCCCCCATTTCGTAAGTGTAGTGTACATTTTGTAAGTAATTTATTAGTTTTACTATAGCTTCTGTTAGTAGTAAGAAGGGTGCCTCCCCTTTCTGAGATGAGAGATTATATCTCACATAGCTGTGGCTGAAATCTAGATAGTGTAATCTATTGAAAAGTTGATTACATTATTTTCACCCAGAAGTTTTTTGGTGACTCCGTTGGTGAATGAATCACGCAACCTAAGCCTGACGCTTTCGATTGAAGTGAATATGCTTTCAAGTTTCTTATTGTATCTTGTATATTTTTCTCTATAAATCTTCATCCTTTTTCAGATCTACATTATGGCAGACTGAAGCTATACACGAGGTGTGAGGGCTCAAGGAGTTACAAATCCACTGTTTGAGGTGTTGTTGCAACGTAGTTTTCCTTTCACTCCTTCGCGAGCAAAGTCACCATTGCAAAGTACTACAAGTTTCCCTCTGTGAAAAGAAATATCTGCTCTCCCACCTGTTTGGTCTATTTACAAAAGATGTCCAACTCAAGTACCTATTGTGCAACCAGTAATGGCCGCACCACCTGTCGGACCATGGGGAAATGCTTTTGGCCCCCTTCGTTTGGTTACATCTTTGCATGATCTCGCATGTGTTTCAAGGAAACACCTTCAAAAATTCATTGGCGACGACAAACAACACCCTGATGAACACATCGCTGCTTTCTACATTATTTTTGGCGTTCTCACCATTGAACATGAAGATGTTTATGTGAGGTTGTTCATCGAATCCCTCCAAGGGGTTGTTGCAGAATGGTTCTACACTCTTCCTAACGCTTCAATCACTAGTTGGGCCACTCTTCGAACCAAGTTCGAGGAGAGATTCAAGCCCGTCGAAGACGCGCATGCTTTGTTAGCACAATTGACGACCATGCAGAAAGAGGCTCACGAACCTATGAGAGAATTTGTGGCTAAATTCAACAAGTTGGTGACATAGATCCCGTAAGATGCCAAACCAACGAATCATAACTTAAAGTGATTTTTCATCAATACTCATTTACCCAAGGTAAGTTTCCTCTTACGTAGGGAAACTCTTGCCAATGTTGAAGCAACACAATGATTAGCTATGAGCCTTGAAGATGACATGATCCTAGCTGGTGAGATCAAAACTAACTGCAACTCCAACTCAAATAAAAGGATGTGGGTGTCAGGATCTTCAGCATCCAATGCCATCACCCCTAACACCAATTCCAACTTTACAAATCCTATGGTGCAACGGTTGGCGAATGAGGTCCTCGCTTTGAAGAAGCAAGTTGCCAATAACAATATCAATTACAAGGACATGCCAAGAAGGACTTTCCCTAACTATGTCGGAAACAAGAATCAAAACCATCTTTTGGCGCCACAAGGTAGGCTCGCTCTTGAAGCTCCACCTACCAATGTTGTTACAGGATATTACGAAGTTGAACAAGAGAATAATGTGCAACGAGACTATCCTGAAGAAGAGAAGGCCAATCTTTTCCAAGAGGAAGAGATAGAATCGGCTGGTGACTCCAAGATTGGCTATTTACAAATAGCGGACGAAGAAGAGGAAGAAGACTTGGTGACAGACACTTACGTTGTTTTTACGCGACATCAACAAAGCCAACTTGATAAAGCTCAAGTTGCTGCTCCACCTGAAAAGGAAAAGCCACTCGTCACGATTGCCAAAATGGGATTCCTCTCCCTTGGCAACCTAAAAAAGCAGTAAATCCACAGGCAACTGCATCACGTCCCTCAACATTAACTCCCGCTGTCCCCAAAGCCAATCATCCGGTTTTAAAGACCAACATGCCTTTCATTAAACCGATTAGTGAAGTCACTACATCCAGTCTACAAAATTCTTTCCAAGCCTTTGACATCATTGATCATGTGAAGAAGACCAAGGTCCAAATGTCTGAGGCAAAATACCTCAAAGCTCATCCTGACCAATTTGACAGACTTATCAAATTTGTTAAGGATCAAGGAATTACTCCAACTTAGGATTCCCCTCGTTAAATTCCAGTTGCTCCTAAACCTAAGGCATTGCAGAATAATTTGGTATCCAATCGCCCAACTACGTCTGGATGCATCGACCCATATTTTATCTCCTTGTTGGTAAATGGTTTCAAATTGAGTAATTGTGACATAGACTCTGGTGGCTTTGATAACATGATGCTCACCAAGGTGGCCACCACCTTAGGCTTGGACATGACCAAGACTTTTAGTCATTGTTTCTCTACAAAAAATAAATAGGTGCCCTTGATCGATCAGATCAAAGATGCACAATGTGCATTTGCCGCATATTCGGATAAAAAGATTAAAATGATAGTCCTAGTGGCTGATGTATCGATGTCTTATGGAATCCTCCTCGAGCACAATTTTTGCAAAGATGTTGGGGGAGAATTAAGTATGCATATTTTTGAAGCTAAAATACCAGTAAAAGGCGTAATGCAAAAGCTAATTCTTGATAAGGAAGCAAAATTATCGGTGACCCAATCAAATGATCCAAGAGCCCAGATCCTATTTGAATCTTCAGGAGTGGGAACTTATTATCTTCAAACACAAGAGGTTGGTGAGTCTTCAACAACATATGAGTTGAAGAGTGTTGAATCTCTTTCCATAACAAATGAGTCATCACTAGATGATTCGTCAACATCAGATCCTAAAACTTTTCCACATGACGAGTTTCCATATTTTGACACCCTTAGCCTCAGTGATCTAAACGGCGTTTGGTTGTTGGAGTTCGACGGTAGCTGCTCTTCAACCGTTTCCGAAGCTAGGATGGTTTTCATTTCTCCTAACGAAAAATTCTTCCCTTTTTATTTCAAACTACAATTTGATAACACCAACAACACTATTGAATATGAAGCTTTGTTGTTGGGAATGCAAGTGGCATGTAAGAAAGGTATTAAAAACCTTCATGCAGAAGGTGATGCCGAGTTGATAGTATGTCAGGTGAGAAACCCGTATCAAACAAAAAATGATAGAATTAGGCATTATCACAATCTCATTTGGGATTTCATCGAAGAGTTTGAAGCTTTTGATATCTTTGTGGTGCCATGGGAATACAATGACAGGGCAGATTATTTAGCAATATCAACCGCACTCCTCATCCTGCACAAGGATTTTCAAGGTTCCACCTACACTATTGAGTTGGTTTTCCATCCAAGTGTCCCCGATAATTTGGAGAACTAGAAAATTTTCAACGATGATCATCAAATAATTGCCTTCTTAGAAAAGGCAGAAAACTTCAATGAATTATATTTCGAAGGGAGTGATTCTCCTTTGTGAGAATTTGTGTCTGATGTAGATCTAGTCACCAACGAAGAATTCCTACAACTTAAAGCAAACAAAATCCCTAAGGGATTGGTGTCTTTGGAGAGGCTCTTTGACAAACATGATCGTTACATCAAAAACCAATTCGTCGACTCTGATTCATCAAATGAGGTCGAGCAGTACAAGTTGGCGACTGAACGTGATCCGAAGATGGTAAACATTGGCAAATGTTGCACCACCGAAGAAAGAAGAAAATTCACCAGGCTACTACAAGAATATATGGATGTCCTTGCGTATTGATATGAAGACCTCAAATCTTTCCGATCGAAAGAGGTGCAACATGGTATTCCACTGAAGGTTGGAGCTTTGCCTTTCAAGCAAAAGCAAAGGCAATACAATCTGAAAATATTCAGAACAATCCTTGCAGATGTCCAAAAGATGTTGAACGCATGGATAATTTTTCCAATCCACCATTCAACGTGGATAGAGAATATTGTCCCAATACGCAAGAAGAATGGTGAGATTCGCATTTGTGTTGATTTTAGAAATCTCAACCAATTGTCGCTTAAGGACAATTACCCTCTTCCTGTCATGGATCAAGTTTTGTAGAATGTGACCGGATCCAAGATGCTCTCCATGTTGGACGGTTTCTCCAGTTACAATCAAATCTAAGTTACTTCAAATGATCAACACAAAATGACCTTCACAATGCCATGGGGTACCTTTGCATACCGCAAAATGCCTTTTGGTTTGATAAACGTCGGCGTTACTTTCCAACGTGCTATGGACATGGATTTCCATAATGAGATGGGAAAGTTCATTATAGTGTATCTTGATGACCTCACAGTATTCTCCAAAAAGCGTCACGAACATTGCAATCACCTTAGGAAAATCTTGGAGAGTTGTCGTCAACATGGCATTTCCCTAAATCCTAAAAGAGTCAGTCTTTGGGGTTATAGAGGGAAAACTTCGTGGTCACATGGTGTCTACCGAAGGGATTAAGATCGACTCAGAAAGATTCAATGGCATCAAATCTCTCTCCCTGCCATCGAGTAAGAAGGTCGTCCACTCCTTTTTCGGTAAGGTAAATTTCCTATGAAGGTTTCTCCCGGACTTTGCAGAAAAGACTCATCATATTGTACATATGATGGAAGGTAATACCACTTTCCACTAGACCGTGAAAGGGAAGGTTGCATTCGACAACATCAGGGAGGCAATTGCTCATGCTCCAGTATTGGTTTTTCCTAATTATACCAAATATTTCATAATGTACAGTTATGCTTTTGGGCATACACTTTTAGCTATTTTGGTACAGGAAAAACATGAAGGTTTTGAATCACCCATTGCATTCATGAGTTGCCCCCTAAAGAACTATGAGTTAAAATATTCTCAAATGGAAAAACACGCCTTTGTTGTTGTAGACATCCAAATTTGATCACTTCCATATGATCAAAATTGTCTACTTTATTCATTTATTTCATTAATAGTGATTAAATAATTTATTTAATCATTATTTCATTTTCTGCCTAAGGTTTCTAAAGTATGTAATTAAATAAATTAAATACTTTACCTTACCCCCTTTCCTTCTCTAAATTAAATAAACATGAAAAATTATTTAATTTGGTCATTTAACTTATTTGGATTAAAACCAATTTTTAATTCTTCCTTTTCTCTCTCCTTGTCACATTCTCCATAATCCTTTTCTAATCCGGATTAAATTAATTAATCTATGATTAGGATGTGCACCACTTAATCTTGATTAAGTGTCACATCCTCCATAATCTCCCACTTGGCTCTAATCTCTCATTAATTATCCTAATCCTGTGTTTGCACAACCTTAATCAGAATCATTAGCCACATTTGGCTTACCTTTTCTGGTCAACCTTCCCACCTACCATTTTTAGCATGGACTCCCTTCCCCATGTGAATTTTAATTCACATTTATTTAACCAAGGTTCCCCTCTTCCCCATGTGAATTTTTAATTCGCTTTTATCTTCCCAAGGTCTTCCTCATCCCCCATGCAAATGTGACATGTCATTTTACATGTGCCCAAGGCTTCTAGAACCTTGGACTTGTCACATCTCCCACATGTGACAAATGTCCAGCTTTTTGGAGACCTCCTTTTATCCAATGAACCCGCCATTGAATGTAAATTTTTAATTTACATTTATTTTTCCCACACACTTCCCCTTTTCCCATGGAGATTTTTGAAGAATTCTAAAATTCCTCAAAAGTCTCTTTCATCCTCATTTGGGGACAAGAAGTTCCTTTTTGAGGAAATCTTCTCATCCCCCAAGGTACCTCAAAGGTACTTGTCCTTCATCCACCTCATGTACTTCCCTTCCACCTCTTGTCCTTCTCTTCCACCTTATTTCCACATCACTCCACCCTAAGACATCTCACCTTCCACATGTCAAGATGTGAGGACTTGTGAGTCCTCAACTCACCATAGCCCTTCATCTTGATCTTTGTTGGATCAATCCCAACCATTGAATTCTCTAGAGAATTCAATTTAGCCTATAAATACCCCTTCAATTCCCTCATTTTAGGGAACAAGTCTTTTGCAACAAAACTCTTGCAAAATTGTCATTCAAGCTCTCATCCATTTTAGCACTTATATCATCAATCCATATTGCATCAATTCATCTTGTATCCATTCAACTTCATGGCCATCCAAGGAGCACACAATTCTTGAAGAATCAAAGGGCCAACCAAGGAAGGGGCAGCAAAGGAAAGGTATAACACACTTAAATCATCATCTGTTTTTATCTTACTCCTTTGTTTCACCATTTTCTTAAGCTAATCTTATTGAGGTGCCCTTTTATCTTGTTACTTCTCTTCACATTGCACTATTAGTTTTCTATTTAGCATCTCACATTAGGAGTAGCATTTTATTAGGATCACAGCTATGGTTAAGGCTGTTAAACATTTTTGGTTTTACATCCTAAATAGTCATGTCAAGGTCTTGGTTCCAAATACCACTATTAAATCTATTTTAACACAGCAAGAATTCAGGACAAAGAGAGGCAACTGGGTTGCCAAGATTCAAGAGTATGACCTAGAGATTAAACCCACTAAGCTGATATGGGGACGCGGACTATGTCAAATTATTGCAGAGAACAACCTTGATGAAGAAGTTTCAAAGGAGGAAGAAGCTTCAAAAAAGGAAGAAGATTCAAGCAAACTACCCCTGGTGTTGTTTGTCAGCATCACCGATGAGTGGTATTCTAACATCGCTCATTGTCTCACCTACGATGAATGCCCAAATAATTTGACATCAAAAGAAAAGAGGACCATCAAGTTGAAATCAACCAATTTCATCTTGTGTGACAATGGCTTATACAAGCGTGCAGTAGATGGCACATTTCTGCAATGTGTAGATAAAGAACAACAAGTAAAGTTGTTAAAATCATACCATGACTTGGCTTGTGGAGGGAATTTTTTCGCACCAGTTACTGCTCAAAAAATTTTGAGAGAAAAGTACTATTGGCCCACGCTCTTTCAAGACACTTACTCTTCGGTACGCAAATGCGAGCTATGTCAACAATTTGTTGGTAGGCCTAAGCTGACGGCTTTTCCATTAAAGCACGTTGTAATTCAAGAACCTTTCCAACATTGGGGAATTGACTTCATCGATGTTGTCAATCCATCATCAAGTGTCAGACATATCTACATCCTGACCGCAACTAATTACTTCACCAAGTGGGTGGAGGTGATTCCTACTAAGCACACAACTTCTGAGGTGGTGTGTAATTTCTTCAAAGAGAATATTATTTCCAGGTTTGGCGTGCCAAACAAAATCGTTGCTGATAATGATTCTACATTTTCATCAAATGAGACCATTGAATTATGTTTCGAGCATGGCATAACCTTGTCACATTCTTCTGATTATTACCCACAAGGTAATGTTTAGGCCGAATCAAGCAACAAGAATCTGGTGACCATCATCCGGAAGCTGGTAGATGAGAATCAACGTCTATGGCACAAGACTTTTAATGATACTTTGTGGGCAGACATGATAACTCCAAAACAAGCAATTAGAATGTCCCCCTTTCAACTCTTGTATGGGTTGAACATTGAGATCCCTATAACACTGGAATTTCCAGCCCTCAAGTTGGCGAAGGCTATTGAAGATGAGACCTTTGATAATTTTGTTGATAAGCATATAATGTATCTCTCTGAATTGGAAGAGAAGTGTGTTCAGGTTGCTGATCGCATTGCAGAGCACCAGGAACAAGTAAAGAAACTTTTTGACAAAAAGGCTAAGTCTCAAGATTTTCAAATTGGTGACCTCGTTCTCCTATGGGACAAACGGAGAGAACCAAAAGGTATGCACGAGGAATTTGACTCACTATGGATAGGACCTTTCCAAGTTCACTAGTTGTACGGTGAGAACAATTTCTTGCTAGCATACGGAGATGTGCGTCGTTCGCTCTTCCTCACAGCGGACAACACCTCAAACACATTACATAGTAAAGTGATGAGCGTTCCATATGTAAATATTTTTATTTTTAGTCTTTTGTGTCTTTTTATTTTTGTGTCGTCATCGTCGCTTGAATCCAAGCCCAATGGATGGATAAAGGCACTTGAATTTTGGAATTATTCTCCCTTCACTCGTCTGCGAGAATGACTGAAGAAAGATCCCAGTAGGAGCCAGTTGTTATCACATAATCTAGCAATGCTCGATCCACAGATAACCCCCCCTTGAAACCGGCCTGTTTCCTAGGCCTATGTGTTTCAAGCATGCAAAACGAGGCAATCTTAAATTATCCTTGACGTGTGGTCTCCAATCTCACCTAGTCCATGTGAGTGACGATTGGCTCGACTTTTAAGATTAAAATCTTTACAACTCCCTTTTACCAGGAGTTAGTCATTTTTATTTTTTGGTGCTCAGGTGGTGATTTTCACTGTCTTTGCACCTAATTTTTGTCTTACCCTTTTTGGTGCTCAAGTGGTGATTTTTATCGCCTTTGCACCTAACTTACGTTTTGCACATTTGGTGCAAAGGTGGTGAAAATCACCTCCCAAGCACCTAATTGTTGGTTAACTTAAGTCATTTGTGGCGCATTTAATGCATGAGATTTAAGTTGTCTTTGTGTTTATTTTCTCGCCAACGGGTTATTTTTGCATTTGTTTCTCATACCTCTCTTCCCATTACTCCAATGATTCTTGTTTACTTTCCTCGAGTTTGGATCTTCGTTTCTTTGCACCAGCTCGCGGATTTCACTTCAACCTCTTCGTCATCGTCTAATTGTCTCTGTTTGAGGTATGTACATTGCATTCTTCCTTTCTCTTTGTTAGTCATCCTTCTTTTTATTCTTTGAATGTGTCGGTCTATTCCTCTCACTGAAAACCTAGCAATTTCATTTTATTTCCAACCCTCGTGTCATGGTGAAGAAATTCTTCGCCTTTACACATGCTATGAAATTGATTGTTTTCGATGTCAAGGCGGCGAAAAATCGCCGCCATGACATCAAGACACCTATAATATCAAAGGGTCTTGATGGTGATTGTCACCGCCATGACACTCAAACTCATAAAAATATCAAAGTGTCATGGCGGTGATTTTCACCACTAAGACAATCAATTCTCCTAACATCTCGGTGTTAAGGCAGTGAAAATCACCACCAAGACACTGCGGTAACAAACCTTAAGTGTTAAGGCGGTGAAATCACTGTCCTAATACTTGGTTTTTTTTCTTATTACTTTTTGGTGCTCGAGAAGTGATTTTCACTACCTGAATGCAAAAGATCATTACCTCTTGGTGTCGAGGTAGTGATTATAACTGCTCGAGCACCAAAATCTGTATTTTTTCCATAACACTCCAAACATGTATTTTAATCACTTTAGCTTCCACCTCACCATTCATGCTCCATTTTTCATGCCATATTGCCAAAACTATAGTTGCTCCATATCACCTAATCGTTTCATGTTTCCCCATGTGGCATATATTTCCTGACACCTATAGATCCACCATTCTTGCAGTTAACTTCAAAATTCATTAGGAGGTCTTCAGAGGTGGGAAAACATCAATCTCGGCTTCCCTAAATGACAACTAAAATGCCTCCATCATCTCCTAAAGAAAAAGGAAAGATGAAGTATAAATACCAGGGCATTTTCCCTCCAACTGTGGTGTTATCTAATGTAGATGAAATCAAGGATATTGAGATTGGTCACCAAGATCTGGAAGATTTCGTGAAGAGGATCCAACAAAGGCCATGGGATGAAAATCTAAAGGCCATTGCTCACAGTAATCTCCATCTGGTATCTACCTTCCCAACTTCTACTCATCATACTAAATTTGTGCTTCAAGTTGTAGCCCATTATATTCAAGAAGATAGAATTGTAAGAGATTCTATAGGTCAAGTTGTGATAAGGCTCGATGGTGAATTTTTTGATATTGTTTTCAAAGTTCCACACATGGAACAATATACACCTATCACAATTCATAAGGCTCAAGAGATTTTTGATAATTATTCAGTCAGGGCTAAAACATTTATTAACACACAATGGTTAAAGACTCCTAGACATGATGTATCTAGATGGCCTAAGGGACTTCCTCAGAATGATTTCAAGGAGGATGTAAGAGACATGATCTCCCTTTTAAGAAGAGTGAAAGGATTACCCGAATCTTCTCATTTTCAAGATTGGATGTACGAATACGTTTGGATAATCAAAAGGAAGAAAGTGCATATTGATTGGGGAACGTAGATCAGCGATGAAATCCATGAACAATTGATTAATGTACCCACCACTCTGAAATTCTATATGACCTCTTATTTGGTATATGCGGCTCCGGTGATGAGGCAGTTCAAGGTTTGTCTACTAAGGGGAACAAACACTTTGTCTTGGTATATGGCTATTACTATCAATTGAACTTGAGAGAAAGAGAGAAAGCTTCCATCATTTCAGGAGGGTTACAAATGCTTTATTTTAACCTTTTTTGTTCACTTTTGATCCTACTCTAAAAAAGAAAAGAATATTTGATGAAGCCTACAAAGCAGTTAGCAAGGTTGGATGTGTCTTTTTATAGTTCCCAACCTTTACTTATATAAGAGTAGGTTGTTTCACTGGGTGCCCCTACATGCTACCCAGGTATCCCTCAGATAAATGGATCCTCATGGAGTTGTGTAGATAGTTGATTTTTGTACACAAAGAACGATAGAGGATAAATAAACTAGGTTTCAAATTTCCTCTAACCATCGATAGGTACACTATAAAAAGTGTATAAAAGGCCAAGAATGTTGCAAAAACAATGCAAATAATGACTATTAAGACCTACATGTATAGGAGTGACTTTTACTATCAAGATCTAAAGAAAAAACTCAAGAAAGGTCACAACCATGTTTACCATTTTGAAGACATATGGGCAGATTGTAGAGATGTGGAAGATGTCCGTAAGATGGATTATTATAGATTGACAGTTGATCAAATCAGGGCCCTCAGTACAGCTGACTTGCCTGAAGACTTCACTGATCCTGGAGACATCCTAAATTTTTCTTATGATGAAGATGAAATCGCTAAGAAGCCTTTACCTCTAGTACAATGGTCAAAGAAAGAATGTATTTACATGAGGGAAAGGCTAGCTCCTATTCTACATAACACAGTAGAGTGGCTTCATAAGCATGGCTATCAAATGAAAGATTTTAAAATTGATTCAGATAAAGAACCTCCCAAAGAAAAATCCAGTCCATAGCCAAAATCTCACACCAAAGATAAGCAGGTTGCGACTCCTTCTTCATCTCGAAGAGGACCAAGAATCAAATTTACTATGGGAATGAATACTGCACAGACTATTGAGGAGCAAGAGACAAGATCTAAAATGTTGCATGCAGAAGGAAAGGATCTTGTGTCTGAAGAGTTTTCCTCAGATGAAGAAGGAGGAGATATAGAGTTGGAATCTGAAGAATCAAAATGTGAAGAGTCTGAGGAAACACGATAAAATGAAGAAGAAGAACAATCCCCTCAGGAATCTCAAGAAGAAGTTGAGAAAAATCACGAGGAAGAGCTTCATCAGGATGAGCAAATTTTATCCCCTCCTCGAAATGAAACTAAAGATATTCCTACATCTTCACCAAGTCGTGCCAACATTCCTCACATTCCTCCTCGAAATTGTATTGAGCTTTGCTAGGGTTTTTTATTTTCTGTTGTCATCCTTGGCCCCTCTTGCATCATACTGTGCCTACTTCATAGGAAAAATTCTTCCTCATTGAGTACGATTGCATTTACTACGGTTTTAGGAGTTTATTATGCCTTCAACCGGCTCTAACCCAACATTTCTTGCTGGTGTTAATAGTTCATCGACGCAGTTCGATGGATCCTCCTCCAAACAAACGTCCTCAAAAAATTGTTCTAAAAGTCTTTCACAAGGTAAGAATTTTGATGCCCCAGTTGATATGATTTTGCCTTTACCAGGTTTTGATTATGCTTGCCAATGGCTTGAACAACACACCCTTGTGGGTTATTTTGATGGGAGGACTCCCCCTGAAAGTGTGCTGAAAGAATGTGTCAGCAAGACTTGGGTACCTCATGGGGTCTGCCTTGATATGGTCCAAAACTTGACTATAAGTTTTTTTTCTGTTCCGCTTTGCAAAAGTTAATCATATCCAGGCTATTTTAGGTCATGGTCCCTGGTATGTTAGGTCATCCTTGTTATTTTTTCAAGCATGGACCCAAGATTTTTCTGTCTCAGATGAAACCAAAATGCGGGTTCTGATCTGGATTGAGTTCCCTGGTCTGCCTTTGCATTGTGTGCCCTTCTTGAATCACATTGCTTCCTGTCTATGGAGGGTTGTTTGTATTGAGCCCGATAGGTTTTTCCAAGCCCGGCCTCAGAAACAGGTCTGTGTGGAGGTGGACCTATCTAAGGATTTGAAAGAATCTATGGACATTCAAATAGGAGCTATTAGGCACACCCAAAAAATCATGTATTTCAATTTGCCTAACACGTGCTATCGGTGCCAGTGAGCTGACCACAAGATCAAGGAATGCCATTTGGGAGTGCCTCGTACACCATCCTCATCATGAGATGTCAAAAAGCCCCATCATACAGAACCTTCTACTAAAGTTGAAACAAAGTGGACCACGGTTACAAACCGAAAAAATAAGCCAACTAGTTCTGGGTCGGCCCCCAAGGCCTCTAAACCAACCAAAGTTGTTTCAAACCCTTCAAGGAAGGGGACAAATCCTCCTTCTGGAGCTACTACTATTTCGATGCAACCCAGCTCAAAGGCGACGCCTCAACCTACGACTATTATGTATGCTCAACCAAATATTCCTCCCACAATGGGGGCTCAACGGCGGTCTTGCAGTCCGTCTCCACCGCCTAAAAAAGGAGAATATGTGCCAGAAAAGGGAAGGTTTTCACCCCCTATTCAGATTGGTTCAATTCCACAGGATTTCTTGAAGCATAGTTTCTCTTCCCTGGTTGAGGAGGAACTGGGTTCCAAAAGCATGGAAGAGTTTCATCCATAAATTTTCTTTCATGGAATGTTCGAGGTCTCACTGACCTCTCCAGAAAGTATTATTTTAGAGATACCTTACAAAAATACTCAAGTATTGAAGTGTTTTGTCTCCAAGAAGTTAAAATTTTAAGGTTTTTGCTTGCCTCAGCTTGTCATTCTATTTGGCCAGCCAGTGCTATGTTTTGCACTTTGCATGAAGCTAGACATGGTGAAGTCGTCACTCTTTTGTCTCGGTGTTTGCATTCTTGTGTTGTAGATCATGGGACCGATCCTTCTCAGCAGATAGTTTGGGTTCTCCTTAACATTCATAATCATTCCTTCATGATTATTAATGCCTATGCCTCTAATGATGTTGTGGAACGCTCTTTGTTTTGGCGTTGGATTGTTGATTCTTTACGAATCATCACCTAGTTACTCTATGGGGATTTTAATATGGTTGAGGTAGCGTATGATAAGGATGGCACCTTGCCCTTTCATTGGGCAGCTGGTGAATGGGACATGTGGTTTTACATGCGTAGTAAATTGGGGCTTTTTTATCCCAATATTGGCTACCGCCATTCTCATTCCCTCTGGCACACTTGGTGTAATTACAGGGGCAGTTCTAATAGATTTTTTAAATGCCTTGATCGTGACATGATCTCGGCACAAACCATTAGTGGATGTGACTTTGTCTGATCACTTCCCAATTTTTTTTCATATTGAATGGACTTCTTGTTAGCCTCGCACATGTAAAACTCAATTCTTCTTGAACACGTCTTTGCTCTGCCACAAGCCCACTCTAGCCCACATTCATCAAGTGTGGAATTTGGAGTGCAGACCAATCGGCCAAATAGTCTAGATTACCTGGTGGAATGATGCTATCACTCGTACTACTCGATTCTTGCACATTTATGGGTGCCAGTTAGCCATTTTTTGTCTGCGATCCTATGAGGCAACCACTGCTGACTTGCGTGCAGCTATGGAGGCTTTGGCGACCAAACCTTTTTCCCCATCGCATCAAGTCAGGGTGGTGGAATTAAGGCACAAAAAATAGGTGGCTGATAATTATGCTACCAAATCAAAGCTCGGCTGCATTGGCTTAAGATCGGTGATCATGCCTCTAAAGATTTTTTTTGGCACTTTGTGCCAGGCACTCATCCCGAAGCATCAAAAAAATTAAGGATGGCACTCGGGTGCTCTCTGAGCTCCCTAACATTCTCCAAGATTTTGTGCATCATTATGAGCAAGTTTTCACTGCACATGACTCCACACCTGTGCGACAACAAGCCCTTGAAGACTGCCTTGCTATTGTGCCACATAGGCTTTCTTCAGCCCAAATTTTTTTTTGTGATCAATTGTTGACAATTGACGATCTCAAGGAAGCTATTTTTTCTATGGTCGATGTCAACGCTCCTGGGATTGATGGCTTCCCTTGTGAATTCTACAAAGCCCTTTGGCAATGTGTTGGGCGTGATCTTCATCATGTCTATCTTGAGGCTTTTCAAACCAACTCTCTAAGCAATTTAATAAACAAGGGCAATATAAATTTCATACCTAAGCTTGGGGATCCTGAGGATATCTGCAACTGGAGGCCCATCACGCTTCTCAATGTCTCCTACAAAATCATTGCCAAGGCTCTGGCTCTGAAAATTCGCCATCTCTTGCCTCAGATTGTGCACCCAGAGTAGATTGGCTTCATCAAATCCAGGTTTATTCTAAATAATATTATTGTTGTTTGGGAAGGCATGGAGTGGGCACGAGGATCAAATAAAAAAGTTGTGTTCATCAAAATTGACTTTGCAAAAGCCTATGACCGCATTGAATGACCTTTCATTTTTGCGATGTTGCAAGCTTTGGGGTTTGGGCCCAATTTCATTTAGTCTGTTTGTATATTTTTTGTTGATTCCTCAGCTTGCATAACCATTAATGGCCGCCAATCTTCTACTTTTGGTCTTTTTTACTCAATCTGACAGGGGTGTCCTCTCACCCCTCTTTGTATGTGCTTGTGGCTGAGGGCTTTAGATACCTTCTGTCCCATTTTGTCTCTCAATAGCGTGTCAAAGGGATTCTTTTCCCAAACTCTCGGGAGCAACTTGTTAATGGCTACTTTGCGGATGATTCCTTTCTCACTCTCTTGGAGGAAGAAGAATTGATCACTGCTGCCCTTGATTATCTCAACACTTTTTTTATTGCCTTTGACTCTGCCATCCAATGGCACAAGACCTTATGTTATAGGCAATCTAAGTTATCCACTCCTGTGTGGCTTCAAAACTATAATTGGAAGTGGATTGGGCAGGGAGAGATTTCGGTTTTTGGGCATCAATTTCGCCTTCCATGCCTCTCCTAGGGAGCTTTGGCAAGTCATGCTCTCTAGGGTGAGCAAAAGCTTGCTTACTGAATTACCAAGCCTCTTTCTCTGGCTGGAAGTTCCAAGTGTGCTCTAAAGTTCTGGTTGCCACTCATGTTTACTACTCTTCTTGTTGGGCTCCCTCCAAAGCTGCCTATGGTAGGCTGGAAAAGCTGCTCCAGGATTTTCTATGGGCCTCCTCTAAAACTCACAAGGGTTTCCATCGTGTTTCTTGGGAGTATTGGTGCCTCCTTAGATATTTTGGAGGGCTTGGGCTACTCTCCACTCAATGGCAAGGGACTACTCTTTGTGTCAAATGGATTATCAGATCCCTCACCGAAGATGAAGCCTGGAAGATTCTCCTCAAGCATTGTATTCATTCCGGATTTTCTGCTCACAAACCCACTTGGAAAGGAATAGGTCCAAACCCTCTTGGTTATGAAGGATCCTATTCAAATTGTTGTTAAATTTTGTGGCCAAAAGCATTTGGCATGCCTAGGAGGTTGTCAAGCCTTGGCTCCGCAGGGCTGGAGCTAGATTTCATGATGGGATTTCACTCAATCAACAGAATATTTAGTGGTCTCCTCTTCTTGTGCATAATGGTCAGCCTTTGGCTAAATCGCCTTGGCTTAAAGCGCTCAAATTTCACAAAAAGGGCATCCAGACCCTACAACAGGTCTTTCATTGACCCACTATGTGCATTATGCAATGGGATGATTTTAAGGCCCAGTACGGACTTCAAAACTAGGACCGCACTAATTTCAATGATCTAGTGAGTGCCATTCCAATAGAAATGATTCACAAAATTGGCATTCGAGGGAACAAAGCTTGGTGGAAAGACTAGAAGTGGTTTCCAGATACTCCTTTTAAGAGCTATAAGTTGCTGCTTGGCTACAGGTGAGTTCACCCCATTTTTTGATGATCAACAATTTGAACCAAAGGTCGCTTCTTTACTCCTCTACTCACATTTGGTGAAAGAGATTTGTTGCCACTTGGTCTGCAAGTGTTAATCTGAAGTTGACCCAATTTGCTTGGTGTATTCTTCTCCAAGGCTTTCCTGTGGGTTCTCGGCTTTTACACTTGGGGTTCTAGGACCCTCATTCCCCTTTTTGTGGGCAACTTGAAAGCTTTAAGCATATTTATTGGTTTTGTCCCAGAGCTCGACAACTTTGGACTTGGATTCATGACTTCTTTTGGCCCTTTCGACCGAAACCTTTCTCTTGGCATATGGTTCTGCTAGGAGATCCGCCTGGGATCCCTGCTATGCTCTCCCAGCTTTGGCACACTCTTAGGGTGGAAATCCTCTTCAACATTTGGAAAGACAAAAATTCCTGCATATTTTCTCATTCTCAAATGGATATTAATGTTTCTCTCTATGCTAAAGCTATTATTTTCTCTAATGTTCTTTTACAGATACAGGTGCAAGCTAACAAAGTTGCACTGGAGGTGGCTCACCTTCAAGTTCTCTTGGACCACTGGGGCAATGCCCCGTGCACTGTGGCTCGGGTCCTCAACTCACCCTCCTCCTCCCGCGGTCGCTCGCCCTCTTGAGGTTGGCAGCGGAGTGGCTTCGCACGTCCCCGTTCTTTGTCTCCTGCTCGATGGGACTCTCGCCCTCCTCGGCGTGCTCACTCTCCTCCACCTTGGGCTAATCAGGGATGGCCTTCCGGTGGTGATTTGGGGAGCGGTGGTGGCGGTTCTGTGTGGCCCTCTGATACTTTGCCTGCCTCTAGTTTTGGATGGCTTGCTAGTGGTAAAATCTTTCCACGACTAGCGCTTGTAATCTTGCCCTGACGCGAGGAAGAAGATAAAGATAAGAAAGATGATGATGATGGCTGGGGTGCTCCTCCTGACGTCACTCTAGACCCTGCTGATGTATGGGGGGAAAATATGGATGATAGAGATCCTCCCAGCTCTACTGGCACTGCTTTGGCCACCTAATGGCCTGTTTGTTTTAATTTCATTTTCTTGGACTTTTGGGTTAGGCCCATATGACTTCTTATTTGGATTTTTCTAGGCGTTGCCCATGTAAATTTTAGGGTGTTCCTTTTTACCACTCGCCCTTTTTTTGGGAATATGTACTCTTATCTTTAATTTAATATAGATAGCTGCCTATTCATAAAAAAATAAAATAATACAACTTGGAAAGGTAACCAATGAAAGTGCCAAAGTAGATGCCCAAGTAGTGTTGGATGCCCTTGTGGGAAGGATTGAAAAGATGGAACAAGCCAAGAATCTATACAAAGAAAAGGTTGAGCGCTATGCAAACATCTTGATAAATATAGCAGGATCTTCTACTGGTGATACCCAAACTATGACCTAGGTGAATGTTGAAGAACCAGCGGTACAAAAAGCGAAGAAGCTTGCATCTAAAGGTAAAGTGTTGTACGATTTTATTGATGAAATCTTAGATCACGGTTCACAGGTTATCACTGTAGCAAGTGAGAAATTTACAAATAGCCAAGCTTCAACTTGAGCTTGATAAAGAGGAAGGTTTACTATCCAAGGAGAAAAAAGAAATGGAAAAAGTCTTATCATCATGGTTGTAGATGAAAGAGCCCAAACTCGGCAAATTGGTGAAGAATGGGGTTATTCCTGACAAAGATAAATATGTGGAGGTGAAGGAATCACTAAAGCATATAATACAGGTAATAAAGTCTTTGACTGATGATATTCACCAGGTACAAGAGGACGTTGAAGGTTATCATGTTCTTCTGATAAATGGAATGGAGGAGTTACCAGGTGATCTCCTTGATGACAATCATACCTTTCTTCCACTAAGTGACATTAAACGAGTTTTTAAAGAAGTTGTTATGAAGCAGGTAGATGATAAAGATTTTTCAAAGAACACCATGCATAACATATGTGATATATGACTATCACTTGATTGTCTCAAAGCTCATCTGCAAAGATGCAAGAAGATTTGTTCGTCTACCAAGAAAACAATCACCAAAATACACACTCTTGTAGATTACATGGTTGGACCAGATGAAGCATTCCTTCAGGAGACTGCAAAGAAGTATGAAGAATTTCATGCCTAGAGAAAAGAACCATAAAGTCTTCTTTTTGTCTCTAGTGTTCATCAATTTTGATGCTCCTTACTATGCATATTTTAAACAGTTTTTGACATCTTAAATATCTTTTTGTAAACTATAATTACACCAAAAATATGAGATGTAATTACACATAAATAATTTACATTTTGACTTAGTCACTATTAGGGTTTCCTATTTTTACTTAACTGATTTCCTAAATTAGCTCTTCCCTCCTTTCTATAAATAAGAGGGATTTCTATTGTAATTTTTACCTTTTGATATTTTGCAACGAAGTGCTACCCTTTTGAAACAAGCATTGAAACTTTGTGTTCAATTTTGGGAAACTGAATTTAATCAATAAAGAAGGAAGTTGCATGCCAAACTTTGTGTTGGAATCAATTCTCTTTGGATTTGAGAAAGATTGGTGGTGATTAGCGAATGGTATATGAAGGCCTTCAAATAGTTCATGTAAACCTTGTGTTGCATCTATTGTTTGAATTTACTTTTATGTGTGGATACTTTGGTTGAAAGATCTACAAGACTTTGTGCTTGTAATCATTCATGATGTTCGAGGAATTGTTGCATCTAAGAAGACTTTGTGCTTCTAATGCAACAAACGATACATCTTCTATAGATCCAACATTGAAAAAGCTACGGAATGACTTTGTGCCTTCATGAGCTTTCCCTTTTCCTTTACTTTTGTTATTATAAATCACATCTGTTATCTCTACGCTTTGCTTTGACAAGATAGAGATATTGGCATTATTGTTTTTTGTCACGTTTCAGTTATTAGATCTACAACTTTCAAATCGTGAAGCATTGTAAACATCTTCTCTGAAAAAAGAGAGAAACATGAATGTAACACACCCCCCCCATTTAGTAAGTGTAGTGTACATTTTGTAAGTACTTTATTAGTTTTACTATAGCTTTTGTTAGCACTAAGAAGGGCGCCTCCCCTTTCTCAGAGGAGAGATTATATCTCACATAGTTGTGGCTGAAATCTAGATAGTGTAATCTATTGAAAAGTTGATTACATTATTTTCACCCAACAGTATTAATACACCACACCTATTCCCTATCAACACGATGGCAATTGTGTATGTGCTTGATTATGCAATCAAATGTTTATATATATAAGATATATACATATATCCATATGTATACATGTGTCGATACATACGTATGTTTGGCAAATGAAAATGCCCATACGGATATATCAACCTATGTATACATACATATACATGTACATTGAGGAATATATATATATATACAGTCGATATGATTATTATGTGAATGTCAACTTGATCTTATTCATTTATATATCAAATGTATACAAACTTGTTTGACATGGGATATATATATACATATATATAAAAATAAATATAGCGTTAATGCTATTCATTGATATATATATATATATTTGTGTGTATATATAAAAATATATATATATCTATTTATACTTGGTATTAAATAGAGGTTGAATTGAATATCTAATATGCAAGTATCATAGGCTGATTTATATATATGAACATAAGTCGATTTGTATATGAGATAAGTGAAGTATTTAAAAGGCTGAATAATACATATGTTCACATTTGATAAAGATTGAACTATATGGAAATATTGCTTAGCAATAAAAGGTCGATATGGAGAATAAACCACAGTCGATACTATGGAAATGTATCTTTGAATTTCTAACAACATATTACTCAAACATTGGAAGCTTTAATATAAAGCACTAGAGTATTCATCAACTGCCAAATAAAGTATAAAACAAATGAGAATAGGAAAAGTAAACAACAAGGCAAATAACTGGTCAAAGCACCATTTATGTGCTAAAGCAACTCATCTTTCCTCTATTTCTCAACAAAGCTTTGGCTAAGTCGATGTAGTAAGGTGTTTTTTGATAACAATAGACCGCTTCAATGAGAATAACCATGCCAAAGTAATAGGGGGAGTGGCTGCATACTTGGCACCAAATTATGAAGATCTATTTTCTGTAGAAGTCCATTTTGGTTGCAAATTGACTGTCATTATTTTAACATGAGAACAATTGAATTAGTCTTTCTCTGCTATCAAGTAGAAGGGTTGATTTGTAGCATTTTAGTGTTGAGTTTACACCTAGTTTGTTTCCACCTTTTAGCCAAGCGAAGTGAGTTGACTTGCATGGATATTGTTGTTAATTTTGCATGCCTTTTCTATAGGTTGCAATGTCTCCTTTTTCTATATAAATAGAGAGGTTAGTGCTCTCATTTGGATGCATTTTGCTATTCTAAAAAGCTTATTCTACAATTTACTCTGCTGCAATATTCTGTGAGAGTTGAGAGATATTTAGTGAGAGCTGAGAATTACTTTGTGAGATTGTTGCATTATTTTCAGTTAGTGACTTGCTTGAGTTGATAAAGTAAAGCTAGGAAGTTGTTGTAGGAAGGTTGTGCATCAAACTAGTCAATTGGTTATGTGTATTACAGGCATGAGGATCTAGCCTTCTCTTATTTTGTATTTATTTATGAAAGATTGAGAATTGAATTGCTTTGTTTGAACTACTTGAGTTTACTTACATTAGGAAAACATAACATTTGCTTTGGAAAGGAAAAATAAGCTATTTTATGCTTTTTTGTGAAAGTGCTTGTATTTACTCCATAATAGGTGGAGTTGTTTGTCATTAGTATTAAGATACTAGGATTGATTAAACAAGGATAGCTTAAGATTTATCCATAGCTATGTTATTTGATTATATTAGATAGTTGGTGAGTTATTCCTAGGATTTGATTGTCCATTGAAGGGAGGGTAATTTGTACTTATTCTTTGTGAGTAGAAATGCCATAGAGTTAATGGTAAAGGGAATAGGATGTTTCTAGGGTTAAAGATTACCCATTGGAGGAAATACCTATGCATAGATTATAGTAGCCTAAAGTCAAATCGAGCTTGAGTAGTGTATGTGAGTAGGATGACTATCACTTGAAGTACTGAGTGAGAACACTTTGGCCAAAGTAGTGTGATTTCTTTTGGCTCCACTATCAATTCATTGTGATCCATTTACGCATGCTAGTTTTAGATTGTAGGGTTACAAGCTCTAGTCATGTAGAACACAACACTAAGCTCATAATGGTTATTGTTACAAGGTTACTTTTCCAATCTCTTCGTTGAATGGTAGGGCCATCTATTGAATGATAGATGTGTGGGGGACCGCATATGAGTCTGTGGTTGGCAAAAAAATGTTTGAGTGACGATTCTCCTCCTTAACAAGCGACAAAATAACAAGATTTGAAAGGAGGTTTTTGGACTATCTATATCTATTGCTTTGAAGCTCAATTGAGCTATGTATGTACGTTGTACACATTCTTTGGAATATTTTAATATGTGAATTATTATATTGGAATGGAATCAATTTTGATTATGGTTATGACATCTATCTTCATTTGTTCTCTATAAAGAAAATAATTTTTTTATGGCAATGGTTAAGTTACATAGTTTTTTTACTTGCAAACTGAAAACTTAGGAAAAATTACTTCAGTGAACAATTGACATATTACATGTGGTATCAGAGCTACCAAGTTTAGCTCTGGAACCTATGAGCTCATCATAATTTTTGTCCAAGGTTATCTAATGTTTGTAAATTCTTGTGCCAAGATGGTGCATCTCAGGTTAATGGTTAGAAATTCAGTAATTAGGAATGAGCGCTACCTAAAGGCCAAGAAGGAAAGAGAGGCCATTATTAGAATAATTGAGGGTATCAAATATGACAATGTCATCTGGTTAAGTGACATTGAAACCTTTAGTCACATGCTTTCTCAGATCAGTGATGTTAAGAGAAAGATGAAGATCAAAGACAAGTACAACTACCTACCTCTCATCTCACCAGAGAAGTCTGATTCCCTACCACTTTCCAAGGATATGCCCTTGGAAGGAAGTGTCAATCCGACATTTATCTTTAGAGACCCTAGATTTCTTCCAATGGTAGAAGTAATTATAATTTCCTCGAGTAATGAGTATGATGGTTATGCACCTCGCAACTATGTATCAGATGAAAAATTTGAAGGCTATTATCCATTATGGGATAAATATGAACAAATGAAAGATGAGCAACAATCTCAAAATGTTGGGTATACCCCATTGAGTTACGTGTCTAAGATTAAATTTGAGGGATACTCTCCACTAGACTATATGAATAGTTATAGTTTCTAGCTAATGTGTTTGTAAACTTGGTAAAATCTACTCAATTGAGAGGGTTAACTAGCTAAACAATCCACTTCACATTGTTAAGACTACATTAAATCATCAACTAAAGTGTGTAAGCTTATGATGGTACTTTATAATATGTGCCTTCATAGACTCATGTACACCTAAATTATCCTATGCAAACTTATTCAAACTATTCTACTTTGCTGAAGCTTATACAATTGCAAAAATAGTAAAAGTAGTTACAGAACCTAATGGCTACGGGTACCCGTAGCATAGGTTGTAGGCGACTAATAATAATAAGGAAGAACATAATCAATCTAAAACTTATTCAGAATAACAAATTAATCAAATCTAACCTCTAGAGTACTAAGATTCACTATTTATACAACTGTTCATAAACAACAACTAATATAATCAACCATAAGAACTATTCTACTTTACTTGTAATGTATTTATGAAACAAATGGAAATTTTATTAACAAGAATGCATAAATGAATAAATAAATAAATGAAGTGAAAGGTAGTACCTCGAGTGGCTAGCTCAAGGGACTATCTCACTTAACTAAGAACCAGATCTATTTTAGAATCTTACACATCCATGTAACATACAACTCCTTTCATTGCATAACACCATATATTAAACAAAATCCTTCTTTAGATTGTATTCAATAATGTCATCTTAACAATATGTTTATGGATAACTTAAAACTAGAGATGACCAACTGCTTAATAACTTGTAACAACTAACTAACTTAGATATGAACTCATTCCCTGACTCTATACAAAAATGGGGAGAGGCTTATTCAAACTACTAACTAATTGCAACCATTAATATCACTCTTAGATACGATGATATGAAATTAAGATTGACTTATTTATTCTAATTGAAATGGAAGAAAAGACCTATTCAACAAAGATCTTAAATAAAACGGCTCGCATGTGAAACACATAGGCAACCGTTCAAAGTTATAGAACAAGTATCCTCGTTCAGTATTTATTCATCCACGATGGTTCATGTCCAGCTCCACAACTTCCTGCACTTTAGTCGATTTGAACTTCAATGGTCCCTTGTTTCACTGCTTCATTTCTTGCTACAAATGCTCTACTCTTGTTACCTTGCACTGAGTTATAGAGAAGTTAATCCATACAACATACATATACAACTAACCCTCATAATTAAATCATAGAATTATATTCATATGCATACATTCTCACATTCAAATCATGCAATTGCTACAAATATCACCATATTTCATATTCTTCAAACTAGGCTCAAGTTGTAAGGTATGTTATAGTAGGATAGCATATTATGAAAGTTTTTGTCTAAAATATACTTAGAAAACATATAAAAAGTGTCTAAAAGCTTATGGAAAGTAATAGAAAAAGCACTAATGATCAAGCCCATCATTCCCCTCAACTTATCTTTTTGCTTGTCCTCAAGCAAAAATACTTGACTAAAACCACCTAGGGAAGAAGATTATAGTATAAAGCAATTTGCCTAAGATCAATGACTGCATTGACTCCATGTCCCTATTTGAGATAAAAACAATTATAACATGCAAGCCTATCCAACTTAATTGATTCCACATTTGCACATTGATCGTTCTTTCCTCCTATCCAATGCGGTACTGGATGAAGTAGAATAGGAGGGTGATAGGTAAGTGGAAGCCATTCCGCTCCTCTCATTCCTGAAATCTTGATATACTTGCACAATCTCTCAAACATACTCATACAATTATAAAAAGAGTGAGGCTCTTTCTTTTGTAACTCTAGATTCAAGTTGTTCCACCCATTTTCCACATACTTTAGGCAGTCCTGGAGGCTGGTCTCTGCAAGTTGTTGAATCCTTTTATAATCCTGAAGTCTTAAGTCCACAATTATTTTTCCCACACCCTGGTGAGAAAGGAGTGTCAACCATTGAGTAATGACTCTATGGGGGTATGTTTCTTCTTTATTGAGATGTAGCGATATTATTTTCTCTTATTCCTCATATTTTTCCATTAGTTCCCCTCAGAGTTGTTCATTCCTAAAATAGGATGCCAGGGCTCTTACTTGCAAATCCCCAACATAGGTTAAGGGATTCCATTCAGTGTCCTCTATCATCACATAGTTGTGGAAATAATACTCACAAAACTGATCCTACTCCTCCAAGTTAACTATATTGAAGAAACTAAGAAGACTATGCCTCTTATTTAAGCAAATGATTGATCATTAATGAACTTATTAAACTGAAAACTGAGAAACTTCTCTTTTAAGAACAATGCATACACTCTAGGTGGAGATCTACACTTAATTATTTGAATGGATCTATTTATCACTTCTATCAATTCATCCTTCAACTTATTCAGTTTCAAGTTCTTACTTTCCAGTGATGCATTCAAAATGTGTTTCTCCTTCTCCCACTTTTCTTTTTCTTGCTTGAATTGGTCAGTAACTTTTAACAATTCCAATCCTAGAGACAAAGTTGTATGATATGTTGGTGTTTTTATAATAGAGTGTCATGGATTCAATGTTGCACTCTCCTAAACCCCTATTTTATCTTCATCCATCTATGCTAGTAGATCCAACTTAGCTCTGTGACCATAAGACTGTATTCTTTCTTCCAACTCCTGAATTCTTATTTCCTTCGCATTGTCTCTTTGCTCATACTTTTTCACTTGTGCTTCAAGTTGTTCTATTCTATCAAGAGCTTCTTGAAGCTCTTTTCTTATATTTTTGTCATCCAACAGTTCTTCCTTTACTTCAAAATCCAAATCATCATCATCCCTTGAAATATAAAATATCTCCCTATTGGGGCTAGTAGGGGTTGTTTTTCTCGTTTTCTTTGCAATAAAGATATCCTCTGAATCAAAGTTAGAGGAAGAAGAAATATATCTTCTTTTTTCTAATAGGCACATTAATATTTTTAGAAATATCAACAAAAACACCTTCAGGGACATCTCTTTCCCTATTTGTGTTTGTATCTATCATCATTTGATCTCGTTGTTCTTCATTTCTTTGTTCATGTTTATGCTCTTCCATGCTTCTCTTTTCAACATTGTGCCTTCACAACCTGCCTGAGCATCGGAGAGTAACAATTTCCTATGTAACTTTTCTCTTCTTCTTCATTTCACACCCATTTTTCTTCTCTACCCCTTCCATTACAATATTTTTCTGCTTCTCAACACCTTTATTCTTCTTCTTCCCTTTAGAAGATGTTGATGCAGTACTTATTTTAGCTCTAGGGTTTTGAGATGATGAGGGCTCTTCTGTTACCACTAGCATATGTTCTAATATAACATGTTGTTCAGACTTGCTATGGCTGTGGGTAGGTGAAGCCAACTGTGTAACATGAGAATTTCCTCTCGCAGGTTCATCTTGCTCAGGTTTAATTTCTAGTTTAGGCCCAAGTTGAGGTTCATTCTCTGCTTCAGGTGGCTCAAGAAACTAAGTGATATCCTTACAATTTTTGAAATCATCCCAATTAACCTGTGGGTGTTGAATTCTTAGAGTCCTTTTAACAAGTAAGATTATCAATCAATAATGGGACAATGTGGTGTTCACTTGTTTCCTCTGATATTCATTTTACATTCTCTTCAACATGTTATACATAAAATTGGGTACATTCACCAATTTTTCATGTCGTAAATTATTTAGCAACTTAAAATGCACAGTGTATAAGAGATTTTGATGGCCATCACAAGTAAAATGTTTAATAATATAACTAGCGCATTTTTCCCAAAATAATGGAAGGGAAAGACGCTTTGTACCTTGAGATGTGGAGTCTAGAATTTCTTCACGCTCACAAAACTCCTCTCTTGTCGCCACTGCGTCTGCACTAGCTGGGTATTCAAACCCCGTCTAAGGTAATCTTGTGACAAGCAATTTCCAACTCGAAAGCACCCTCTCAGTGTTGCTTCATCATATTGTAATGTTGCTAAACATATCTTGCTATGTCATTATCATACTTTGTCAGCATCAAGAAGTATTCCAACCATCATACTCTAGTAAAGAGGGGTAAGACCATCAAATCTTCTAATATTTCTTTATGTGCAGATGGATCTCTGTGTATAACATCTCCTCTCATTGTCCTATTGTTCTGCAACCTTGTAGAATTCAAATTCTACTCAAAACTTGACTCAACCACCTTTAAAAAACCTCCGATTTACCGCTCCTTCAATTACCTTCCCTTATACCCAATACTGCAACTCACAATCCCTCTTTTCCTTTAGCTCAATCTAATGCAAAATTTTCAAATCTTAGCTTATTTTAGGGTAGAAATCACATTATCGAAATTAACAGAGAGTTATTTTATGTTTGAGAGTTTTAGAAGGATGGCATAAAATGATATCTGACAAACTTAGGTGGCAAAAAGTAGCGAAAACCAAGAGTAATCATGACTATAATACCCATCCCCCCAACTTAAATTGAAGTGACCTCACTTCATGCATGACGTGATAGGGGTGATGGAAGAATGATGAAAAGGACTAGTGAAATATTTTTTGCATGCATAACTTAAATCAAGAATATTAATGAATATAAAAAGAAATCTAATTTAAAAATGAGAAGTTACCTGTCGTACGTGTATAATAGCAATTATTGCTTGGAACAAGTTGGAACTGAAAAAATATGTACTTCGGCATTTAATTGATTTAATCGATGTTAAACACATGATAGTGGATGAAAAGTTGGTGGCAGTGATTTGAGTGGAACTGGCTATGAGCATTTTATTGGGAAACGAATGAGGCATGTGATAAAAGCAGAATGCATGGGAAAACAATTCAATTTTGCCAAGGTATTTTAGGTGTAGGTACAACAAGTGTTGTTGCGAGTACTTAAAGGACAACGCCTGTCTGTATTTGACAAATTAACTTTTTAGGTCCCTACAGAGATAGGTCCCAATAAATGTTGAATAACTAGATAACAGGTCCTTCTGGAGTAAAGTATGCACATCATGGAGAATGTGTTGTGTGTGCATGTGATTTAAACCATGGGAAATTATGCCTGGGTGATTTCAAGGGTGGAGTCTTGTAACTCAACCTCTGGATCACCATACGTGCTTGGTATGTCCCCTAGTACTAATGCAGGACTTTGTGAATCAATTTCTATTTCTGTTTCAGGTTCACTATGAGCACCATATTGCTGGATTAGTGAAAAGACGAAGTCATCATGCTGCATTGGTTTCTTATATAACTTCATTTTGTGTCCATTAACAAGAAGTGAGAACCAGGATGCATCAATGGTATGCAATTGGACTGCTCCATTTGGGTAAACCTTGCTGATTTCATAAGGGCCCAGCCACCTATACTGGAATTTTCCCTTGAAATCTTTATACCTCGAGTCATATAGCAGAGCCCAATCTCCTTCAATGAATTATTTTTCTTTGTGAACTAATCATGCTATTTCATTCATTGTTGTTGCATCACCTCTATATGATGGACTGCTTCCATGCATATCTCATCCAACCCATTCAAAGAATGCAACCTTTCCTTTCGTGCCTTGTTAAATCCATGCTCAACTCAACTGTTGTCCTTAATTTTTTATATTCAAATTCAATAGGCAATACTACTATTTTTCCATAAACCAATTCATAAGGGATAAAACCTGTAGTTATCTTCCATGTGGTTTTGTATGCCCAAATAACTTTTGCTAATCTGGATACCCAATCTCTCCTATGGAGTTACACTATTTTTGTCAATATATTTTCAATCTCCCTATTGGTGACGTCTACTTGACTATTAGCCTAAGGATGATATGGGGTGGATTTCTTGTGCCTGATCTGATACTCTTCTACCAATTTGGAAATTAGGTTTGATGTAAATTATGGTCCTTGATCAATCACTATCTCTTTAGGTACACCATACCTAGTGAAGATCTCCTCATCTAATAATAATGCCACATTGCCATCTCTATTAAACTGCAATGCTTTTACTTCTATCCATTTGGTTAAGTAGTCAGTGCATACCAATATGTATTCCTTGTTATTTGAACCGGGAGAGAGAGGTCCAATAAAATATAGCCCCCATTTATCAAAAGGAGCCAGTTTCAACTAGGGTTGTAAAGGAATTTCATCACTTCTTATGGTTCTTCCCATTCTTTGGCAGTGGTCACAACTTCTAGTATACTTAACAAAGTCTTTATGTAGGGTTGGCTAGTAATATCATGTTGTCAAGATTTTAAAGGTTGTCCTATTGGCTATAAAATGTCCACCACAGGGTTCATCATGGCATGCTTTCAATATATCAAACACTTCATCCTCCCTGATACATCTTCTCATAATGTTATTTGGGCCAATGTAAAATAAAAATCCAAAAATCCAAGAATAAGGGAAGCATTTGTGAACCAACTGTCTTTTCTCTCTTGGAGAAAAGTAACCTAGAATTTCCCCTGTTACCAAATAGTTAGCTATATCAGCATAACATGGTCTATGTACATTTAGAGCAAATAGATGCTCATCAGGAAAAGAATCATCAACCACCCCTTCGGTTGATTGGGTAGGCAATTTGGACATAAAATCAGCAACCAAATTAGCCTTTCCAGGCTTGTCAACTATTGTTATGTCAAATTATTACAACTACAATATCCACCTTACAATTCTTCCACCTACTACTAGTTTATTCATCAATTATCTACTGGTTATATGATCTGTATGTATGAACATTTGATAGCTAGTTATATAATGTTTGAACTTGTTAATGGCATAGACAACTACAAGCATTTCTTTTTTCATGACAATGTAGTTCAACTCTGCTCCTTAGAGGTTTTTGTTGATATAATATATTGCATATTCTGTATTCCCTTCTTTTTGCCCTAGGACTGCTCCAATGGAAAATTCTAATGCATTGGGGTGTATGTGAAATGGAAATGTCCAATTTGGACCTCTTAGAACCGGTGCATGAGTTAGAGCTACCTTTAATTTCTCAAATGAAATCTGACAACCTTCAGTCCAATCAAACTCACTATCCTTTGTCAACAAAATAAATGAAGGTGCAACAATTTTACTAAAATCTTGGATGAATCACCTATAATAACCTGCATGTCCAAGGAAGCTTCTTACATCTTTTTATTTTTGTGGTACAAGTAGGGTAGATATAATTTCAATCTTCTTTGGATCAACTTGTATTCCTTCACTGGATATAAAGTGTCCTAACATAATTCCTTGTTTCATCATCATGAAACACTTATCATTGTTGAGTGATAGATTGTGTTCCTTACATCTTTTTAATTCTTTCTCTTGGTTACTAAGAGCTTCGTCATAACTTTCACCATAAGTGGTGAAATCGTCCATGTATATCTCCATGTAGTTATGTGCAAAATCAAAAAATATGTTGAGTACTACTCTTTGAAAGGTAGCTAGAGCATTGCACAAGCCAAAAGGTAGAATAGAATATGCATAGGTTCCGCAAGGGTAGGTAAATATGGTCTTATCTTGATCTACTGGTGCAATCTTGGTCTGGTTATAACCACTGAAACCATCAAGAAATGAAAAATATTTCTTGCCTACCAAAGAATCAAGAACTTGGTCAATAAATGGCAGTGGAAAGTGATATTTCCTTATGGCAGCATTTAATTCCCTGTAGTCAACACAAACTCTCCATTTCCCACCCTTCTTGGGAACTATTACCAATGGTGAAACCCATTCATTGTCTGATATAGGGTATATAAAACCGACATCTAAAAGCTTTTGCAGTTCAACTTTCACTATATCTCTTAGAGTTGGATTCACACATGTCTATGGCTATCTTATAGGTCTATAGCCATCATTAATGTAAATTCTGTGCATTCAAAGATCAGGGTAAATTCCCCTCATATCATGGTAATCTCATGCATATGCAGCTGAGTGTGCCTACAACACTAATTGCTAAGAATTTTGTTGTTCCTCAGTCAAGGCATTACTAATATTTAACATCCTCCCTGAGATAATTTCCAACTGCTTTGATGACTCTTGAACTGATGAGAGATCAAGGCTTGGTATAATGGGCAAACATTGTTGAGGGAGTAATGAATGAAATAGTTGTGATATCTCTTCTGTAGAATTGGTAGGTACAATAATTTGCAAGGGGTCTTGTAGGCATATGAGATAATCCTGCTGTTGTGGGCTCCTACCACAGTCATTTTGGATTATATGAGCAATGAACTCATCTTCATCCTGGTCATCCAATAAGGGGTTGTGCTCAATAGTCATCAATGTCTGAAGAGAATAACTATCTTCCTCCTTCTCACCCAAATTGGGCCAAATGGTGTTATCAAGGTTTGTATATGGTTGGGTAGGTGGATAAATAACCAAGTTCTTTATGATTTTCCCATTGGATATTGTTATTTTACCAAATCTAAGGCCTATAAATGCATTGGTTGTTGCCAACCAAGGCTTGCCTAGGATGAGTGGGTAACCTGCAAGATTAAATTTGTGTTTTAAGATTATAAAGTCTGTAGGGTATTCCCAAGAATCCAATGCAATAAATAAGTCTTCAATAATTCCCTTAGGTTTGACTGTAGAGCTATCAGCTAATTGCAAGATAGTTTGTGTGGGCATAAGGTTGATCAATTGAAGCAAATACATTGTTTCTTTTGTCATGACATTGATGGCCACCCTCAAGTCTATCAAAGTGTTCTTAATGAGGTTCACATTGATTTTAACGTCCACGACTAGACTTCTAGGATCGGTATACTTAGGGACTATAATGTTCCCCAACATGATATCTGCAAGATTCCCTAAAACATGAACTATTTGTGGATCTTTCCTTTTTCTCTCGATTTTTTAAGACAAATATCCCTTACTGTTTTAGTATAGATGGGGATGCATTTGATAGCTTGGATAAGTGGGATTTTTATGTTAACATCTTCCAACCACCCTAAAAGGTTTGTCTCAGCCTGTGTGATGCTTTTGCAGAGCTACACATTCAGGAAAAGGTCGCTTGGGATTTGAGGTAGTTTGGTGTACCTAGTTTTGTTTAGGCTCCAAAGGTGGTTTATTAGAAGCCTCAAATGTAGGTTCCTCATCCTCCATTTCTATATTTTGGGGGGATGAAGGCCCAACAAGTTTTTTTCCTGATCTAAGGTGGACATCACTCACCTCTACCCCATAAGTGGGTTACTGCATAGCTTCATTAGTATAAGCCTATTGAACGGGATTAGTGTTAGGGTTAGGTATAGGGTGGGTAGGTATTTGTTGCTTGGGTGGATAGGGTTTAGGATTTTATGGTGACATTAGTGCTTTTTGTTGTTTTGGAGGAGGGGGTATGGGCTACTAATAGTTCATATTTGGTTGCTGCCATTGCTGACCTTTCTGCCACTGAGGCTGCCATTGATTTTGTTGGTTTGGCCATTATGGATTATAATTGCAACCTTGAAAGTTTTTCTATGGCCAAGGATTTGGTTCTTGGTTCCAATGAGGTTGATGGGTTGGCTATTGGGGATTTTGTCGCTGGTTCTCATTTACTTGCCAGGGCTGAGAGTTCCAAGCAGAAAAGTTTTGGTTGCCAATAGAAAAAGAGGAATTAAAGCTAAGGGGGTCTTGTGACATACCTTGTATCTACTGCCATGGCCTCCTTTTTGCTATATAAAAGAGTTTTCCATCATCTCCTTCAATGGATTAAAATTCAAACTTCTCAACTTTTTCCTGTTGGATGCTGGCCACTCTTACACATTTACAATTTGGTTTTCTTTGCCCGTAGCTTGGACAATACTCAGTAAGCATAGCCTTTGCTTCCTCCTACTTCTTCTTGATGTGG